>JPFM01000037.1:202090-526299 GCA_000733375.1 Paramecium sexaurelia
ATATATGGCCTATTGTTGGCTTGCTTTAGACAAACTGATTTTTTTCTTTGGATTTATTGTTTTAGTCTTTTCAAATTTCTTATGGATCATAAGAACCTTAAAATGTATTTTTTGAATCTTATTAAACCGGTACTTACAATAAAATTATCAACAAACCCATAATAATATTGATTTACATTATATTTTTATTATGCAATTTAAATTATGTAAATCCTTTTATCATTTTCAACCTATGTTTAATATTTTTTCACCAAATAATTCTAATTAGAATTTGTTTCCCAATTTTCAAATCTCATAATAAAAATATTATTTAATACCTTCTACATTATTTAAACGAACTACAACATAGACATATTTAAAATTAAAACAAAAATTAATTTAAGCAACTGTTAAAGCAATAAAAAAATCTTTCTTATAATTATTTTCAAACAATTAATTTCTTTTTACTATCATTTAGTTGAAAAAATAAAATAGCATTATATAAATTTTAATAAATACTTTCAATTTTATGTACTATTTAAGGTTATTTTATCGTTATAGAAATTAGAAGACAATACAAATTTATTATTTGTTTAAATCATTATTTTGAAATAAATGATAAAAATTTATTAATATTAGTCATTTTTCATCTTACCAACCCACTCTATAGCTTATAAAACTCTTATCCTGTAAATTAAAAGCTTTTTAATGAAAAATTTGAAACAATGTAATTATTATAATTAAATGAAACAAAAATAATATGTGTTAAAAATAATATTATATTCTATTTTATTAATTATCTTTCATACTATTAAAATTTCTTCTAGAAGTTCGTTTCTTTTAAGATTTGCTTTTTTTGAATTTAAAAACCTTCACTTATTATTGTGGAAGTGTAAATATTATTTTTAAAACATAAATGTAAGAAAATTGTGAAGAAAATTAATAGATCAAATAAGAAAACCCTATGTAATCATAAAATTAGTAGGATGAGTCTAAAGACATTAAAAAAAACTGCTTTACCATTAAATGCAAATGGATATCTTTTAGTGTTGCTGTACTTTTGTTTGCATCTATTGGAGTGTTTTTGGGGATATATTTATCCTAAATTATTAATACTGCTCCCACACTCAAAAAATTCTAAAAAGATGAATTTAGATAATTAGATGAAATATGTATGTATCATACATCTGATAAAATTCAAAATTGTACGCAGATAGAAATTAATACGAAAAGAGTTGTCAATGATGTAAATGAAAAAAATGCCTCAAGCTTGTTGATGCTAACAGAATTAAAAGTTAAAACATTCAAATAAAACCCTGATGGAACAAGAGAATATAATGAGATGATTAATGAAAATACTGAAATAGAATAATAGCTAAATAAATAATTAAGAATATTATAATAAAAAATAGAAAATAATAATTTTTGTGAGAGGATTTCTAAAAACGAGTGTGGAAATTTGAACGAAGTACCACTAGTAACAGTGATTACTGATTAATAAACTGGTGCAGTATAATAGATTGGAATTCCCTCTGGAATTTCTGATCTAATACTTTAACCTTTGGTCTCTAATATTATACATATAGCTCCTAATATTGCAGAATAAAGTAGTACTATTGAAGGTAATGGAACAAGACTATTAAATGAAAATTACAAAAATCTTTATTATGTTGGTAAATAAGCATTTGTCCCTAAAATAAGTAAATCAAAATCATGGTTTGGTAAAACTATAGTAAAAAAAACAGTATCTTAATCAGATTAAATTGAAGGAGGTTCTTAGGGAATAAATTTGTTTGATATGTTTGAACAATCTTAAGAAACTTATTTAGATGATAATAATTATTTGGTATCTTCTCATATCACAACTAATTCTAAATTAGATAATACTGTAAAGTCAGAGGATGGTAATTAAAACAATGATGATTTAACCAATAAATCAGAAACAGAAATAACTAATGAATCTAACTTGGTTACTATTGAGACAAAAACAGATGAGGATTTAAAAAATGCCTTATCCGAAATTTAAACTTAATAAAAAATTGAATACTATTCAATCGAAGGATTGCAAGATAGAATACAATAAAATGAAAACTCAGGTCGAATTTTATAACCAGGTGATCGATTATTATAGGATGAAAATGGAGATATATCGTCAAGTTCCTAAACGCAATAAGAGAATTAAGAAGGAGACTGCAATTCTACTCTTTTCAAATAAAAAAGAACTCTAAAAGAAGCAACAATTCTAAAATAAAAAATTGGATTAGAGGTAGAATTTAATGGACAATTAATAGATTAAAATATTTCTGGATATTTGAAATCTTGTATTTCTTTAAATTCCTATTGTATTCAAGAGTTATACAAGAAAGATTTCTCATATGAAAGAAAGCCAGTTAAACCATTCAGCAAATCTGGAAGTCATTCTTAGAATATATTTCAAGTGATGGTCTTAATAATGGGATATCCTTTAAATATAGGGGCAGATTACAATTATTCTTGGGGATTCAATGAATCCCCTATATAAACAGAGAGAGAAATAGGACTTTCTGGGTAAATTTATGCTTCATTAGGAGTAACAGCTTACGGAGAACTTAGTTTGGTTCATATTATTAGTATTCGAGCAGGAGTTTAAGGGTATATATTTAAAGGATCAGTAAATGGAGTTGCCTAATTTAAATATAATAATGTAGATAAAGTAATTGAAACAAAAAAATATATTATATTTCTAGATTTTTAAATTGAAGTGTTAACATTTGATGTTTATGCATCATATTAACACATTAGGTTAGAATGGATGAGGAAATGCGTAGGGAGAAGATGGTGGAAGGTTTGCTGGTATATTCCAAAGGTTAGTTTTTCAGATTGGAAAGATATTTATAGGAAAAGCTTTATGTTAGCTAATATATAGCCAACATAAAGGATTTTCTAAATAAAATCAAAGTGTTATTGATTTTGATACTATTATATCATTATCATTAATATTTTATATGTATTTTACAAATTTCTATAGATAATATAAAATAAAATCGTTTTATTTATAATTAACATATTTATTAATTTATCAAATGAATGTCTAAATCAAAGCATGAGATAGAAAAGAGTCATGAAATTTAAAGAAAAAGTATTTAAAGCATGAAAACAGGATTAATGCAAATGATATATATTTTTAGAAAAGGATTTAAAAATAGTTATTGCTGAATATTAGTACAATTTTATGATAAAATACATTGTAATTTTCTGATAATTTCAAATATTATAATGTATTGAATGCATCCAACTATTATATATGAAATAATTTTAATATAGGACTTAAATACTAATGTTATTTATTTTTACTATATGCAAAAATATAAATAAATATCTCATATCATTTTTCTCCAAATATCGCCTAAATCTAGTTGATTATTCAGAGTTATATTACAGTTTTCTAACCAATTACCAGACACTTAAGATTTTGCTAGCAATGTTATATTATGTTCTGTAGATTTTATAAAAGAAATAGAATTAGTTTTAGTTTCAATAATTATTGGATGGTACAATTAAATGCAACCATTAATTTTGTTAATAATTATTAGACCATGAGAATTAGATCCAATAAATAAATTATTTTTACTTACAGTAATCAAATCTAATTTTTTTTAAGCTAAAGAGAAATTGTAAATTAAATATTCCGTATTCTTAATATATTTTATAATTAGGTTATTTTCTCCTTAAATTAGAATTTAAATTTCAGATTTATAATCAAAACATTCACGAAATATTTCATTAAATTTAATTTAATTTACAACTGTTAGGTTGAAAGCATTTACTATAATAATTTTTTCATTAGATGATAAAATTATTAAAGAGCAATCTTGATTATATTTTATTTACATAGATTTAAAAGACTCTGGAAATTATAAAATCTTTATTATATCGAATGAATCTAAATTACATTGTTATAACTTTTATCCACTAAAATATATAAGTCTTTATTCTTTATTATCTAAACAATTAATTTACTCTCTTATTGAATCTAATTCGAAGACTACCTTTCTCCAATTTATTATTCTACTATCTTCATTCATACTATTTAATGTAATTTTATCTTCCTCTACTTGATATATATGATGGATGGTTTCCCATATATTTGTTACTATTGTAATTCTTTTTTTTATAAGTTAAATTGTAAAAAGAACTTGATTTTTGTTATAAAATTTGAAAACATCTCTATCAGCAACATAAAATTAACTATCTCTATTGGGTATCATTTTAAAATACTATATTAGTTCTAAATTTTTTAATGAGTTTAAAATCTAATATGTAACTGTGTTCCAAATTATAATTTCTGAAAAAGCAGATACAATTGCCATTTAATTTATATTATTTGATGATATTTATATTGGATTTTTATGCAATATATTAGATTAAAGTTAATTAAAATTCTTGGCTGAATATGTTAACCATAAAATTTTGTTACTAATAATCTAAATAGCCTCCTCTGTAAATGCAATATAATCTATTTATATTAAAATTTAATTCAATACACAATTATCTGATTTTCTCAATAATACTAATGTGGACATTTCATTATCATCTTACTATTCTCTAATTAGTATAGTTTCAAAGAAAATCCAAAAGTCTTTAATTTCATTTTTTGTCTCATAAATAATTGTAATTGTATTCCTTTTGATACTTTCATATCTTAAATCATTTGATGTAATGTAAAATTCTCTATACTTTTTTATCATTAATTTAGAAGTAACATACTCTTATTGGAATTATTCATTTAATACAATAGTTTCATTTGTAGTTGTAGTTATGTATAGTCTCTTATCTGTGCTTTTTACTGATTTAATGGATCTGTAAGATTATTTATTTACAATCTTATTTTTTACAGTAATCACCGAATTTCTATATTCTTCTATTAACCCATGCTGGAAAAAAAAAAAATTTTAATTATCTTTTATCCATAAAATTCTCTCATACAATAATAATACATGATTCATCTTTATATTGTTTTTGAGATCTTAACAGATGGTTTGATTATTTTTATTAATTATTACATAATTTTCATCATGACTCAAATAAAATTTAGAATCGTCTGTCTAACCTAAATTCTTAAAATCAAAAGTGCCTTTATTAAAAACTCCCATATATATATCTTGAGAATTAGTTAATCTTCCTAAAAAGTTACGAGAATTATATACAAATCTCACCATATCAAATTAAAATACTGTATTAATTATCTTATCTTACCTATCTAATAAATAAGTTATATCAATACATAGAAGTTCTTTTTCAGTTAACATTGTTATATTATTTAGTTTATAATTAATTATTATATCTAGTGTTGTTATCCTAATCTGTTTAATTACTTCAAAGGGTTGCAAACTCAATATTATAAAGGAATCTGAAAATGTTAGTAACATAGTATCATATTTCATTAATAAACACTAATTTCTTTTTAGATTGAAACTATTTTCGCTTAAAATACATTCACTTATAATTTTAAATGTTTCTTAGCTTATCAATTATAAGTTTTAATTATTTAAATATAAAAACTATTTTTTTTGATTTTGAATTCTTATAAATTTTCCAATCAATTAATTAAAAGTACCATAAATTATATCATATTCTTAATTAGCAGGTGAGTTTTAGACTGTAACAACTGTGATATCTAAGTCCTCATAGAATTTTATTAAACTTATGAATTCAATATTGTTAAGTGTAATATGGACATTTAAATTATCAAAAGATAACTATCCATTATCAATTTAATATTGCATACTTGAAATTAATTATGTTTTTGTTAAAAATACAATAAGATTGCCTTGCATTTGATAAAACTATTATATATTGTATTTCATTATATCTTATGTTGATATCGGTATCCGAAACTATATTTCTTAGTTTATAGAATTGAATTAGAGTATATTTGCCTAATTTTGGGTTATCACCTAAAAAAACATAATATATTAATCAAATTATGTAACTGATATAATATTAGCAATATCATATTATTTGGATTAAATCTAATCATTCTATTCAATTAAAAAATAAAATTAACTCGTTGTTATAATATAAAAATCATTAGATATCTCTGTTATTTAGCAATTTTCAAAATTACCATTTGTTATTAAATTACCTTAAAAATCTTGAATAGAATTTTTTAAAATGATGAAGATTTAGCCTGATTTAAAAAAACGAACAAATAGAGGATATTTTAATTCGTTTTTCAAAACATATGAGGGCAAATTCAGATTTGAACAAACCATATTCTACATATTATTTTTAATTAATGTAATATTTTTTATTTTGATATTACTCCATTCTGACCCAGAAATATTACAATCTTATATGTAGCAATCTTCAATTTAAATATCTTTGAGTTTTATATTAGGTAAATTTAATCCTTTTATAAATCCATCCAATTAATGTAATAAAAAGAATGCATTCGATGATAATTAACAATATTCTCTATTCTTAGATGATAATTTAATAATATTAATTAAATTTTACTTTAATTAAAAATTATATTTTAATTTTTATACAATAAAATTAATAGTTCCTTAATAAAATGGATTTGATATATTTTTCATTTTAAGAATACTATTATCAAATAACTCATTATTTGGAATAACATCAAATAATTCAATCTATCTAATTAAAGCTTTAGCAACTAAAAATTCTTAAATAATTTTATTTTCAAAAGAGTAAAATGAAAACTATTCAACTAAAGGAATAGAGTTTCTTAAATACTTTTTTGACAAAAGTGCATCTTTTATACCATAATTATCGTCATTCAGAAGTATTAATAAATCACTTGCAGATCCACCTCCTTTAGATAAACTTTGATTATTCAATTTTATTGAAAATAATTCATTAAATGCTAACAATTGTGCTAAGTTTAAAGAAAAATTCCATTAATCTTCTCTAAATGATGATATATCTTATCCTTTTTCGGATAATTCATAGTTTACTTCGGATTTATCAAAATGATAATTCATATATTCTTCGTATAAATCAAATTAAGTTATTGAAATTTTTTCAAAAGCTAAAGTAATTTTTTATAACAATGATAAATCTTTTGAAAATAATTAATTTATTACTATTTTTGCTTTTGTAGCTGAATATTCTAAGTTATATAATTTAAAAAATTAACTATTAAGTAACATATTCCAATACTATTCTAATTGAGCAGTAGGCTCAAGAATGTCACAATTAAGATGATAATTTTAAGACAAATAGATATTAAAAAATTAACTTTTTAATTTTTGATTATCTCCTAATGTGATTATTAATTTTGGTAATGCATAAATAAATATCTTTAAAATTTATGGGTTATCTATTGGCTACTCATATTTAAGGATTTCTAACATTCTACTATAATAATAACTTGATTTTAGTTATCCTAATTAATTAGATAATTATTAAGTAATTGTACCTTTGAAATTTTTAATATTTGTATCTTATTACAAAGTAATAATTAATTTGTTAATTATTGGTTATGACAGTAATATATTTCCTATGCTTTATTCATTAAAATTAAAGTTAATCTTTTTCCAAAATGATATGAAATTTTAAATTAATAAATCTTGATGAGGAAATTCGCACATTAGTTAATAAAAATCCATAACTACACTTCTAATGCTCATTTCCTAGAATTAAACTAAAAATTAATTTATTTAATCGAAATCAAATGGAATTAATTTCAAACACCAATAATTTTTTATCATATAATTGATTTCATTTTCATTAATCCATCTTAAATGATTATAATATTTAAATTACTCACTTCTGGTTACAATAATGTATTTTGGAGTGTTTTATAAGATTGGTGTATTCCACTAAAATAAATTATTTGATTTTAGAAAGTTTATAGTCTTTAAATTTATATTCAATTTATCATATCCTTAAAATATAAATAGCATTTGCATTTTATTAGATTTTATATGAGTTTGCAATTACTCGATTTACAAAGCATCCAATTTATAGTTTAAGGATCTCAAAGTTTCAACAATGGCATTATTAATAGGATCTTTTAATTCTGATAACTTTATAATAATTGGAATAATTTTAATTGGATCATTTCTTTTCCAAACATATTCTTCTATCATCTTAATTGCTACACTCTTACCGAATCCTGATTCTCCTTATAATAGTAATAATTAATCTTGTTGTAAATCATCTAGAAATCTGTCTATTGTACCATTTCTTTTTTCCTTATGAGAAAATAATGATCTAACTTAATTTTTTATTTAACATTCAAATTCTACATACGTATTTCTTACTTAAGATATTTTAATCATTCTAGAGATATTATCCATTCTTAATAAAAATAATTCTGTTATAGATTTTCCTTAATAAAAACTAATCTCATGAATTTCTAATAATTATGAACTTTAATCACCTTTTTCAAACTCTGTCAATAATTATTTACAAAATGGTATCTCAATATTATATTCTTATTCTAACTCTTTAAAATTTAAAATCATTGTTTATATAAGATTTGTTAATTTAAGTATTTTTTGATCCAATTTTTAAGATAATTCAAATGTAGGTTCATATTTAATTTGAAAATATAATTAATTTCTTTCTTGTATCATTTATTTTAAATCATTTTCAAAAAATGATAATTCACTTTAAAGTTAATTATTAATAATTTAACTAAGTTCTTTTTTGTAAGTAGATTTGATTTCCCTTTTGATCAATATATTTGTTTCATTTATCCTAATTTATAAAATTAATTTGCCTATCATGTAAAAACCCTCTTCAACTAAACAACAATTCCATGCATTTATTAAATTAACTATCATAATTTATCTAATCATTATAGATTCAATTGCTGATTGTACAATATGTAAATTTTCTTTATTATTTTCATTTGACTTAAGTATTTCTAAAATGGCATTTTAATCAATGAAATTAAAATTAAATTTAATAAATTATGTAACAAAAAGTGTTTCTGTATTAAATTTATAATTGTAGAATGTTTCAAAATCTTACTTCTTATTAGTTTGTAAAATGTTTATTGAACCACTTGTTGATATTTAATTAGATGTTTATATCCTAGATTAAACTAAATTCAGAGTATCATCCAATGCTTCTTAGACACTTATTAATAGATTTTGTAACTCTTCAACTGAAAAATTAGTTTGATTCTCTAAACGATTTGATAATTGATCAACTGCTTAAGTATATTGTTCAAGTATTGATTTTACTTTCTATACTTAACTTAAACATATTTATTAAATATTTGAAATTATACTTTGATATCTATTTTAAGAGTTTAAATCTTAACTAAGATTATAGTTTTAATAAATTTTTAATTCTTGTATTAGTGTTTCCAATTAGGTTTGCATTCTAAAATAAGAAGCTAATTAAGGATTAAGAGGCCATCTTATTTATGAATTCATTTAGAGAATTTAATCATAAATCTTTTTTAACTAATCATATTTAATTTAAATAAAAGATTAATCATATTTTTAATAATCTAATTCTTCCGTCATTTCAAACATTATATTCCATTAATTTATTAAATCATTATAATGATCATATGCATAATCTATTTATATTGATAACTTATAATTATGAATATGTTAAATTATTTTCTTATTACTATAAAGCATATTATCAATTGTTTTACAAATAAACTAGATTGATCTTATATAAACTTTGGCTTATTCATAATCTTAGAATTAGCTACTTGCAAATAAATCTCTAAATTCTTTATGTAATTCAATTAATTAACTTTAAATTATTTTTTTTTCATATCCTTATATATATAGAAGAGTTTTATGATCTTCATTTCTGAATTCAAACTGTTAATTTGGAAACTCTAAATATTATAATCTAAGAGATACAAGATAAAATTATTAGATACAATTACAATCTACTTATTTTAATTTAAAAGAGATGCGCATAAAAGCGTTTCTAAATAGAATTATTTTGTCATTAACTTTTCTTAAACTACTCTATACAATTTCACTTACATCCTTATTTTATTTATATAAAGATATTATAGGGTCATTTGATCTTACAGTTTATACTACTTTAAATACGGTTTAATATTATTTTTCAATGAATTCAGTAATAATTGAGAAATAAACATCAAAATTAATATTTAATAATTGAATATCTTTTAAATTATCTTAATTAACTTTACTAATTAAATGGCAATCAAGATAGTTTTATTCGTTTTCTGTAAAAATGGATTATAATTATTATTATTTCCCTTAAGAATTCATTATTTATTCCATAATATTCCATTATAAAAGAATAAATTCAAAATTAATTAAAAATTTTTAAATTCCTTTTACTTGGTTTATCAAATATTTTATTTATTTTTGTTTTTCTTCAAATTCTCCAAAAACAACAGGATCATCATAAGATTTATTTTCTAACATTTTAATCCATTTATTTAAACTCAATATTTTTATTAATGAAATGTTCTCATTTAATTCTGTGTAATTTTAATTCACTTTTTTTATCAAGTCAATGTTTGCTTCAATATCTATTTCAACAAATAATTGAAAAAGATATTAAAATACATTTTTTGTTTCTTATTCTTATTTTTATAATTCCTTTTATTCTTCTTTCTTCCTATAAAGAGAATTAAAAAATTAATCTTCACAAATAATTTAGGATTAAAGTTATTTAAGCAAAGTGAAGCTAGGGATTTTTTCGTAAATTTATTGACAATATTAATTCCTTAATTTTAAGTTGTTAATTGTCACTCTATACTCATTTTTAATTTTTTATAAACATCCCATATCAATCAAATCTTATAAATCAGCATTTTACAATTATAACTAATCTTCCTAAATTATTGGAGCATAAGATATTATATCACTAATAGCTTAAATCCAAGCTTAATGCACATAATAATCAGATTTTGATAGATCTTTATGAAAGTTGTGTAATTCTGAGATTATTTTCTTTCCTGAATTATTATTTTATCTAAGTTCTTAAATTACCCACCATTTCATTGTATCAATATTAAAAATTTATTTATAGATTTTCCGATATTAAACTTTAGTAGCATCTCTTATTGATTAAACTACCCCGCTTTTTATAGTATCTTATGTTGATTTAGGTAATGTATTCATAAGAATTTAATTGTAACTTGTAAATAAAGCCATAATTTCCAACCCTTCTTATAAATCATTTGGCAAAATAACAAATATCATTTTACATACCATGATTTCATAGTCAATCATATTTTTATAAAAACTGGATAAAGCATTATTTTGAGTCTCAATTTTATTTAAACTTGAAATATATTACTATGCCATTCTGTCTTTAATTGACTTTGCTTAACAGTAATACCAAAATATAGTTCTCGAAAGTTTATGAGCAAATTAAAGAGCTAAATATTGAAGTTATGGGTTCTTTAATTTCAAACACGATTCAAGAATCTCTGTAAGCCATTTCTCTAAATTTTCAACCAATTTATTGAGTTGATTCTTTGATTTGGTCAGATTATTTAGTTCTTAATCAAGTGATAATAGTATTTAAAGACTATTGTAAAGTTCCGAATAATGATTGTTAAAATCCTCAGCATTTTTTGATAACACTAAGACGTTACTAGAGAGAACATTCTCAAATTGATTAGAAATTTATAATGAGCTGATTGACAGTGATTGCTATTTACTTTATGAAGCACAAGCCCCACCACCTCTTAACATTTTATATAAATTATTAAATGCTACACCATGTCATCTAATAAAGTAAAATCATAAAAGTAATGGTGCTAATTAACTTAATATTTATAAACAATAGCATTAAAAAGCTTTACACTTTAAATTAGTTTATACTTTTAAGAATGTTTTATTATCAAGACTGCATAGAATAATTAAATAAAATTTATTCCAACTATCATGTCAACATAAAATCACAAATATTGATGTATTTGACTTAATTTATTTTTACATTTATTCACTTCAACTAGAAAATGTAGACATTCAATAATAAAGTTTAAAATAATCATTGATTAATAAAATAAAAAATATAAAAATATTTCTTTCTATTACTATTTAACAGAAATATCAATTTGGTTTAGTTAATTATTCTAAAGTAAATGGTATACTAATTAGATAAATCATCTCAATATTAATAAATCAAAATATTAAGAGGAATTTTCCTTTATAAAAAGGATTGATATATATATACAAATAATAAATGAACAAAAGATCTAATTTAGGTGATAATCAGAAGAGATTAAATAGTATTTTAAATTAAATTAAAGAACTTGTAAATGAAAAAGGACAATTAGAATAGAATATAAGCTATGAATATAAAACAAAAACTTAAAAAGAATAAATGATTAATTTTATTAAAAATGAATATTTGCAATTATGTGAAGATGTACGTAATTTATAAATGTTTCGAAAAAGAAAGTTTGGAAGTCCTCCTAGAAATTAATGAAATCTATATTATATTATATTTATTATGTCAAATTTGATTCATATGGATCAGAATCTAAACTGAATTATATACAAAGTCAATTTAATAATTATAGAATTTCAATTAAATTTTGTAATATCTAAGAATCTTATTACATTTTAAACTCTCTATAAAGTATTAATTTGTTATAATAATTTTATTTCTTCTAATTCCACTTATAACTAAACAGTTATGTAAACTAAAAATAATTTCAATTAAAAAATGCACTTAAGGAACGTGCTTATATTAATTATACTTTTGATAGTAAATGGTAGGATTAATAATTTATAGAAATAATAGTATTTTTGGAAGTATAAATATAGTTGATTTGATAGTAGATATATTTACTAATAGAATTATTTGATGAAGAATACTCAAAATTATTCACAAATCTGCATCATATGAATATTAAACTTCTACAGGTTGAACAAATTTATCAATTCTTCTAACTCTGGATTCTTTTAATCCTTATTATTGAAAATCTTAAAAAAACTTGAATTCTTCTTTAATTTAAGCAAATAATTCATTAGCATATTTTTATGCTAATACAAATTTATTCCATTAATTGCCTAGCAAAATCAACTAATTTTCAGATTCTCTAAATAAAACATGAATTTACATTCATCTACTAATAATTTAACATCTAATTCCTACATATTACCAGAATTCTCTTTGGTTTGAAATGCAAATGCTTTTTCTACTAGGTATAATATTCTTATTATATTTGAACCCTTTAATCCTAATATTCTATGTTTTATATTGAAGTCTTTTTAATATTTATCAACATCAATTTCAAATATGGATATATATTTATAATCTTTTTCTAAATTGTCAAATAAATCTGGAGTCTTCATAAAAATTGATTCTTCATACCTTCTGTATTGTTAATCCCTCTTCTGTTAGATTTCTATGATTAAATTGATAAATATGATGAACAGAAGAATCTTCAAAACATAATTGCACTTTTAGAGTATGAATCTAATTGGTACCAAATTTACCAGGTAATTCAATCGGAGTATTGTTTAATAATTTAACAGCAATCCAGCATTCAACAATACTTCTCATTAAAATATATGCTATTTTATCTTTATTGATAACTTTTAGAATCTCAATTTATTAAATAATAAATTACTTATCCAAAATGTTAGAAAATAGTTTCAATATCCATTGTTTCGACTGGATAATAGCTTGGAGGATCTAAAGTTAATGCAACTAAAGGCAGATAATAAAAGTCTTTAAGATCTTTGTTTATACTATGCGCTTTAATCAAAAATTCATTCTATAAGTTAGGATCAGAAACCAATTTTTCTATCTTATCTCTGCAATCTATATTTGAAGATAATACTTCTTCAAATGTCATTTCTTGATTTTATTTAATCTCATTACTAATCAATAATATAATACTTTTCATCTATTTGCCTATTAAGTTTCTTTAGGAATCTCTTCTCCCCATATAAAAAGGAAGCATCTAATTATATTTCAATATTAGAAATCTTACCTAACATTTTAGGTAACATTCTAATTATATATATATATATAAATATAATATTTATATAAAATTTATATATACATATCATTCTTCCTATTATTTTATAAAAAACTCTTTATTTTTATTACTCATCTTTTCAATAATGTATCTATAATCAAAAGCAAACATTTCCATTTACAAATAAACTTAAACAAGGTCTTCTACATCCCTAGCACTATAATACATAAAGGAAGGATTTGGACGAACAAAGAAATCGTCGGCTTTACAATTAGTGAATTTAATGCTCATATCTTCTTTCAGTTCATTTCCTCCATACAAAGCCCCATACTTAGTTAATACATTGTTAATTGGTGGTGTAGGTACCTACAATACTTCTTTAGATATTTATATTGAACTATAATATTAACCTAATTTATTACTTTTTTTTCACTTTATTTTAATCTTAATCATTCAACTTCAAATATTCTAAAAATTAATATGTACTACTTGTATCTACTATATTTTTTGGACAGATCTGATTTAAATGTAAAGCTTAGCTATCTCTTTTACAATCATGAAAAACTTTGCAAATTTATTCATCTTCCAAAATTGATTTAATCACACTTAACATTTATTCATGAAATACTAAATCAGCTTCTAAATACTTGGCTTTCATTAAATCAAATATAAATATGATTCTCATGTTTTCAACCATAATACCCATTTATATCAACCAAATATCGCCTTTTCTCAATTGACCTTCTAGATCTATTGCAATATAATTAACATCATAAGACATAAATTCTTATGCTATAAGTAGCTTCTCTGCTGAATCCACTATTATTGTATTTCTTACATCTTTCTCTACAAATTCTTATACTTCCATTATTTTTGTTATTAACATATTATTATTTATCTATTTAATTTTTGCTGGCACTTGATATTACTTTCCACATTTGCATTTCTTTATTTTTTCAGTAATCTTTCCGTATTAATTTATTATATAAAGATTTCCGTTTATGCTATAAAATTTATGTAATTTCTCTTTATTCAAATAATTTACCCAACAATTATATTTATCATTATCGCTAACTTTCATTTCAATCTGTTTTATCAACTTTTCAATATTTATTGAAATTTAATTACGAGTTTAAGCATTACCATAAATAGCTTATATTATAGCCATTAACTAAGGTATATCAGCTTCAAATTAAATCAAATTAAATCCATCTTCAGAAATCAAATCATAAATTTCAGGGTGAATTTAATCTTTTAATTAAATCTTTACCTTTCCTAATATATTCTCTTAAAAATAATCAATTAATGAATATTTTTTTTTTGGATGTCTAAGAAAATATTAATATAATCCAGGCATCTCTAAAATCTAATCCAGTTTATATATTTCTTTTTTTACTATGCTTTCTTCTAAAGGTAATTCTATTTTATTCTTTAAAATATTTGATAAGGCTTGAAATATAATTTATTCGTAAAATTTATCATATACTTTATAATCTTATATTGGAATTAATAAAATTTGTTTTTAAGTTACCTTCTTTTTCTCTTTCTTACTTAAATTATCTTATTCAATTTAATGCACTTTTACTATAGATTCTTTCTCAAATACTGCATCGCTGTTAATTAAGATTTTGATTATCTTCAAATCCGATAAATCTACTCCTCTCTAAATGAAACCAACCATATTAAAATATTTCAAAATTTCACTTTTATTCTAAGGTTTACCATTTGAAATCTTTCTATACAATTTTATTATCATATCTCTTTAAATAAATTCTCTAATTTTATCTCTATATTCTTTCAAATTATCAATTTCAAATATGTTTCTTTTTTGATGTAAACCTAATAGTCCTTAATCAATCATATTATATTATTATAAATATAAAATTTAATAAGTTCTATGAGTTATTAATGGCTTTTAATTATATCTTAATGGTTTTTACTCTGATGTTAATACGCTAAGATCTCTTTGAATATCAAAATTCAATTCTAAATCTTCTAAACCATGTGCAAATCTACAATCTTTCCTTTGAAATATACAAATTCCTCTCATCCAATACTAACAAAGAAAATATTTATATTTTGGCTTCTAAAGATATGTATTTAATTCTTAGATTTATTCTGGTGAGAATTATTTAATTATAGAACTTATAGGTATTCCTGAATCTCTTGAATTTTCAAATCTTATGTGTTAAAATCCATGTTCTTCAGCGTATTCATCCCATATTTAATCTTTTATTTTCAATATCTAATTTAAATCTGGAAGTATTTACTCTTACTTTTCAAAATTTATTTAATTTTATATTTATATAATTTCATCTATTGCTAAATGAAAATCATCTAAATCATTAAATTTAGCTAATTCTGGTTTTTCTTACAAAATTATCTTTAATTTTTCATTAAAACTATTTATTAAATTTTGCTTCTCACTCACCTTGATTAAAAAAGCAATTTATTTCTCTCCTTCTTTTGTTTCAATAGAATGATCTAATCCTAAATTATCATCGTTATCTTCATAATCATCATTATCTTCCTTATTTACATCATCCTAATTCTCATTTTATTCTTATTTTTTTTATTACACCACTTTATTCTTCAAAATTCTTAATGTATTTAATTATCTTAAAATAGATTCATCATATCCATTAATAACTATATCAGTTTTAAAAGTCTTCTAAAAACAACATCCACTATTTTCTAAATGGAATATTAATGTCTTTGGTCTAGCAAATTAAGTACCTATATTTTTATATTAAATGCATACCCATAAATGAATATCCTACTCTTGTTAATTCATGAATAAAAACAGCTTTAGGGATTATTTAAACTTATAAAATGTCTAAAATTTTTTCATAAAAGCTTTAAATTTCAACCAAATACATCGTATTTAGTATAATTGATTTAATTGATTTGTCAAACTTTATATCTCTTAAATTGTAAATTTTATTAGGATCATAATATTTTCCAATAAATTCATGATATTACTTCAATTATTCTTTGACTTTAGGATGCCATTAAAATTTCTCAACAATATAATACTCTTTTGGAAAACCTTCTATCCTATATTTTACTTTTACATCGTCTAAACTAGGTAAAGGTCTTAAATTTTTAATTGAATCTATCTTATATTCTAAATATTAGATTCCGTGGGCATTATGGCAAAATTCTTTAATTTGTATTGATATTTACCTGCAGTGAAACAGCAAGTGCCTCTTAACCAATATTAACATATGAATTCTTTTTAAAGAGGATCTCTACATTAATCATACAAAATTAGTTGCTCTGCATTTAATGAAAATTCTAAGGCCAAAGCATGTATATAATCAGCATTTAACATTTTTTTATTAATTATTCTTTAATAAATTAAATCACAAAATTAGTATTTAGAATTATAACAGATTCTATTAGATACAATAAGTATAATTATATAGTTATTTATAATAACTACCAAAATAAATGTAACTTATGAATTATCTATTATAGATATTGATATATATGATTCAATCATCATAACACTAGGACTTGAATGTCTGAAATATTTTCTAATCTCCAAATGAAGGCTATTAATAATTTTTTCTAAATACATCTTACCAACCAGACATATTTACAACAGGAATTTTTATGCAGATCTTCCCTCCGAATATTCTCCAACATTTTTTTAAAAACTTATTACAGGGTATTTTCTTTGAGCATAGATATCTATACTAAGAAATTGTAAATTGTAATCTTAGTAAACAAAATATTTTTTATAATCAATTGATGCTAATTCTCTAATAGCTGTTTAAGTTTACGGGTCAGTTGTATTTATTAAGGCTTGTTCTTCTATTGTTAAATTTCTTCTTTTGAACATCACATAACCATTTAGATTACCTTTAAATAGAGAACCTTAACTTCCTGTTCTGATAGCTATCACATCAGCTATATTTAATTCTCCATAAAATTTATATTTAAATCCATAAAAGCTGTATTTTTAAATCCTCTCTCTTTGGTCATATTAACTTAGAGAACTTGTAAATTAAATAAATACCCAGTTTAACCAACAATTTAAAACACATATGACATTATACGAATCTAACTGCTAAATAGCAACACTGTATTTTAAAGTTAAATTTCGTAAAAATTTGGATTTTAAAATGAAAATGCTGACTATTATATGAGAATTTAACATTTGTTATTAAGAGTTATGCAAAATTAAAATTTTCCTTGAGTTGTCTTATTTGTCTTATTTCCTGATACTTCAATTGATAAACTTATATTTTAATTCATTATTTATGCCTTTACAATTTAACTTGATACAGAGAGATTAAAACCATCCTCTGAACAGGATCCAATTTGTGATTAATTATTTGCAATAGTAAGGTTAATATTTCCATTTTCTTCTTAAAGTAATCTATTGCCATTAGGTGGTTCTAAATCAATTTTGGGATCTTATAAATTATTTTCAATTTATTATTAAGTATACACTTTATCTTAAATTTCTTAGATTGATAAATAGTTAATATCTTACAATTCTTAAATTTTTTGAAGTTAAATAGTTAAATCAGGATCATAAATTATTTCAGAAGTTGTTACATTTGAATCGCCAGAGACCTATGTTTCAGATTTCTGAGATTAAATGTCTTCATTTCCATTTATCTATTTGATTGAGTTATCCAATATAGAATTTGTAGATATATGAGAAGATATTAAAAAGTTATTATTATCAAGTGTAGTATCTTAGGATTGTTCAAATTTTTTGAAATAATCAAAACCCTCTCCTTCCTTTTATTCTAATAAATCATCTTTTGTTATCTTCTTACTTATTGTTGATTCCCCAAACCAAGATGTCTTTTTAGTTGTTTTTGGATAAAACGCCTAATTTCCTACGTAATAAAGATTTGAAAGATTCTCCTATAACACTCTTCTTCCATCAGTAATTGAATCATTCTTTGTTTCTTCTAAATTAGGGGATATATGAATTATATTTGATACAAGAGGTTATAAAAATATATTTGACATTTTTGATGGGATTCCAATTTTTAACACTACACCTGTTTATTAATCTGTTATTATTGTAAGTAATGGTAATTCATTCACATCACCACATTCATTCTCTGGAATTCCTTCACAAATATTACTTGTTGTATCATTTTTAGCCTCTAATCTTCTTAGTAATTTTTTCAAATCTTGATCGACTTTAGTATTTTATTCAATCAGATCTTTTTATGTTACTGTTCCATTAGAATTATATTGATTTTAGCTTAACTTTAGGCTTTATAAGATCAATAGACTTGTAGCATTTTGTTCATTTACATCAGTAGTTACTCTAGTTGTATTTAAATGAATCTCAGCACAATCATGATATTTTTATTATCCTTGAATGAAACATATTTGGTCTTATTATTAAAAATCATCTCTTTGGTTTTTTCTGATAGTTGGAACAAGTCTATTTTAATTTTATATTAGATATATTCCTAAGAATATGGCAAGTCCTGTTAAACAAAAGAATGTGACTGTAAATGCTATCCATTTGCATTTTGAAGAGAAAAATGCTTTTTATTTTGTATCTGTCTATTCTACTCTTTAAGACACTTCAGATTTTAACTCAACTTACTCCTCCTAAGACTTTTCTTCTTTCATTTTAAATATTAATATTTTTAATAGGTGTCTTTAGACTTGTATTTATGGCTTGGGGTTAAAAAACTTGCAAGCTGATGTCGAAGATAAAGTTTGGATAATAATTGATCTTTAGAAATGAAGATGAATTAAATTTGGAGATTATTTTTCTATTAAATTGAGTTAGGGTAATCAATTAACAATATAAATAGAAAACGTATACCAAAAATCTAATTTTGAAAAATTCCTTAAGTGAACTTTATTTGATATGTGAGATCTTAAATTATGTAAAAAATTGATGGCAACAAAACAGACAAGAGTCAAAATGGCTCTCTAAAATGAGACATTTATAAAGGAGAGACAACTTTTAGAAAGTTGAAAATTTTTGTTTATGTTGATATTTTAAATGATATTTTTTTTAATTTATCAAAATTAATTAAATAATATTTAATCATTGTAAAATCAAATATATATAAATTATATTGATTTTTTTATTTAATAGGATTGATTATATTTATTTATAACAAACGATTAAATAAAAGCAAACACAATCTGAAAAATAGAACTATGAATTTACTTGCAATAATAATCTGTAAAAGACATGATGAGTTTTAAAATTAGAAAACTTTTGAATTACATTATTAGAAATAGAATTGATTTACAATAAAATTTTGATTAGGTTTAACCTGCTGTATTTTAATACACAATATTTTTCTAATAAGATTGTAATTAGTTCATAACAAAAATATTTATTTATACTGAGATTGAAATGATTGCTATCTTGTTAATAAATTTAAATTAAACTTGCCAATTCTTCTTTGAATGATGAATGTTTTAATATGAAATGAATCATGATTGAAAAGAATAATATATTTTTTTTATTTTTTTAAGTTAAAATAAGTATATAAATAAAATTGAATAAAATGTTTACACCAAAATGTAAAGAGAAAAATCATTTTGAAAGAGAAATAACTTTATTTTGTATGCATCCAAGATGTTAATAAAAATGGGGTTGTTAAAAATGTTTAAGCTCTCATCATAAATCTCACATTGAAAGTTGCATTAGTGTTAGTGAATTTGAAGACACAGTGGTAGCAGCAAAAAAGAAAATCAGAGAGATTGTAGAGATGAAGTTTTCAGATGCAATAATTTAATTAGATGAAGCATCAAAACTATTAGTTAAGAAAATCAAAGATGTAATAAATTCTGTACAAAGAGCTTCTGATGTTATTCAAGATTAGATTTTCAAAGAATTAGAATTGTTTGATTATTTGATTGATGGATTTTAGAGTCAATAATTTACAACTTCATTAACTAATGAACATTTGGATCGAATAATATAATTAATAATGCCTGAGAAATTATAATAAATGGCAGATCATAAATAAAGTTAGATAAATCAATTACTTGAGTATACAAAATAAGTATTAGATTAAGCATCTAAATTTACTATCTATCCACTTGATGAAATAGCATTAGGAATAAAATTAAAAGAATTTTAGGAAGGATAATACACATTAGCTGTAAAAGAATACAATTAAAATAATATTGGAATTTGTTATTTATTAACTAATGGAAGATTAAATAAAATAGGTCAATATGATAATGGAGTCAGATCTGGTATGTGGTCAGAAGTCGTGTATTATAATGATAATAGAGATTTTAGTATGTATGAAAATAGCATAATATAAGAACATTTCGAGGACAGTACAATCAAGGCTTAAGAGTGAATAAATGGTATTATTATGATCAGGATTAATCAGTAATAGGAGGAGGTTTATTTGACTAAGGATAGAAGAATGGATAATGGATAGAACCTGAAGTATTTTTAGGCAAGTGGGGAAAAATGTAAGACTAAATCTTAAGTTAGCGTTGTCATAAATAAAGGAGAATATGTAAATGGAGTAAAACATGGAGATTGGATTATAATGTTTGGAAACAGAGGTTAAGTGTAAGTATAATTTACAAATTAATTAGAGGAGGCGGATCATATTTATAAGGTTTAAAACATGGTCTTTGGACAGAAGTGGAAGGTTACGCTGGTTTCTGGTGTTCAATCGGAATATTGAATTAGGGAGAATATATCAACGGAATTAAGGTAGGACTATGGTTGATATCAGAATTGAATGCTGGATAAATGTAATATACATTAATATATGTGAAAGTGGTGGAGGAAATTATTCTTAAATAGGATTAAAAGAAGGACTATGGACAGAAGTTGAAATTCATGTAGGAGTTGGATGTTCAATGTATAATTTATTTAAAATTAAGAATTTTATTGCATGTTGGCGATTATAAAGGAGGAATTAAATATGGGAATTGGAGAGTCCTTGATATTTGCAGAAATTAGATTGGTGGAGGATTATGTAAAGGTTATAAAAAAGGAACATGGGTAGAAATAGAAGTCTGTGTAGGATGGCGATGTTCATAGTAATATAATATATTGATTATTTATTTTAGGATTTTATTGCATAAGGGAGAATATAAGAAAGGCTAAAAAGTTGGAGTATGGAATATATACAAAGAGGGCTGTGACACTATTATAGGTGGAGGGATTTATTTACAAGATTAAAAGGATGGAAAATGGACTGATGTTGAAGTATTTTGTGGATATTATAGTACAAAGTATATTATTAATAATTTTGAAGAACTTTGATATTTACTGGAGATTATAATCTCAATAAGAAAATTGGTAAATGGGTGATATCGGAATAATAAGAGGGAGTTATGTAAATAGATTATTATATAAAAATAAGTGGAGGAGGAATATATTCTAGATTTGGCTAGAAGGAATCAGATTGGGTTGATGTAGAGATGCAAGTAGGTTGGAGATGTCATGTGTAAGAATATAACATTTAGAAAGAATTCTGATATCTGAAGGTGAATATAACAATGGAAAAAGGTCAGGATTATGGATTACTAAGTTATATAAAGGGAATTAATTAGGAGGAGGATGCTACAATAAATATGGATTCAAAGAAGGAGGATGGAAAGAAGTAGAAGTACATGTAGGAGTAGGGAAATATTTGTAAAGATTCAATCATTTAATTTAGAACTTTGTTCCACACAGGAGAATATAGAAGTGGAATAAGGACAGGAAATTGGGTCGTGTAAAATGAATAAAGGGAAATTGTGTAAATTAGCCTTTCATTTATTAAGTTCTTCAGGATTCTATACAAAATCAGGAAGCAAAGATGGTGAATGGATAGAAATATAAGCACATGACGGAATTGAAGACACTATAAGTTTATTACATTCAGGAGAATACAATCATGGAGTTAGAGTTGGTAGATGGAATATTGAAAAACCTAATAAAGAGTTAATGTAATTAAATCATTATTTTAAAAGTGGAGGAGGCAATTATTCTTTAAGTGGAATAAAAGAAGGTTAATGGTAAGAAGTGGAATGTCATATTGGTTATAAATCAGAAGTTATTCTTTAATATATTGGAGTTTACTCTAACGGATTAAGATAAGGAAAATGGAATATTAATAAAATTGGAGGGGAATTTATGTATCAAAATGTATTAAAATTAAGTGGCGGAGGATAATATAGTGATTTTGGAACTAAAATTGGTAAATGGATAGATGTAGATGTAAGAATAGGTGGAGGATGCTAAATGTACTTTGAATATTAATTAGAATCTTAAAATATTTTGGAAATTATGATGATGGAATTAGAACTGGAGATTGGTAAATTACTCAACATGGATTAAATACAATAAAGTAAATATAAAATAAATGATTTAAGTGGAGGAGGCAAATATTCATCGAAAGGAATTAAAATTGATTAATGGGTTGAAATAGTACTACATATTGGATATTGTAATTTAGTGTATTTATTATTATTCTCATTTATTTAAGTATTTTAAAGTATAAAGGAGAATACAAAAATAATACAAGAGTTGGTTAATGGTCTATCATGCATTAAGAATAGATGTATTATTAAATTAATAAAATTAAGAGGTGGCGGATCTTATTTAATTAATGGAATGAAAAATGGAAAATGGATTGAAGTATTTTAATAGTACTTTGACAGTTTAACAATTTTATCTGGAGAATATGTAAATGGAAATAAATTGCAAGACTGGGAATTTATTGATAAATTATTGAAAGATTTGTGATAGTGTTATATTGTCATAATTTGTTTAGAGTATCTAAAACCTATTGAGCAGTTGGTCTTTTTTGTGGATTCTTATTAATCATTTTTAGTATTAGATCTGCTTCAACAGGATAATCTTTAAATAAACTAGGAGGTAAGACTGAATCTTTTGTAAGAGATTATATCAATCTAAATTAATTTAAATGATTACCTGGTCTTCTCACAATGAGTCTTAACCTTCCATAACATTTCGAATAATATAATTCCTAAAGAATAGATGTCAGCAGCTGAACCATAAAGGTCGTTTTTGACTTCTGGAGCCATATATAAAGGAGTTCCAATATTGTTTGTGTATTCACCGGTATTTGTTGTATTAGATAAGAGATCATCATCAAGTTTAATTATTATAGAATTGCATAATCCAAGATCTCCAATTTTTACAACATTTTTTGAGTTGATAAATATATTTTAAGGTCTAAATTTTAGATTATATATTCATACTTTAAGTCTCTATGAATGTATTAATTATTATGCATATAAATAATTCCCTCCAATATTTATCTGAATATTGATTTGATCAGAACTTAATCCTTTTTTCTATCAACTTTGTCAATGAAATCTTTTAGTGTGAAATCGCACAATTCCATCTAATGTTATTAAAATTGAAAATACTTCAATATACAATGTAAATAATTAATATTGCTCATCCTTTTAATTTGGATTAAAATGATATCTACGCATCCTAGATTAAATTTGACTACTGTAATCAGATAAATGAAAGCTTTAAACAGTTTTTGATTATTTTGTAATGGTTTGAATTTATTAATCATTTTCTGTACCTCCTCCACCAACAAATTAAACAAAATCATTCATATATGACATCTCATCTATTAATTAAGGATTATAAGAATTTTGTAACTCTTCATTTTTATTTTATTGTTATTCAGCTACTAATTGATGTAATTTTGAAATTTCTGCTATCGTTTCACCAGTTAATTCTTAAATCCAACTAGTATAATATCTAACTATATTTTTATGATTAATTTCTTAAAGTGATCCTATTTCTCTAAAAATTGGATGATCTCTTAAAGTTTTTTCATTTTAAACCTTAAAATAAATTCTTTTAACAGCATATTCTTTAAGATCTATAATTTTTTAACATTTATAGACTTCCCCATATGTTCCTTTCCCTATTAATTTAGGGGAGGTGTACAATTTCTGGAATTTTCCATTTTCACAATACCTACTCCAATCTGTTAAAATATGAATTATTCTTTCAGGTTTCCCATTTCCAATATCTTACTCTTTCATATGCACTCCTTTAGCATTTTTTTAATTTAAATCTACAAATTAGCAAGTCACAAATTGTAATTATTCATCACTCACTTAAATTTTTTAGATCACTTTTTCAATCTATGTTATTGTATTATTATCTTTATCATTTTGTTCCCACATAATCTTTTTCTATCTTTGTTCTGATATTTTTTGTCCGATAAGTTTAAATTCTTGATTAGGCAATGCAATCATATTATCTTCAAGTTAATTTTAAATAAATCTAGGTGACGATTCTGTACTAGAGGTTTAGTCTTTTTTTTGTATTTCATTTTGATCAGTACCAAAACCAACCGAACTACTTCTTTAGTATACACGTATTACTTTTGTAAATCATCACTTGAAGTACTTTCCTTTCTTTCATGCACCATATTTTTGTTTGATTTTTTACTAAATATTTTGTACACAAAGAAGAATGTCACACAATATACCAAAACCATAAGTATTATGAACAATTCAAAATTATCCATAATTAAGTATTTCCAGTTGTTAATTGGAGACTCTATGAAAACTTCATGACTTTTAAACCATGTATATTCCACAATAGAAGTTCCTGTATTAACAGCCTACTAGATTGAGCTTTTTTATATCATTATCATTATAATATAAAATATATAATCAATAAATTCGATTATTTAAATGTTTCAATATTTTGTTTACATACACCACATATATAATTTCAATTAAAATTTGGCAGAATTTAACATAACCTATATAAGCTAATACACAAAAAAAAATATTATTTTTATTAACTAATTAAAATTTATGGTTTAGAAAATAATTTAATACTTTAGCATATTTAGAAATATGAAAAATATATCTAACCTATAAATTTGGAATACTTAAAAAGCTAATAAAATTTTCAATAAAGATTGGATTTTATATTATTCTTAAAAAAATAAATGAATTACATATTTATATTACATTATATTATATTATATTATATTTCTCAAACCTTCTAATATAATGCTTTCTTAGTCTATGAAGATTTCAACATTCGAAGTATAATCTTAATTTGAAGGAAATTTTATAAATTTCATTTAATATTATGTTTTGCAATTTTGGCAGAAACAAATAAATTGAATATGAAACATAAAATCTTATTTTAAGAAAATCAATAATAATTATAAACTTAATATTTAAGATGTGAAAATTCTTTTAGTTTAATAAAATCTAATAAGTTCTAATACCTTAAAATTTCGAAAAATTTTTCTTCTTTGAATTTAGAATATTTAGAACTAAGTTTTATCAATATTAATTAAAGTTGAGTCTATAATTTGATATAAAAGATTATTAAATTAAGGCATCAGCACAACCAACAATTATAAATCAAAGACAATAAAGAAGTATTTTCAAAAAAAGTTTAAATTATTTTCTTTTAAACAGAAATAAATTATTGAATTAAATTATATGATATATGTTCTATTTATATGAATCTAAATTTCAAAACAAAATATTTAATAAAACCATGGACATAATTATAACTTTGCCATAACTTGATGAGCACTCTTCACATTTTGAATCGTCTTCGTTCCAAGAATAGGTTCCACCTGTGTATGATATACATTATGTTTTGGTCAATCCAGTTGTAGCATCTGAGCATGTTGTCTTAGTAGAGTCCCAAACACATAAGGTTCTATTTAAATAAACTTCTCCTCTAATTTGTGTGCATTTTTCTAATGTTGTTTAATCAGCACAAGTTTAAGGAACGCATTTAGTAGACCACTTGCAAGCAGCTAGACCGCAATCAGCTTCTACTGTATATGTTGCACAATCCTTTGTGTATGTTGTTACAGCTGCAAAATCTTTGCAAGGATATAAATTATCAGTTCCTTTTGTTCCTGCATCACATCCAATAGCATTACAACTAGTTGTTGCATCATATTTATAATTAGCACAAGATGTTTTCTTTTCGCATTTGCTTGCTGATGTGAATGCACATCCATTCTTATTGCAATCTCCAATTGTGGTTTTAGTTGTACAATCAATATCTTAACATTCATTAGATACCCATTCACATTTAGATGATAGCTAACCACAGTCAGAACTATTTTCAAATGTATCGCAGGAACATTATTCAGAACCTATTGTGTAAGTAATAGCACCATTAATAGTGACTATAAGTCCAATCAACAAAATTGTAGAGTAGTTCATTTTTATTTTTTAAATAATAAACTATAATCAAATGTATTTGGGATTTGAATCATGACAGGTAAATCAAAATGTCATATAAATTAAAATTTTTTAAATAAATTCAAAAATTCCAATTTCATGTATTTATGTTGAAAATTAAACAAAATTTTAGTTTTTTTTTTTTCTAATTAATTTCTCCCCATCCTATTAATAAAAAAGGAAACCTTCTCTAAAAGCTTCATCTTCTAAATTATTTTTGTTTTAAACATAAACTGCACATTGTAAACAAAAATAAAAAAAAAAGTAAAGTTAAAAAAAATAATCTGTTTGCAATATATTACTCATTGAGTTTACATTATGATCGCTTTTCATTTTAAATCAATCAACTAAATGTAATAGCCAACTCTACTCTTTAGTTAGTAATTCCTTAACTACGGTAATCTTTGAAATCTGTTAAATCTAAATTATACTATTGTTTCTAAAACAATTAATATATACTAAATAGCAAGAATTTGATTGATATTGTATAGTGGGATTTGTCTGATAACCAGCTTTCTTAGAATCTATTTATCCTTTATTAGGTTGATTGTAAGAATTTTAGAAAACATTTGAAACCCCACAATTTCTATTCTCATATTAGTGCCATGATGAAAAAACAGCAAAAGCAATTGCCTTAAATTAACATCATCAAGAAAAAACTGTATCCAGGTGTTTTAACTTATTTTTTCAAAATATAACAAGATTATCACCAAAAATAGTAATTACTAATAATAGTGATTGAATTTTTTCTTTTAAATTCTGATAATTCTAAAATTAAATTTTAGTTCTATTGCCAAATATTTCCTAAGAGTTAGTAACCCATCTAAAAGACTACTTAAATATCTGAAAATAATTTAAAAAACATTATTATATCTATTAATTTTTAAAGATATGGATGACCCTAATTATTTAAATTAGGAGGTGATCATTATAGAAAATGGAATGTAAAACATATAATCAAAGTCTAATTTGTCATTTAAAAATCTAAGTTATTGAAAATAAAGGATTTAGATTTATTTACTTTATATATTCAATGTCTTATATATAATTAATCCCCAGATTACCAAATTTTTTCACTCATTATGAAATAATCAGTTTAATAAGTCATTATTTGCAAGAAAATTTAAGTTGAGATTTAGATGTTATAATTGTAAAATAAAAGAATTATTAGTTATTTATCGGAGCAATATATAAGTTATTTCGATATCATTTATAATAGTTAATAACATCTTTGATTTTTTTTTGATTATTTATATTATATTAATTCAAGTGTATAAAAATTCTATATGAAAATTTTGTTAATATAACAAAAAAATGAATATTTTTGATGCTTTACCTTCTTATTTAGAGAAGATTGACTAAAAGTAATTTAGGGAAGAAATGGTACCAGAATGGCTGCGATTATATCTGGATTATAAAACTCTAGAAGTTTTGATGATTGTTGCAGGAGAATTTCGTCATAAGAAATAAATTTTGAAAACTGAAAATTCTCTAAAATATTAAGAGTTAATTAAGAATGTTGAAATACAAGAAAAAATTGAGAATGATAAATCCTTATTTTTATAGATTTTAGATTAAGAATTACAAAAAATAGAATCATTTATATTATATAAGTATTAAGATCTATTATAGAAATTACAATAATTACAATAGCAAATAAAATTGATGAATTTATAAGAATCTATAAATAAAGTTAAGAAAGAGTAATTAAAATAATAGTTTTATGAACTTTATAAGTAATAATTATAATTTTAATCATTCATTTTATCTCATGTAAAAATTATGTAACAACTATAATATGAAGTGTTATATTGTTTTAGAGTTGAAATTTTATTAAAAGATAAAGCAATACTTGAGTAATTGAATTATCAATTAGATGATGATATGTCTAAAACACATGAATTATTAAGTTTCAACTTTTATCCTTATGATCCAGATACTTGCAGAAAAAATTTATAAAAATATTCTAGTAAAAAAAAGACAGGATCAATTAATATTTATTTGTTCGGTTTATTTTTTGGTGTCAGTATAGTAATCATCACATTATTATTATTAATGAGATTAGAAGGAATGTTGGATCCCGAAAATGAGCAATTGTTTTCTCCAATATTTCCTTCTATTAGAGGCGGTGGATTATTATTAATTTATTATTGGCTTTTGACTTTAAATTAATATATCTGGACAAAATATTAAATTAATTACAAATTGTATTTAGGATTTAATCATCATTTTTCTACTCTTGCTGAAGTTATTAAAAGAGTAAGTTTTTTAAGTTCTATATTTTTACTTTTATTTTTAATTACTTGTATTTAAGTTGAAGAAATAGCTTTTAATGATTTTAAACATATAATTAAAATATTTCCTTTAATATTTTGGATTTTATTATTAGGTTATTTGTTAATACCAACCATCAAATTTTTGAATGGTTAAGGAAGGAGATGGATGTTTAGAATGTTATAAGGGGCATTATTTACTCACTTTGTAAATTATGATGGAAGATATACTTTTGTTTTAGATTAATTTGTTTCTCTCTTTTCTCCCATAAGAGATCTAGAATACACAATATGTTACTATTCAAATGATGTATATATTTAAAATAAATATTCAAGTTATTTAATGATAATAAAGAGATAATTCATTATAAAAAATGTGAATAAGGCTAAAGAATAGTAGGAGACATTTGTTTAATAGTTGTATTTACCCTTAAATGTTTGCATTGTTTGACTTAAGCTAAAAAGAATGGCAAATTTCTAAATACTTTAGAAATGTGGAATTTTTTGAAAAATTTACTTGCAATATCTGTAGGTATTGTTGGATGCCTGAATAAATTTGATAAAACTGATGCTATTTTGTGGATAGTTCTGGCTTCAACATTAACAATCTTATAATAATATTGGGAAATTAAATATGATTGGTTATTTCTATAACCTGATACTAAATATAGGTTTTTAAGAAAAGATCTGGCATACATAAATCCACATTTTTATTATTTTCTCGTTTTATTAAATATGGTAGTTATATCAGCCTGGGCCTTTACGATTAGCCCTTAGATGCATTTATATTTAAAGATCCCCAATCAATAATTATTTGTTATGGTAGTGGGTATAATGGAATTAACAAGAAGTAATTTTGTATATTATAATAGGATTTATTCACAATTAAATCAAAGTTGAAAAAGAACATATACTTAATATAAATAGATTTAAATCATCTAAAGATTTAGTATATCCATTTGAGTAGAAAGATGTGTAGACAACTAAAGTTGGTTATTGTATCTCATAGAATGTCTCAATACTTGAATTTCATAGATTGTCATAAGAATTTACAAGAAATACACATATGAACTTTAATAAACATGAGATTGAAATACTCCTTCAATAACCATATGATTAACAAAAAATGAAAATAAATAGCTCAATAGATCGAAAAGATATTAGAAAAAAATTAAAAACTTAATATTATATAAAATTGATTAATTAGTATACTTGAGATAATATAACAATATCTGTGTAACATAATTCAATTCAATTTTATAATACAAATTCATTATACAAATTTTCGACATATTAGAATGTTTAATCTAGAATTTAAACATAAATTTTGGACCCACTTAAAGACCATGAAACAGATGAGGGAATTTATTCTAATAATATATGTTATTTTAAGATATTCCTCTCAAAAATGCTAATTGAATTATCACTTACAGCTAACAATCTATCAGTAAAACTAAATGCTAATTATTATACAGGTAAATTAACTCTATGTACTAATTTGAAATTTTCATAAACTTAAATAAATTTTATAAAATACAATCTAAACATTTTCCTCCTGCTGCAATAGTTGATTTATTTTAAGCAAATGCTATAACTGAATATTTTTCTTCATTTAATTATATTGGTTAATCCCAATTATCTTACTTTTTTTTATGTATTAAAGTTAAGCCAGTTTAATCTATTGATGCGAAAGTGACATCATAAGGAGCCCATGATAAATGTACTATTGGGTATTAATGAGATTAAAGCGTTATAGCCAACTACCAATCATTTGGTTTTCTTTCTGTCCATAATTAAATATTGTTTGCTATTCCTAATGCAACAATATTTTATTTATGAAATGACCAAGCATAAACTTTGGTTTCTGGTAATTTAAATTTGTGATTTGACAAAGTATCAATTACTTGACCATCTAATAATACTTTTTGGCCAATTAAATTCATAATATAATTAAATAATGGGAGCATGTTGTAATACTCAATAAACTATTTAAAGTCTTATGCCTACTTTTGATTTTTCATTTTTGACTATTTACACAAAAAATGCTGTGATTATTTAGAGAGCATACAGATGTATAAAACGTCTATTAAAATAGAGTATTAAAATAGGAAGAAAAGATCAATAGTACCCATCTCAATAACAAACGATAGTCAAAGAAGCAATTAAGAACATATAGAAAATATAATTGATTATCAATAACCTTAGGAAGAGGTTACAAAAATTGAATAAAAAGAGGAAGTAGCTGCTAAATTAGATCATTCCCCTTAAAGTGGATTTAAATTAGAAAGAAAATTAAGTGATTACTCAGCCAGTATAAATTAGATCATTTACAGAATTGGGAATTTTAATTATAAGGAACATCTAAAACAAGAGAGTTAAAACTATGATGAAGAAGATTTAAATGCTCCATTTTTGGAACCCTATTTGTTACCAGATGACTCCATATATATAGGATAATGGAAATTTGGTAAGAGACATGGTAAAGGAAGGGCTATATTTAAAGACAAGAGTGTATATGAGGGATTTTGGAAAAATGACTAGATGAATGGCTAAGGAAGGTTGATATTCGAAAATGGAGATTATTACGAAGGAGAGTTTAAGGAAAACAAGGCTAATGGGTATGGAAAATAAATTACATCCAAAGGATATATTTATGAGGGAATTTGGTTAAATGATTAGTAACAAGGGGAGGGATTTGAGAAATTCCCTGATGGTACTAACTTTAAGGGAAGATTTATTGATGGAATTAAAACAGGATTTGGTGAATTTAATTTCTCAGATGGATCCAAGTATTAGTTCAGCTAAAATAAGGTATAAAGGATCTATTGTTAATAATAAATTTAATGGAAAAGGAACATATTACTATCCTGATGGGAGAAAATATGATGGTTAATGGAAGGAAAATCAAATGGATGGCTATGGAATATTCACATGGACTGATGGTCGATGTTATGACGGATATGTAATTTATAAAATATATTAAAGTATATCAAAGACAAAAAACATGGTTTTGGAGATTTTACTTATTCAGATGGATCTATGTACAAAGGAAACTGGATGGATGGTAAAGAACATGGTCAAGGAACATTCTATTCTAAAAGTGGTTTATATAGAGAAGGGGAATGGCAAAATGGAAAAAGAATCAAATGGACATCTCCATACTAAACTCAATGATAATAGATACTTAATTATTTATTTTAATAACACCTCTATAATGCAAACACCTTATTTATAAGAAAACATTCTTATTTTATATATTATAAACTATAATGGTTAGTCATTATAATTTAAATATTTCAATGGCTTATTTCCTTTACTTAACTATTTTTATTTTAAATAACCCTCCAGTTAATGAAAATTTTTGTCCTCTCTAAATTAAAATCTTGATTAAATTATAAATTTCAAATTCTATTCTTAAATCGTAAATTTTAGTATATTATCTTCTTAAATTTAAAAAGGAAACTATTATTCTTATCATTTTGTAGATCCTCATTATAGGAGATCTAATATTTTCAGTTCTAATAATTAATGCATATTTTATAAGCAAATATCACAATAAGATTTTCCTTCATTTTTTTATTTTTTTGTTTGGGAACACAAAGTGATTCATGTTCAAATAAATTTTATTTACTCAATTATAATCAAGCAAATTGCTTAAATAAAATATGATACTGGCTATCGACTTAAAAAATTGAGCAGCCTCTTTGCACAATTATAAAATTCATATAAGTACATTAAATTGAAATTGGTTCACATTTATCTTCTGGATAATTTTTATTGGGGAGCAGTTGATCTTTCTAAGAAACAGCTTGTAGCTCTTAATTATGTTCATAAACTTGATCAAGAGTTGAGGAGGAATTATTGGAAATTATAGTAATTTTGCTTATTTTGGAAATAGTTAAACCTTATATTACTTACATACTTAATATAATGAATTAATCTCAATGGAATTATGCCAATGATAATTTTATAGCTGTAAGTGATGCATCTTCACTAAATATAAGTAATTTTTAGGATTAAGAAAATATACTTTAAAAGGGGAAGTAGTTCAAATAAATAAGATGACTACTAAAGTAGGTTAGTTTAAGTCCTAATTATGGTTAAGAAATAATAAATATCAATATTTTTATGAATATTTCTAAGTATCTCAAAATTCTGTATTAATTAATTAAATTTGTATATACAATGGAATCCATGATTATACCATATAAGAAAAGAATACTTAAAGCTACAACATTATTATTAATTTGTACTTTCATTCTAATCTTGGAGATGTTTTTCAAAGAACCCTTATAAGATTTTGAAGTGAAAGCGCTAATTTCAATATAAAATGGAATGGGAATTAATGGTCATATAATTGAATCTATACCTTTTTTCTTGCTTGCAAATATCTAAGAGCAATATGTATTTTTATTAATTACAATGCATATATTGAGTACAATTTATTTTTTACATGATCGTCATATTGCTATTAAATGCATGTTTATTCTCTATATTGGATGGTATTTTTTAATGCTTTTATAAATGATTTACAATTTACCATAGCCCTTTTGGGTTGATCCTAACATAGACACCTATTTTTGTGATTAAAAGTATGGTGGGCCTGGAGATTCCATTTATTTGCCTGCTCTTTTCATATTTACCCTCCTTTATTATTATTAATGTTAACTTAAAACTTATATAATTGCCTCAGCGTCAATTTTACTCTATTGTTTTGCTGTTTACATTTCAGCTTAGGTTTTTTTGATGGATTTAGTTTTAGGGTTTGTTTATTTTATGTTAATTTTTGCTTTAGTAATAAATTATGATAAGAAAATTACAAACTTTATAAAATCTAAAGACAATGATAAACTTTTTGGTATGAAAGTCTTAGGAATAGTGGCTTTTTTATTTATAATAGCATTAATTTATTATACTTTAAAAGATTATAACGATAAAATAGAATGGATTACAAATTATTTTACTTGTTATATGAGATAATTCACAGTGGGAGATTGTAATATTAAATATATAACTAGATTAACATTATAGATTTAATACAATTTTAGGACTGGAACCTACTTTTTGTTAAATAACAATACTCATTTGTTTAGTGGTCATGGGCTTCATTTAACTACCAAAAAACAAAGCTACTAAAAAACAATTTATAATTATCTAATTGGCTTTTATCCCAGGATGGCTAATTATGTTTTTATAAGGTTTTGTTACTGAAATCGATGTTTTACATAGAATGGGATTGAGTCAATTAATAATTGAATCATTCATTTTTGGATTGATGCATTGGTGGATTTTCGGATTTGTTGGCAAAAAGGCAACCAATTCAATTGTTACTGATGAATATATGTTATTAGAGTGAAAAATTCATAATATTTGATTAATATATATAATTTTATATATTTATCAATTTTTGTGCTTAATCAAAATTCTTTATTTAATTATTACAATTAATAAATTTTTCTATTTCTATGAATCAAGAATTTAGTTTCTAACGAATATGTTCTTCTTCAATGTAAACAAGCGAATTAAAAAAATCGTATTTTCTATAAAAGATTCTCGGCTATGGCCAATATGGGTAAAATTAATACTTATTCTTAGTACTGTATATTAAGGTTTAAATAAGCGTACCTAGGAAACAGTTGCTATCAAAGAATTACGTCATAGCAAAGCTGATTAAGGGGTTTATTATAGTATTTAATCCAAGATTAATGTTTAATCCTTAAGAGAGATCGAAATACTTTAATATGTCAAATGCTAATAAATTGTTTCTTTTAAAGAATTAGCATATGAAGAAAATAAAATATACATAGTCATGGAATATATGGAGGAAGATTTACTTACTGCTTTAAGAAGAGATACCTTCTCAGAAGAATAATCTAAGATGATAATGTTTTAAGTGCTTTAAGGATTAGCATACTTACATAATTTAGGGATCATCCACAGAGATATCAAACGTATACACTCATCTTATAATTTTAGCTAACAATATATTACATAGAAATTTAGAAATTAAAATTTGTGATTTTGGAATGGCTCAAAATTTAAATAAATAAAAGCCACAAACTGCCCGAATTCAAAATCATTCATACAGGGCTCCCGAAGTGTTCCTTGGTTTATTAAATGACTAATATTAGGTTAAAAATATTGCTCTAAAGTTGATGTTTGGTCTGCTGGGGTGCTATTTTTAGAATTGATCTTTAAAAGTAATCCTTTTAAAGGACAATCTGACATCGCTAGTTTTAAATAAATCCTTAAATACTGTGGAACTCCAGTAGAAGGTTTGTTTTTATATAAAATACTTAGAAAATTGGTAAGGTGTGACTTCACTTAAAAACTATTCTACTCTTATAACTGAAGATCCATAACCAAGAATCTTATAAACTTTACTTGAGAAAAAAATGCCTCCATCTTTGATAAATCTAATTGATTCTATGCTTACTCTTGATCCTTCGCAAAGAATATCTGCGTAGGACGCCATTATGCATCCTTATTTTCATGGAATGAATATTGAAAGGTATAACTTCTTATTTTATTCATATTACGCAGATGCCTTAATAAAATTTAGGCAAACAGAAAAAAAATAAAGACTGAATCGTAAACTTAAACAGAAGTCTTTAACTACCCTAATGGAAACAAAATAATTGTTGTTTCGAAAATCTTCCAAAAAAGCAAAAATTGCTTTTGAAAACTCAATAATTTGTTTTCTCTTATTTCTGTTTATAAAATTTATTTTAATTATTCTATAAATAATATATATAATAAATATTTCATTTTTATAATGAGTATCCTCTTTAATTTTACAAATATAACATAATTCTTCAAAATGTGTTCATAAATTATTTAATTATTGGTGGTAATATTTTAATTAAAATATTATAAAAATCTCTAATATTATATACAATATTTAATAATATCCATCATTGTGTTTTAGCTAATTTTAAATCTTTCAAAATTACTAAATCATTAATTTAATAAAAATTATGGGTTGTACTTCAACTAAAAGCACAAGTAAAAAGGATCTTTGTCTTTTCAATATTCCTTTAAAGGAAGGAAAAATAATGTGCAAAGAGGAAGGAATTATTTCCAGGGAATTAAAAAAAACATCATCCTAAAATAAAAAATTTAATCCATAAAATAATATGAAGACCTATGACAACGAGAGCAATTCAGAACTTTGAATTGATACTTCATTATCTCATAATCCAGGAAACTAATTGAATATTTATAAATTGTTTTTTTGGATTCTTTATACTAATTTTATACATTATCAATCAGCTTTGGCCTCTAACGAGCAATCATTTAAATATCTAAAAGCAAAAAATTTCAAGAAATTATAAGAACATATATAATAAAATCATATAAGTTTTTCCCTTTTAGAGCATTTGAGGAAGATTGGTATATTTTTGGTCTTTTGAAGTTTCTTAACTAAAATAAATATAATCATAAGTAAAAAAAAAATTCAATATTAAATAAAATAAAAATAATTAATATAATATTTGATTTTTATGAAAAATTTAATAAGTAAAAGATTATTAATCAATTATTACAAATGATAAATAGTTAAAAAGTAGTACAAGGGCTTTAATACAACAGTTTAGCTTCTTGACTTTGTTAAATACTATTGAATATTCTAAATTTCTGGTTTATTCAGTTTAAACGATAAGTTCGTTTTTTATCTTAAATATTCAAAGAATAAATGGTTTAGTATTTTTACATCTTATTTTCATAATTTAAATTTTAATTAATTCAATATTCTTAATATAAATATTCTAATCAATATAATAAGTAGAAAATAATTATATTTTTGATATCCTTAAGCTAACTGAAAGGAAAATTTTATTTTAAAGGAAATAGATTACTATAATATATGTGGTTTGTAAATTATAACAATGATGATAATTTTTTAAATATTGCATATCAACCAGACATCCAGGGAAAAAGATCGAGTAAGTTAGTTCAGCAAATTATATAAAGAATATTGAATTTTTTCTTAATTTGAAATGGCAGAAGGAGCATAAAGGTATACATTCTACACATTTTAACCGATCCAAAGGGGAGAAATGTGAATCGATAATGAAGGAATCGTTTAACATTAAAATCTAAAATTCTTACTCTATTCATTATATAACGTATAAATATTATGATCAATTATCTAAAGGAAAACTAGCATTAATATCACTTAATGTTTAGGATAGATTGCCAATAAAATTTGACATCAAGTCCTCCATTTCTGGGAATAACTTTAGTTAAACAAGTTCATCAAACATAATAATTGGAGATTCCTCCATCATGATTGGGGTTGACTCATCTTATTATTCATTCATATGTTGGTATTAACTTAGAAATAATAAAAATATTGATATACCTTCCAAGAACTTAATCCCATCTAAATCTTAGAGATTTATAGTATCTATTCTTAAGCATATTTGTTGTTTTTCCAGGAAAATATCTTGAAAACTTGTAAAATTTAGGACCCTTCTTTAGAATATAACTCAACAATCTTTAATCTTCCTCCAATGAAAATTATTTTCCTCTGTTTTTTTATTTTTTTCTTTTCATGTCCTTTTCTCTCTTTGCTGTATAGCGTATTTATTTGTTTTTTGGATCATTAGTGGCTTTGGTTATCTATTAATGATTTTATGTCATCAATTTATGCGAATAAACGCTGTCCAAATTTTCAGTTATATCACCAACTACCAAATAAGTCACAAAATCATACAATTATTATCTAAATTAGTCAAAGCAGAGGAATCTTTATCATATATATAGTTTTCAGAATTTGAATTTAGGTAATGTGACTTTTAGGGCAACTTTTAGATTCTTCTTTTTTCCTTACAACTTTTATCCATATCAGTTAGTTAGCATATATTGTAGTTCTTAGACTTTCTGATAAGTTTAACTCTCGTACTCATTCAAAGTTAATTAAGATGATAATAAATTTGATTTATTATTCTCAACATTTCAGATAAATAGTAATAAATCTTATTGTATTTATTTTTTTATAATTTTTTTTAAAGAACATTTACTTCCCAACTCTTAAATGCTGCTCTATAAAGATAATTTTATGCATATTATTTGTATTAAGATGTACTCTATTGATATTTGATAAAATTTAATAGAGTATTATTAGAACTTACTTCTTCTAAATTTCTAAATCCTTACCTTTTAATATACCCCTTATAGTAGATATTATATTTCTGAAATCAAGGAAAGTCTTACATCTTTCTGAATTGCTTTTATAATTTTCTTTCTAAAATTTTAATTAAAGGATTTGATACAAGATGAATTAATAAAGTAAACTAAAATATAAGAATTCAATTATTTAGTAAGTGTCGATTTTCTAAAATAAAGAATAAAATTTAACATAATTTTCCAATTTCATATCTAAACATTTTCTAAGTCTAAACATAGGATCTATAATTTTTGAATATATTTTAAAAATTTTAATATTAAAATTGAAATTAAATAATATATATGGAGTCATAACCAGTTCTATATAATGTTAAACTATTAATTGTAAATATCTAATCTAATCAGCAAATTACTATCATCCAGATATTCAAATAGATTGTTAAATGATTGAATTGTATTTGTAATATATTTTTTTTATATTTAAACTATCAACATCTTCCTCTTGTTCTTCAACTTTCTCGATCGTTCAGCCTTTAACCAAGATTGGAACACCAAAATTAGCTTAATGTATAGGGCTTAAACTTTATGCTATAATCTTTAGACTAATAATACAAGCACTTCTTATTTATATTGATAAATTGTCAATTGCTTTTCACTTCTCTATACACAAATATCAAATTCTTCCCTTTGAATTTATTGACTACACTTTATACATCTAATTCACTCCCAGCTTTGTAATGTCATTTCTTAACTTCCTAATTCACCTCTTTATTATGATTTTAAGTTAAACACTTGAAAAGTGTAAATAGTTGTAATGATTTCATTTGACAATAAAAAATTAAACAATTATTAATTAATTAAGTTTAAATAGATGGAAAATGATTATTCTTTATTTAGAGTTACTACTAAATTTATGAAGCTCCTTTGAAAATTATTTAAATAAATATATTTTGAATATTTTCAATTATTATTAAAATGTCAAGTGCGTTATTATTTAGGCAAATGATAAGAATTATGAAATAGGTTTTTATTTTAGGTCGAAAAAGGAATTAATTTATGTTTTACTTCCTATATTTTTTATAATTATAGTTTTCAAGGAATATTATTTAAATAATTAAATTATTCTATGGAAAAAATCAAAAAGTTCTTTAGAGGATATTTGCAAACTATGTTATATGGAATTGAAATTAGACCAAAATATAAAGTAAAAATAATAATATTAGAATAGATGGATTATTCCTTTTATATAATTTTACATACGATAAATTAATTTTAATTGCTGGCAATCATATTTCAAATCAGTCATGATTAAAGATATGCTGACTTTAAATTAGACTTTTTTTAAAGTTTCTTAGAGTTTTTTTTAGTAAATTGCTTATTAAGACAGAGCTTATCTTATTCTCTTGCTTATATCATTATTGCTATTTCATTTTTATCTCAACTAATACTATTTTCATTTTTAAGTTTTTCAACTGTGATTCGATTATATACTGCTAATTTGATAAAGAGTAACAATAAAGGTAATTTAAATAGCAATATTTAAAATTGGGTGATATCATTTAATGAACTTTTACATTGGATATTCGTAACTTATCCAGTAATTTACTTATAAATTGCAGTATTATCATTTAGTACATTATCATGTAATTCATTGAGTTTGATTCCATAATAAGAATGTGAAACTGTACCATTATTACAAGTTTTTTCGATAATTTAACTTTTAGTATCATTTTTTAATGGATAAATATTAATATATACAATGAGAAATCATAGATTCAATGAAATTAATTCTCTTAAAAGAAGGTATTCTAATTTATCATTGTTCAATAATACAATAGTGTTGGTTATTATATTTTTTCATTATAATTTCTAATATGTAAAATATTATGTGAAAATAGTTTGATTTTTCAGATGCTATAAAATATATTTTAGCTAATCTATTTACTATCAATCAAATTATAGATTAATTAAATAACTATCCATATAGAGATCCAGTGAGATTACCCGCTATAACTATGACATTCATATAATTTTGGATAGTAGTAGCTTTGACAACTTATAGATTTACTAATTTATTTTAAGAATAATAGCTGTTCTTTTTGATTACACTTCCATTACCTTTGATGTATATGATAGGTTAAGGATTAGCATAGTAGTTTTAATTCTATGGAATCATTAATTCAAATTCAACAGTTTAGATTAAAGAGAAACATCTAATAATAACTGCTGATTATTTTTATAAGTTATATCTAGATTACAACAAAGTATAGAATAATTTATATTAATAGAGTTAAGAAAGTTAGATTAAATTTCAATAATTTATTAAGATTCATAGATGGTATTGTAAGAATAAAAAATGTTACTCTTAAGAAACAAAGTTTAGATAAATAGATCTAGATAATAAAAAAGATCTTCATTTATTATCTTTAAGTATCATTAAATGTATCTTTAAAACTGCATAACAATGGTTATTTTCTCTGTAATAAAATATATTTAATATATAATTAGGGCTAATAAAGATTAAGAGTTACAGTTTGAATAATTATAACTATAATATATAAGTTTTATTTCAGATATAGTTTAAAAGCCATTGGTTGGATATCTAGAATTGAGAAGGTATTAGAATAGTAAAAACAATAATAATTCAATTTATTTTATTGAAATAACAAACAAATTAGCTGATCAACTTTAAATATAAATTTTAGATAATTAGCAGAGATAAACATCTAAAGATGTTCTCATTCAAGAATAAAAAAGTTAATTGATTGAAATCTCATTATAATAATAATGGTGGACCTAAAATTTGTATGAAAATTTATTAAATGATTACATATTACTACTTGATTTAAAAGTTGATCATTGGAATAATCTTATGATTGGATACTAAAGTCTAAATCCCTTTTAGTAGAATACTCAATATTTATGCGAAAAAATTAAATAAGTAAAATTAAGGGAATTGATTTTAGTTAAAAATGGAATTGGACAAATTTATTGGAGTTCCTGAAGAATGGTTTGATTTAAAAGTAACAACTAGTAAAGGAAGTTAAATTAAAAAGTTAAGCCATGCCTAATTAAATATAAATTGTATAACGCTTAAATTATATTCCTTATTCTACTCAATAATGATGAATGACTATGATAGAGTAAAAATAGTAATAGATTTTTTTAGTCATTTTTTATTGAGTAATATGTAAAAGATCTAACTTCAAATGATAGATAAAAAGAATTAGATATTATAGATAATTTTTCTTTATTGAATGATAGAACTACAATAATATTAGTTAGCCTTGTTAAAAACAAAGGAAAGATAGTTAACAAAAATTAGTTAGCTTTGGCTAATTTCTTTTAGTATGTTGATAGTAATAACTTTAAAGATAATGTCTCAAATATTCATAAATTATTACCTAAGTCGATAATGCCAATTCATGAATTATTGATTGAATAATATATGTAAAGAGGTTATAGTTAGTTTTTTATTAAAAAAATTAGTGGATATTATGAGAATGCTAAGGGATTTGTTCAAAAGTCATATTTAAAATTAGGAAATTTATTTGAAGAATTGGATGATTATGTAATCACAGCATCTATATTAAAATGTAATTTATCTAATTAAACTATTTTATTTGATTTAGAAGGGAAAATAATTGGAATCAGTGAAAAGTTGTATGGGATAATAAAAAAAATAAATCCATAAATTTAAGTTGATTTTTTTAAAGAATTTTGTAGAATATTTTTAATTTATCCTTCCATATTACCTACATTAAAATAATTGGAATAATAACATTAATAAAAATACGATGAAGTTATTTTAGATAATGAGGATACTTTATTATACATACCTTTCAACTTGGTGGAACTCAATTCTATGTTTATTAAAGAGTAATATGATAAATTTGGTTAGAAGGTTGATTTTGGCTTGGAAAGTGAAAATTTAAGCTCTTGGAGATCATGGAAAAGTATAACAAAAAGTTTATATTCATCTTAAAATAGTTAAGATAAAAATCATTTTTTTTAAATTACTGATATGGATAATATAGAGTTTTCTTTATAATTTATTTAAACGCATTCAGATTTATTTAAATAATTTACAATTCTAAAATCAAAAATTAAGTTATTATTTCAGCGATTAAAAGTGAAATCATATCAATATAATTATTTTATTTTAGAATTAGATCATATGGTTGAAATTAATTCTGAAAATAAAAATTTCAATAAATATCCAACAATTAATAAAATCTTAGAATTATAACTTAATCCTGCTTAAACTGTTGCCTTTAATAAAACTTATCCAGATAGTCATTTTGATAGTCTAGATAGATCTATTAATAATATAAATAATAATTAATAACTATATGACTCTCAATATATTAAAGAATTGAGACAATAGTAAAATTGTGAAAATTAGAATGAAAAATATAAATATAGTAAATTTAATGAAGTCAAACCGAAAGCTTATGATGAAAAATTAAATGATGAATTCAATAATTTATCATTAACTATTTAAAGAGACAAAGGTCCATAACTTTATTAGACACCTCTTCAAAGGATTGATTAAGATGATGAATTTGAATTATAAGTATTAGATGGCCATTTTAAAGTATAATAGTTTAAACTATTTAGTAATTTGAATAAGATTAAGAGATGCAATTTTAATAATAATCAAGTATACTTCGTAATTTTGTTAAAGATAAAGATGAATCTTAAATAGATATTGATGAAAATTAAGCAAAGAATTCTTCAAATTAAGATCACGATGTAGTTAAAGCAGATTTACTAGAGATTTTAAAGATCAACAGACAGCATAAATAAATCAATTAGTAATTTTTTATATTTAAATTTAGTGAATATGAAGAGGAAGATAATAAGTAAAGATCTATAAGTTCTTCTCGTACAAGTTCATCTAAATCTCCTTCTATGCTAATAAGATAACTTTACTCAATTCAAACTTTTTAAGGGAATATAAAATTAATTGTTTTAAGTACATTTTTCATAGCTGTTCTATTTATATGTTTAATCTTTGTTAAAATGTAAATAGTTTAATGTAAAGTTTTATTTTTAAATAGAAAATTATAACATTCTACAAACTAACATCAATTATGTAACCTTTCCAGAAACTTTAAACTTTTATTTCATCAAAACCACTTATTTTTCTTGGATTTAATTGATTTAAGAGATAAAACTAGTTAATTATAGTAATTTTATCTAAACTTAAATTGAATAAGAACTAAAATTAATGAAGGATGTGATTGATATTAAATTGAATGAGCTCTATTAAGGAATAATTTAATATGAAGATTAAATAATAACAAGTGATTTAAAACTAATTAATATAAATGAGTATGAAGCATAATCTTAATAATTAGATTTAACATAACTTATCTAGTTAATTTAAATACACACTTTTAATTTTATTGATAATTTTTCCTAAATTACTAGTTATAAAGATGTTTTATTTTTTCGCTTAAATATGCCATACATATATTAATTTGCTTATAAGTATATTACTTTATTGAATGAAAATCTTGTATATTATGAAGATAAAATTATTAATGATGTTATTTAGATTACAATGATAATTTTAGGTTTAATTACATCAATCATTTTATATATCACATTTTAGATTTAAAATGTGACTTTGTATGAAAAACAAATATTGATGTTGATATCTAGAGTTTCATATAAAGCTGCAGAGGAAGCTATCGACAAATTATTCGACATAAAGTCTGTGCTATCTGAACCAACACAATTAGTGTGGAAAAAAATAAATTTTTTTGATCTTAATTTTGAAAGCAAAGAAAACATTAATGATTAAAATAAATTAATAGTTGCTAAAAGCATAAAAACAACATCAGCGACAAGATCAAATTATCAAAATACAAAATCTAAATCGAAATCAAAAAGAACTTATTAAAGCAACTCGCTTGCTTAAAGAATATATGATCTAAACTTGATAAATAAGATGAACTACGTTTATTTGATTATGGTTTGGCTACTCTTTTGTATTTTTGTAATTGGTTCAATTTTAGTAACTGTAAATTAGGTATTAGACATTAAACCAACCCTCAATCTCAATTTATAATTAATTCGTTTTAAATTTAGATTTGATTCATTAGTTGTTTATAGCGAAGTAGTAAAAACTGAAAAAATAGTCGAAACTTATTTTAAAAATTAATATCAAGATTTAGATATGTAAATAGACGTAATACTTGACTTATTTAATTAATAATATAATGGATTTTAAGATAGCATGAAACAAATTTATGATTCCTTAGTTGGGAATTCTGGTTTAATGTAAGCATAAAAGACAGAATTACTTATGTATTTTGAATAAAGTTTATGTAATTTTATGAGTTCAGAAATTCCTTTTTGTAATATATAGATTAAGAGTGATGCAAATTTTAGTGTTCCACAAACTTTTATAGATTAATATGGTCAACCTACAGCTGAAGATAATAATTATGAATATGTATCAGGTGGAATAATCAATATGGTTTAAGAATTCAGTAAAACTTTATAAATGTACTATTATACTGAATTAGTGACTAAAAATTTGAGTAATGATGGTCTAAATGAAATAATTCAATATCTAAGATCGAAGGTACATATCACTTAATAAGTTTAATACTTTCTGGACACTGGGAAACTATTAAGCACAGTAGGTTATAATTTATTTGAATAAAATTAATCAAAATTAAATTAAGCTATCTATCTGACATAAATTTATGTCTATGTTACTGGATTTAGTGTATTTATGTTTTTTATTTTGATTTCTTTTTATTGGATGAAACAAATAGCAAAAAGACTCTAACTAATGAGATTGAGCTTAACACTTATTCCATATGACATATTACTAGAACCAAAAACTGTAAGTTAACTTAAATAATTGTGAAATATTTAAAATAAATTACAAGATTATTTAGATTATTAAAAATTACTATATCTACATAAATTATCTTTTTCATCCTATTGTTTTATCTTTTACTGGAAAAGTAGAGTTATTTATAATTGGAATTTCTAACTTCTCTTTTTATAAATGCGATTAACTATAAGTGAAATAATAATCTTTTTCGTTAAAATATCTGTGGTGTTTAATTGTCAAAAGGTAAAAATGCATATGAATATAAATTATAATAATATTTAAAATAAAATAAATTCAATTTCCTATTCTATTAGCATTAACTCCAAATAATGCATATGATTGTAAATCATTTTAATTAGTACCACCATTATATTAAGGCTATTCTTATTCTCCATTTTATTCATTTTAAAGTAAATCCTAAAATTTAAACAATAAATAACATTGTCTTTTGCTTTTCGCATTTGAAAATATGATTTTTTCATCTCTTATAAATCTCCCTTCATTCTATCAATTTCAAATTTAAGCATATCAACCTTTATCTTAAATTATAATCATACATAATCTTAACTCTACTTTAATTGACTTAATGTAGTTTTCATTTTTGCTGCATTTTCTTTTAGAGATTCTTTATATTAAGCTAATTATTAATGTATTTCAACTCCTGGTTATCTTGATAAAATATTTTTCAGTTCCATAAATAATTTTTCTTTTTCTTTAATTAAGTTTTCTTTTTCGTTTACTTCCTCCGTTTTAGCTATCAATCTTCTTTATAATGTTTAAATTTTAAGAATTCTTTCAAAATTCTCTTAATCTGTTGCTTCAAGTTTTCTCCATCTATGTACATTCATTGGGTTTTCTAATTCATCTGATAAAGCTTTGACTTTATTCTTTTCATTTAACAATTCTTTTTCAATATTATTTATCTCCTTTCTCAATTCATCAATACATGCAGTTTAATCTTAAGTAGACTTAAAATAAGATAAACTTTTACTTTTAATTCATTTCTTAAATTAGTTAATTCATCTTTTAAACTTTTTAATTCAATTTCCCTTTCTCTAAAATTAATCTCTCCTTTACTTAAACTTGATTAATTTAATTTGATTTTCTCATATAGAACCTATAATTCTTAATTTCTCTTAATTAATTATGTTCCTAAAATATCTCTCTCATTCACAACCATTTCGTAATCCTTCTATTATCTTTATTTTTCAGTTTATGCTCCTTGTATGATATTTTTTAATCTTGATATATGACTTTCTTAATTTTTAATTAAATCTTCATCTGCTTTTATGTTTTTCTCAACCTTCGCCTTATCTTATTCTATTTTTGCATTCTCTTCTTCTACTTTATGAAATTCAAGATCCTCCTTTACAAGTTGTTAATCTTTAGTTTTAATCTCTTCTTTCAACTAATCTACCTAATGTTTCATTCGAGTGTATTTCTTTGTTAATTCTTAAATTTCATTATGACTCTCTAATAAATTCTTAGAATATAGATTTCTGTCACTTCTTACTGTTTCATATAATTATTATTAATGTTTTAATCTTGCTTCTGCTTCAGCTATTTATTTTTATTATTCAGCTATCTAATTATTTTTAATTTTGACTTCTTCAACAGTCTAATAAAATTTAGCATGAGCTTAGGATGCTTCAATACCATACTTCTCTTATTCCCTTTACAATTATAAGATCATTTTGTTAATTCTCTCATTACTAGCTTCATATCCCATGACTTAATTTTCTACCTTTTTCAATTTATTAACTTTATTGACTATCTCTTCATCAGTTTAATGTTAAACATCCTCCTATTTCTTTAAAGTTTTTTATTATTGTGTTCTTGATTTAATTCTTTGACTATTTTATTCATTTATTTTATCTAAAATATCTTTCTTCTATTACAATTCAATCTTTTCAGTTTCAATCAACATTTCTTTTGTATTTTTTTCAATTAATTGTTCTTCTTTTTCTTTAATAATTCTATTCTTTTCTTTTGCCGTTATTTCTTATTCCTTATGAGTCTTCTTAACATCTTTTTTCTCTTTTTAGATTTCTATCTATAATTTTTCCAATTATTCTTATTAGATCTTTATTTATTCTTTATAACTCTTCAATTACTCCTCTTAATTTTCTCTATCCTTTAAAGCTGCAGCATATTTGTCTTCAGCTTCCTTTTACTTAGTATGTTAACTCTCTTTCTCTTTAATTTTTATCAGAATAGTATTATTTGTAGACACTATTTGTTTTTTAATATCATGAATCCTAGATTACTTTTCTTCAATTTCTTTTTTGGCTAAATCAATCTTCTATTTAATATCAGCCATTTTTAATTCTTTTTTCTTCTTTCTCTTCTCCTACTCTTTTGAATCTGCATCTATTTTAGCAATCTTATCTTCTAAATCACTTATCTTTTAAATTTAATCTTAATATTATTTTTCTTCATTATCTAAATCATGTTTTAAATTTTTGTTCTGCTATTCTAAATATTCAAATTTTGATTTAGCACTCTAAAAATCTAAAATTTTATCGATATTATACTCTTCTTTATTTCATCAATCAATCTTTTTTTATCATTCAATTATATCTAACTTTGCTCTTCAATATCTTCAACTACTCTATCACATTATTTTTTTAACTAGTTAATTAATTTATTATTCTACATTTTCAACTTCAATCTTTGCCTACACTATTCTTTCTTTTAGTTCCTTCTCTTTAATTTTTAAATCCTCAATTTTTCTCCATTTCTCCTCTACTTCCTTTTAAAATGTTTCTGACTATTAATTATCATCATTTATCATTTTCAATGACATCTAAACTTTAGATGTATAGATAACTATTTCACCATTATGTTCCTTGCATCTAAAATTAAATATCATTTATTTACTTCTTAGTCCATCTAACCTCATTCTCATAACTTTCCTTTAAAGAATTATAAAGAGTTTCATATTTTATCTTAAATAATTCCAAATCAGGGTCCCCACTAAAATCTCTAACAACATCTTGAAAATGTTTTTCAATCTATTATATTATTTACGGATCCGTAGAATATTAATCAATTTCCTTATTCAAAGCAGCCAAACTTAATCCCTCTTCAGGAGCTCTTGCCATTTAATTATATTAATAATAAAAATATACTTAATAAAAAGTTTCATCTTCTCGTTTGAAATAAAATTTACAATCAATTCATCAATCAATTAAAATAAAATTCACATTCCTCTTTCTTTGACATTCAATATGTTTATTTTCCCTTTAAACAATTTTAAAATTGTTTTATAGTCTAAAACTTTTCCAATTTCAATATATTCATTATCCTATATGAAATCTAAACTTTGTGCAAGATTTCTAAAATCATAGAGCTTATTTTTTGTAAAATAAGTACTCTATAATTTGATTCTAATTTCTGAAAGTATCATTTTTCAACCTTTTGAATTATTTTTCATGACCTTCACATATTATTTTTTATCTTTATATAAAACACTTAAATTCTTATCCAATTAAATTTAATTACTTAATGATTGTAAATAAGTATACATTTATTTTAATATACTCTTCTATTTTTATTCTTGATTTATTCAAACTACTGGATGTAAATTACTAGTAATCAGAATTTCAGGATATATTTATGAATTTTAAACCTGCCTGTAATTTAATTAAATTAATATTACTATTTAATTCTTTCTAAAATCCTGATAATATAAGAATGTTTTTTATCATATATTTTTTTTCATTAATATTATTGATGTTAATTATCTTTAGAATGAAACTTACAATTTATTAGTTTTTATGATGACTTTTTCTTTTGATACAATTTATTTTTTAATTATTTTCTTAACTAATTTAATGTAGTATTTTATCGAAAATTCTTTGAAATAAATATTAATTTTAGGAAAAGAACTTTACTAAATTTTAAAAGTAATTTATTGTAGCTAATAAATTTCTTTGAATATTGTATAATAATATTTTCTTTGGATATGGTAGATATGAAGTAAATAGTAATAAAACTTTAAATTATACTTAATTTTACTTATGATTGAGATAATACTAATGAAAATAATAAAGCCTATTAAAAAATCATAAAAAATTTGATAATGCATAGTTATAAATAACTATTCGCCAAAAATCCTAGATAATCGTTTTTTAAATAAATAACAACGAAGTTATAGAGTAAAATTTCAAATATTATTAAAAATTATAGTCTTGAATTCCCTTTTTACTACCATGATAAATGAAAATGCACAAGATATCTATTCAGGTAAAATATTAAATATTCTTTACAAGAGCTTCAGGAATCCCAAGGCTTTTTCTTAGAACAGTAAAAAATTTCATTGTTTTACCAAGAAAGCCTAGATAATTATCCATAGATCTGTATAACATAATACATATTCATATCTCTAAGCTTCTCAAAATAATAATCTTGAAGAAATCAAATCTGAACTAGATAATCTTCATTCTTTTGGATAACAAGAATAAAGACCGAAAAAGCCCAGGAAAAAGAGAAAGAAGCAATTTCACTACGATAAGAATAGAAAAAGAAGATAATCTAAAAAATAGGTAAGATTAATTATATATTAAAGAAGATGTCAAAAATTTAGATACCAAATCAGTTTTCTCAATAAGAAGACAAAGCAATACTACTATATGTATTATATTTTGGCCCAAAATTCATGAAAATTGCTAAATTCTTTCCAACTAAAACTATTAGCATGGTCAAGAATAGATATTACAAATATTTACGATACAAGTGGGATTCTGTATTAGGAGAGTATATATATTTATTTAAAATAGATCTTATGCTTATCTAAACTAATTGGATTGTTTTAAAAAAGAAGAAAATTTAATTTTAGGCAAAGATGAAACTTAAAGCTTTAGAAATCTAAATATGAATGAGCAATTCCTCTGTAGTAGCCATAAATTGTGAATTTTTATTTATTATTTGAAATACATTTTCATAAAATATTTGTTCAGTCAATATTATTCGAAAATTGAAATTATACTAAAAAAATATTATGGATAGGTTGAGATTTTTATTTATGTAATATTTAATACATTTATAACTTCTAAGTTCATATCTGATTATTTTTATTTAAATTGCCACAAAAGAGAGAACGAAAATTTTTTTAATATAAAATGCCCTATTATAAATCACAATAATGAGTCTAAAAATGTATACTTAATTTGCTTTATCAAATTTTCAAAAATTACTTTTTTTTTTCATTTTTAATTTTATTCAAAGCGTTTTTTCACTTAATCGAAAGAAAAGAGACTATTTTAATTATAATCATAAACATTTTTTCATATATTTTTATTAACAGATTATCGTCTAATATATTGCCTAATTCTGTAGATTATTCAACCTTATTCTTCTTTAGAGGAAATTTCTCAAACTCCTTTTTGAAAAAATGAAATCTCTAATAAAAAATTCGAATATTCTAAATAATTAGATTTACTAATATTTTTCAACAAATTAGAAGAATTTTTTTCTTTACTCATAAAATTTTGGCAACAAAAATATAAGTAAAAAATCAATATATATTAAGATAGAATATTTTAAAGAAAATAAGCTAAACTAATATTGATGACGACTTTTATTGTTTAGTATAAAATTTTTCCATTTATAATTCAACTATTTAACTTTCATGTATAAGACAAAGTTATTGTCTTTTATAATTTTGATTTAAAAAAAAACAATAAAAATTTTCATCTGAATTCCATTCTCGTAAAGGAGAAAATATACATTCAATCATTATTAAACAGCAAAAAATGCTTATATCCCTTTTTTTCTATATTATATATCTAAATTCAATCATTATTTTAAATCTTATTTAAATTAAACAGACTTTATTCATTGTATATAGAAAAGGCAACTGAAACGAACAATTATACAAGGAGAAAAAAAATATAAGCATAAATGAAAATTAAAATTAAAGAACCGACCTTTGAATTTATTTTGTATCTGTATTTTTATTTACTTAAAAATTGAATTAAATCAATTCAATATAAAAAATATCTTATTGAAATATAAATATGCTTAAATTCAATATGTAATGTGAGTGTGTGAGTTAAAAAAGAATAGAAAATTCAGTTTTATACTAAAATTTAATCTAAGATGACTCTTTCCTTGATGGTAACAGTAATTAATAAAGTTAGCTTTTTATAATTTAAGTACAAATAGCGAGTAGTAAAATAGTTTTGGATTTATTAGTGAGATTTAGGAAGAATAGAAAGATAAGATAAGTGAGGAGAAGACTAAGTTTCAATTTTGTAAGGTGATAAATAAAAAGAAGTTGATGTAAAAAACAAAGAGAAGGAAGATAAAAAAAATGAAAGAATTTCATTTAGATGAAGATTTAAGACTTTTAGAATCGATATTACAATATGGAAGATAGTTTTCTAGATTGATTAAATTATTTCCAAAAAGGACTGTTAGTATGTTGAAGAATCGATATTATAAGAATCTTAGATATAGATGGGAAGAATTATTAGGGATGTATATATGTTGATTAATTTGATAAGATCATATAATGAAGAAGATTAAGAACAAAATTTGAGAGAATACTTGGATGAATAATTAGATTATAAAAGCTTGATAAATATGCTTCCTGAAACCTATAGTTGTCCACTGATAAGAAATATGTTAGGAAGGTTAATAACAAGGATGGAAGACATTTTAAAATTTGAGATTTGACTAAAAGTAATGATTTAAAAATTAATATCTATAATTTTCTTTATTATTGATATGCATATATATATATAAAATTGATTTGAAGTGTTTCTTAGTTCAGTAAAGGATGCTTAGATAAGTAAATCTGAATATTAAATAAGCGTAAGACATAACAAAGATTGATGAGGAGAAAAAATATTAATTAAATGATTAAATTGTATATGATGGACATAATAATTTTATTTCTCAAAACATGTAAATTAAGATGATAAAAAGGACACTGATTAATTAGCTATAGCAAAATTAACAAGTTTCATCATTGTATCTTGCGGTTCCTGCAGATGAAGCATAGCAATTTGATGAGGTTAAACTTTAAAGGTTAGATGTTTCAGTGCATTAGCCTGCATTTAAAAAGCATAATTTAACTTCGTAATTTTAATTTGGTGTGCTTAAATAGTAATTGCAACTTCCAGTTTGAGCTTGTAAGGTTGAACAAGTATATGGCATACAAGTTAGAGATTCGGTATTCCAATAACATGTATTAATTATCAATTAACACTACGCTTAAGTGGTAATCATATTGCAATTGCTGATGCCTGAACATGTTTTAGTGTTTAAATTCCATTAGCATACTCCATCAGTACCAACAGAACCGAAACATTAATAATATTATGTAAAATCACCGCAAGAATTAGGGCTAGTTGAACATTTTCCATTTTTAACTCCACCACAAAGAATGGATTGGCTTAAACATTCTTATTGTGTGTTTCCTTATAAAGTAGCACAAGTGGTGCTAGGCGAGCCAATGCTTTGACAGCCTGTATTGCTATTCCAGTAACAATATTTGCTCATTACACATTGTCCTTGACTTGTTAATTGAGCACAATTTTATTATTAGCATGATTGTGTTGCTGAGTCCCAAAAACATTTAGGAGAAGATAATGCACAATCTGTATAGTTAATTAACTCTGAGCATGTACACTTAGATTTAACATTTAAAACACTAGAATAATGGCAAGGTAAACAAAGTCCTTTTGAAGCATTGGATGATTCGCTCCAATGATGTGTTCTTCCTGTTGAACTAAAACATGAGTTAATATCATAATCAAATGAATTGTCAAATGCATAACATTTTTATGTATTAGGATTCCAACTGCAAATGTTGATGACATTAGTATTAATACCATTTTGAACATAAGTGCAACTTGCTTAAGTCAAATGATTAGAACATGTTTTATTTTAACATTGACTTGATGCTCCAGTAACCCAAATACAAGAATTGTTAAATTAATTACACAATTATCTTGTTTCTAATTATGAACAAGATGTTACATCAACACAAGCACTATTTGCAATATCATAAGTACAAAAGCCAACTTTACCGATTGAATTATAACAAACATTAGGTTGTTTATTTAGTGTTGAACATGTAGAAACTGAGTTTTATGGCTAACAAGTAGTTCCATTAGATCCAGGACAGTATATGGATTAAGTAATACAAGCTTGAGTATTTGCTCCTACTATTGCATTACAATTTGTATAATTGGCACAGACATTAGGTTTTACACTAATATTCCAATAACATCCTTAAATTTATGCACAAGTTTATTAATTCAATATTGATGAACATGTACTAGGTTAACAAGGAGGAGTTTATGTACTTATCCAGTGGCAGTTTGGAGAATTTATGCATTCTGATTATTACAACAATTGTTTGCATTCACATTAATTACGATAGACATATTTATGCGAATTACATTAAGCACAAATACCATTGTTTTAATTACCAATCCATCTAAAATGACTGTTAGTATTACTAAGGCAAGTTTGAGAATCCAATTGATCAATATTTGCATTCTAACATATAGTACCATTCCATTAACATGGTTAGATTGTTGTATTGCTCAATAGTGGTGATGTGTTTACGAATGTGCATTATTCTTAATTTTAAATCATTGAACATAACAAAGGAATGCATTATAAAGTTCCCCAAGTACATGCATTTTTTAAAGCATTTGCTCCACATTAATCCTGATTAATAATATCTCCACAATTAGTCACTACTTTACAAGAATTGCCATTCCAATAACACATGCCTTCAGCTGACAATACGCTTTAAGAAGCTAAACCTGCTTAGCATTAAGTCTGGCTCAAAGTACTGCATTACTATCCTGAATTTACACATTGAGGTTTTTAGGTTTATGAAGGCACACACCAAGGATTTGTTTATTAGCATGTTGTATTTGCTGCTAATACTATGTCTTCACACTTAGATAAAGGGTAACAAACTTGAGTAGATCCTTAGGTTGCCTCTTAGTAATAGCATCTTAGCATTTCAGCTTGGCATGTTTATTAATCGGTAATAGCGGAGCATGGCTTTTGTCCACAGTATCCTGTTGACCCTTCCGCAGTTGTAGTTACCCAAAGACAATTCTAAGTATTATCACATATGTCTTGGGTGACTATCTATTGGCATGCACACTAAACGTTGGGAACAAAGTATGCCTTTCCCAATATGCCAAATGTTGCTAACAATAGCATAATTTAGATCTTCATCTTTATTTTTGATTTATTTAATATTAATCTGCAAATCATTTCATTCCACTATTTGAATTGCTATTATACAATTGTATCATTTTACATATAATTTCATTCAAAATAATTCTATGTTCTACATTTCTACATACTAACTTCTTTTGAACATCCATAATTAACAAAAATGATGTCATTCTATATTTATTTACATAGGAATTTTTAATATATAGAAAACCAACCATCAAATTAGTATAAAAGATGATATATCGATTTATATATAAAAAATTAATCTAATGTGCTTTTTTCAATAATAAATAATCAAATATTTCTAAATCCAACAATTTACTATAAAGAATTAAGTTTCCATATATATATTGGAATTATATTTATAAAAAATAATTAAATTAAAATAAATTTAACAATCTTTTCTTTCATCTAAAAATTTGTGTATAGATTAATATAAATTGAATTAATAATCATTTTCTATTAAATATTCCAAAAAATTATACTTGCTTAATCATATAAACTTAATAAAAATAAAATTTAATAGTTAGAGCATTTAGTTGATTTAGTTATTATAATCACTTTTTTGTTAATGAAAATTTTCAAATATTAGGAATGGAATAAAATAATAATTTTGTTATTTAGGACAAGAAATCGATAATTATTTCATATTTCAAACGAAAAATATTGAGTAATTAAGTTGGTAGAGATCAATATAAGAAAAATAATAAATTAAAAGCTGCTAAAACAAAAAATCTAATTACGTTATGCGAGTAGTTCAACTAATTAAAGAATAATTTAAAACTTTGTTCGAAATGTATAAACCAATTTACTTAATTAAATATATAAACTACTGATAATTGTTTTTAAGTTATTAATTGATCAAACTATTTAGTTTTGCTTTAAATTCTCATGTTAAAGTTATATATAATCAATTAAATTATTAAATATTCTTTACTAACTGAAGAGAGTTTGCAAAAATTAATACTCGGTAATTTTTATTTTAAATTAAAATTGATATCACTACCAAAATTTGTGGTTTATATGCTTTTAACAAATATTTACTTAATTTTATTTATTTTTCAGATGTAAAATACAAAATCTTATGATGAAATTTCATCGTCTCAATATGTTTAAGAAAATAGTGACACATCTAATGAATATTAGCCAATACTAATACATTTAGATGATCAAATACCATCTTAAACTAATTCTTTGGATTTAGTTCTATAACCTTATCCAAAATCAAAAAAAAAAATCGTAAGAAGAAAAAAATGTGATTTTCACACTAAGAAAAGAAAAAAAGTGAGCAAAAAAAATATGAATTTTGAAAAAAACACTCCTTTTACTATTCAAGAAGATGAAAAGATCCTAAATCTTGTATTGGAACATGGTCCAAGATTTTAAATAATTTCTTAGTTCTTTTTGGATAGAAGTTAAAATGCCGTAAAAAATCGATACTATAAGTTTTTACGATATCATTGGGACTTAATTCTTGGAAGGTAATGATTTCTTATTAATTTTATAGCAATTACCAACACCTGAATTACACTTTGGAGGAAGAGAGTGTATAATAAGAAAATAATGAAGAATTAACAAATTTTTTGGATAGCATGAATTTATTTCCTGAGGTGACAAACATCATACGTAAATTCATTACTCAAGTTGATAATCATTTTAGATGATATGATCTTTATATATATGTTTTATTCAAGTGTAGAATCTATGATTACGACTGAAATATTTTTAATTTATATAAAAAAAAGTAAAGAAACGCATTCAGAATAGTTTGCATTATCAATATGTTATATGCATTTCATAATTATTTTATAAATAAACCCTCCCGCTTCAATTTTATAGTAAAAGCATCAATACCAACACTTTTATATAATCTGGAACAACTGACCTGATAACATAATACCTATATTATATAACGATGAGTTTCTTAATATAATATATCAAGTCAGAATGCTAGGGATGAGTGATTTTATTATTATTAAATGAAAGGCTACATGAATTAAGTATAATTTAACATGTACTGAATTAATATATTATCCGATTAACTTTTGTATTAAATTATTACTATAAAAAATTTAAATTAATTAAATATAGTATATTGAATTAATTTATTGTTAAACAAATTTGAATTAGTTGTTTTAATTATTAGACAGCGCATAATTGAATTGAAATCATTACTCTTTGTTAAGCTATACTCTTAAGTTTGGAGTTCTAGGAGAAACAATTGAAGAAAAAAAAGGAGGTAATCCATTTGATTAATGTAAATGTTCATATCCTATAAATTATTCTATATTTTTGAATGATATTTACATTACACTTATTCAGAATGAAGAATTGATTAATCTTCAAGAGATTCAAGATGATTTGATTTTTAATAATTTTCTAATTTCTCATCAGGAATAAAGGGAGATATGATTAATTTCTTTTCATAATTACTCCATTTAATATCTTTAAACCATGGGTGGTTCTTTACTTCATCAGGTCCATTACACCCCAATCTAAATTGAGGTTTTCTTTATATTAAAGAATTAACAAATGAAATTGCTTCGTTGCTCCAACCTTAAGGAACTTCAGAAATAACTGCTTATTTAGCTATAATTTAATCTCTAATCTCTTGTCTACTTTTTCCATTATATGGTCGTTTTCCCAGCTAAATTAATAAAGTATATTTACTATACACTCATGTATGATAATTCCTAAGGCAAAATAATCTACAGCAATCCCATGATTCTATCTACACATAACCTCTGGAGCCATATAGCCGGGAGTACCACTTGTTTCATTACTGTTTTAAGGTTTCCATATTCTAGCTATTCCAAAATCAGTGATTCTTAGATAACCTAAGCTATCAAACACTAAGTTTTCAGGTTTTATATCTCTATGAATAATTCCATTCGAATGTATATAGTCTAATCCAATTATTATGCATATAGCTATATGTTTAGTAATTGGTTCAGAGAATTTTCGATATCTGCATAGATGGAATCTTAAATCTCCACCTGCTAAGAAATCTAGTGCTAGATACAAGCAACTTCGATCTTAAAAAGCACCTATAATATTTATTATAAATCTAAAATATTTAAATATTTTTATTACTCATGTCTTAAAGTTGATAAAATCTATAATTCATTCATAACTGAGCTCACACTATTTTTCTGTATTACTCTTATTATATTTTTAATTATGTACCTAACTTTTGACATTACTTTTAATGCTACAATTAAATTACGAGTCTTCTTAAGTCTTGCCTTATATACTTTGCCAAATCCTCCTTAGCCAACAACAGAAATTAGCTCAAAATTATGTAATGTCATTTCTAATTTTAATTCCTTTAGAATATACATGAATCATCACTTGATGTCCTAAATTTAAACTCGCAGCCTCCCATTCACTAAACCTCTATATGTTATTATATATTTTTATTTATATAACTATACAAGAATTACATTAAAATGCAAAGCATTCTAATTAATTGATTCCGTTCAAAATATAAAGCGTTATTTATTTTATATCACATATTTCGTTTCTTATATCCTTTTATTAAACATTCTTTACTTTTTTAATGGGAAAAAATGTTTAATTTACATTTATTTACGGCATTCTTATACTTGTCGTGAATGTCTTAGCTCAATGTGATTAAATTAATGATTAATCGATTTGTAATCAAAATCTATTGTGCGAATGGAATTATTGGTCTCCACCATTATGTTAATATATCTGCAAACAAATAACGGTAAAAGATTCTTGTAATGATGCCATTAATTGCTAATGGTAATCAGATATAAATCTATGCTAAATTAAGAAATGTACAGAAGAAGTTGATTAAGAGAAATGCTTAAAAATTGTATGCAATAGATTAAAATAATAAAGGTTGCTTGCATCTGGTCAAATAACAAATGTTGGGATTCATCCTGTATTAAATTATAGGCTTTAGAATAAGGATAATGCCAAGCCAACTATTGTATATGGGATAGTAAAAGAAAGTTGTGCTATGACAAAAAATGCTCAGATTATTAAAATTAAAATGAGTGTTCTTAATTATCTTTTTGTTCTTGGTTCAAATATAAATGTATAGATAATGGTAACAAGAAGCTTGAGTTTTGATCAATTATATAATCCAACCAATTTTATTAAAATCTACATTCAACATTGATTATATCAACTAAAATTACTTCCAATTACTGTTTTATTTAATACTTAATAGATTTTTTATTTTACTATTTCATTACATGATAAAAAAAACTCAGATTTTAAAATAGTTAAAATAAAATAATTACATCCTATTAAAAATATTAGGAACGGAATAATTAATATTCATAATCAAAAGATTTTCAAAACTTGAAAGGAAAATCAAAGATAGTTAGTATAATTTTCACAACACTTAAATATCTAAAACACTTCAAGACTTTGTGCAAGAAAGATGAAATAAATATTAACATTCTAAAGACCTTAAATAGAAAAATCACTAATAAATTTAACGAGCATTTTTCAACATTTCCTTACTTACCGATAATTCTATAATTTGATTAATAGAAAATAATGTTTAAGTTAACAATAACCTAATTTTATTAATCAGTTTTTTCTTTTGATAAAAATTTAGAATTAACAGCTTAAATAAGCATAAAAATGTTTATAACAAAATACATTAATAAATGACTAATATTAAAACATAAATCAAATAAAATAAAATAGTTAATTATTTCAAGATCTTTGATATTTAATTATTATTTACAAAATAAAAATATATTAATAAACAATATAAAAAATTCATTTTCCAGGAGGAAAGGGATTTGGTTTCGATTAAGTATAGTCATCAGCAAAATGATGATTAACTTCTTTATGATGTTCTTCATCCTTTCTTATTGCTTTTACTACATCTAGTAGAGTTGCATCATTATCTAATCCCCAATAATCTATTGAATGTTGATTAGCTTTACGAGTAGTCCAAGAATAGATAGGACTTCCTTCTCTTTATATTTCATGAATCATATGAGTGTAAGTTTTTACTGCTTCTTCTTCTAAGTATCCAACAACTCTATGACATACTCTAGGCCAAAACATATATGCAATTCCAAATAGTGCTACATACCAAGCTTAAGCTAAAACAACTCCAGTTCTAAATATTAAAGATGGTTTTTTGATGTTTAAAAAAGTCAACAAATGAATTCTTTCATTTTCTGCTTCTTCTAATAAGGTATGAATCCATCCTTGATCTCTTTTCATTCCTCTCAATGATCTCAAATGTCTATGCATTCCAGCTACAAATCCTGGAACTCCAGCAACAGTTTCCAAAAATAGTACTCTATTAACCCATTTCTTTTCAGACACTTATTCTGATTAAAATGGAAAGATCCTTCTATATCCGCTCATAACATCGAATCCTAGTCTCATTGATTAAATAAAATAGTAGGCAAAATGGTCTCCAAAAGTGATTGCAGGTTTATGATCCAAGCTAACTTATTCAAGTTCTGGCTTATTCCAGATAGGATGAGGCATATTATAGTTTTTGGGAGTCTTAGCTTGGTAAGAGATTGAGTTTTTGATAAGTTTACTTAAGTGTCTATTCATTTAATTTTTAATTCAGGTTTTTATGAGGCTTTTTATTTAAGAATTTTAATTTAATCCGTATTATAAAAGATGTAATTATTATTTAATGATGCAATTCACATAAAATTATATTTTTTATAATATTATTCAATATTTTTATATAAATTTATATCAAACTCAAGAATTTTTCTATATCATAGCTTGAAAAATTAGAAAATAAATTTTTAGTAAAGTTTAATCCAACTGTTTCAGTTTAAATAAAATCTATAATTATTTACCACAAATAAATTATAAACATTTATTTAAACTAAGATCAAATTAATTTTATAAACTATTTTTCTATTTTTATAATATACAATTATTGTAATTTAGGAAAATTATACTATATAAATAAATTTTTATAAAAACCAGATGAATTCTAATATCTTTTGAAAGGTTTTGCACACAAAGTTATTTTTTTATTAATCAATTTAATTTGAATAAGTATCAAAAATACAATAATGTTCAGAAAATATTAATCAAAAATTAAATAGCTAGTAAATTTAGAAACTATAAATGCTGCTATTTATGAAGAACACATTTATATTAAGAAAATTCAATAAAATGAAAACAATGATTTTCAACCCGAGTTCTATCATTCTAAATAATCTACTCATCAAGAACGTTTTTTATATTGAATTATTAAATTAAATAGTTACTTATCATAATATATGCTTAAAGGAAATAATGAATATATGTATATTATTTAATTATGAATATTCTCATTTAAGAGCATCTCCTAACTTTGATCCTCCTGGAATAGACACAAAACTTAGAGGAGAATTTTAAAAAAAAAGGTTAGGATCAAAGTTTTAAGGAACTTCTTAAAATACATACATCATTTCGACTTGGTATTTATCTTTATTGAAATTTAATTATCCTTCACCAGGTAGACTCACAGGTATTGATTACTAACAAAAATAAGGATTACCCATAAAACCAGAGGAATGCTAAAATGGCAGTGGGTTTTAGGGTTGTGGAATACTCTAATCTTAATATTAGTAATTTTAAAATTAAATTGGAATTAGTAAAGGAATTTAAGGGTTATGATCTTAATTGTTCAAATCCTGGTTTAAATTATTTAACTGTTATCCATTTACAACTTACATATGTTAAAATCGATCGTTAAAACCAATAAATTGCATCCCTTATAAATTTTAAACGAAATACTATTAATTTTATGTAGGATCAATAGTTGGTATTTGAAATTAACTTTGGTTATAAGAATTCACATTTTAAACTTATTATTATTAACTTTTATTTTCAGTTGTTTATTATTTTTTCACCTATTGCTAATTGTAATATTTTTTAGAATGATGTTTTTATTTTTTTGGTTTTTTTGTAAATATTAGTTATTTTATTTTGTTTAATTTTATATTTTTTCGACATCTTGTAATGTTCTAGACTCTCTGTTTTAAGTCCTGTTTCTTTCTTTTTTATCATATTAATTTAATTATTATAAGCTATTTTATTTTTCAATTTTTTAGTTGAGATTCAAACTAATTTCTTATTATTAATCATTTTACTTAACTCTCAACCTTTCTAATTTTTAATCTAGTTCTAACTTTTTATTTCTTTCAATTTATTTTTATTTTTCTAATTCTAATTCTAATTCTTATTATTTTTATTTTTTTTCAATTTCTATTTGTTATTATTATTATTATTATTATTATTATTATTACTATTATTATTATTATTATTAATATATAATTTTGTCATTTTCAATTTAAATTTATTAGTATTAACTTTTCTCCAAGTAAAATTTAGAATCAATTTATTATTTTTATGACTAATCATTATTTATAATATCTTTATTTTTATTCTTTTCTTATTCAATAATAAACTCTTTAGGTATTTCTTATATAAAAGTATTATTATTAATATTTTTCTCTAATTTATTATCTTGATTTTAAGCACTTTTTTCTTTTTACAATTTCTATTAATTATTATATTAATCAATAATTAAAGAACTATTTTGTTTACCATCTGAGATAATTTTTTTTGGTTAATTATTATTAATTTTTGACTAAAAGTCTAAATTATTAATTTAAATAAATGAAGGTTAGTTTATTTCTGTATATTTGTTTCCTGAAGAGACAACAACTTCTTTTTGATTCATCATCTTAAGTGGTTAAATTGTTTATATGTTTTATTTTTCTTTCCTTTATGGAATTTCAACTTAATTCTAAAATTAATTTTCAAATACATTAAGTACTTTTCTTGTTTGTTATTTTGAATTGTTTGGAATTTTTTATATATTTTCAATTCCTTACCAGAAGAATTTTTATTCACCTAATTATTTTTTATAATTTAATTTGTTTTCTAAATCCATTTAAGTAATTAATTATTTAAACGTAATTGATCTTGCCTTACTATTAAGTGAAGATTCTTTTTCTGCTTCTATTTCCTCTTTTATTTCCAACAATTTTTTTTGGATTACAATTATTTTCTCTTTTTTAATATATGATTTATTGAATTAATCTTGTGATGCTTCTATAACACTATCTAAATTTTCAGTTTTAATTTCATCTTCATTGTTATTAAAATTGAGTAATAAATCAATATTTATAAACACTTTTATTTCTATTTATTATTCATTATTAGTTTTAAATTATATCATTTAAGTGTTTAATGTTAAGATTTGATTATTTAAGTTTGCAAGTTTCTCTTAATGCTTCATTTCCTTTTTTAATTTATTTTTTTACAAAAACTCTCTAAACTTATCTTAACTCAATTCTAATTTAGTTCTCCTTTTTCTTGAAGTCTCTTTTATAGTAATAGTTTGAAATGGATTATTATTATTGTGATATCCTTTGAGTTAAGTGAGATTTCTCGTTGGTATACAATGGAGAATTTTCTAAAAAAGTTATTTTGGGTTGTTTAATCTACATTCTTCTTCATGCTATTTACAAATATCTAAATAAATCTATTGCTCTTTCTATGTCCATGGTCCTCTTCTAAGTAATGTTTTTCCATCCGGCCCAAACTCATGTGGATAAGCCTTTTTAATATATTATTTTTTTTTTATTGCTTATTTACATCTTCTCTATTTCCATTTAGATGTTACATATGTTTGCAACAGCTCCTATATTTTATCATTTTCCATTTAGATTATTAAACTTAAAATATATATTTGTATATTATATTAATATATTTTTCCAAATAGTTAATCACCAATCTATCTATTAATTCTTCATTTTAATAATAATGCATTAATGTCTTCAGTATTAAATTGATTAACAAATCTAGGTTCAATTAATTATACAAAATAATTGCACCCGATTTAAATTAATTTAAAGTGATATAGATAATTCCAAAAATAAATGAATATTTCTCATATTATTTATATATATAATTCCGATCATAAAATGGTGATGTTTCCATTATTAAGGCCATTATGCTCTCCTACTATATGAGTGTCCGAATAAGGAACTGTAGGCTCTTTGAAATTTGGGTTTTTTTGTAATGCTTATTTGGTTAAGGTTTTCCACTAAAATTGATTATTATCTCTTTATTACCTTTTCTTCTATCTTTTATCTGTCTTTTTTCTGATTTTTAGCATCCTATATTATGTATAAGTACTTAGGATCTTTATTATTTAATGCTTTATCAAATGCTTAATAATCAATTTCTTTTAGAATCGTTTTCAAAGCATTCAAAGACTCTTATAAAACTTTATGCCAATGTGTATCTGCTATTTAAGCAATCACAGGAACTAATAAAGGGAATGTAAATGGCTTATAGCTTTTGAGTATCGTTAAGAAATAATCATTTTCAAAGAAACACATTGCTCTATCAGCAACTTACAAATGTGGTCCTGCTATGCACTTAATTAATCGTTTGAATAATTTTGGGATTAAAGGCTCCAATTTAGAGATTTCACAAACTTCCAAAACTTCTAATAATTCATTTAAGAACATGACCTCCTTAGCTGAATTAGCAAATGGCCAATACCTTAATAATCCTTCAACTAAGAATGTTGCTAAAGTTGGATCTTTCGATAAAAATAGCATGGAACATCTTAATAATTATTCGTGATAAAACTAACAAGTTTACACCTTATGTAAAGGTATGATAACAGTCTTGAAAAAGATAACATGTTCTTCTCTAAGTGGGACTGCAAATCCACTTATAATACTAGCTAATATGTCTAATAATTCTGCTGCTCCATTAAATTTGTAGGTTTCATGAATTAAAGTATAGAAACAATCATTTATAGCTTTTCTAATCATTTTTCTTCTCGGAACCAATTTAGCGTAAAGTCTATGTAAAATATTTTTAAGGTATTCTCTCTCACGAGGTTCTTCAGAATCAAATAACTCTAAAAATTCTTAGATGAATGAATGTGTGATAAAAATCTTAAATTATTTATAATAATAAATACTTTGAGTGATTTTACATCAGGCTGTTCATTTACAATTAATTATAAAAAATATTCATAAACTGGTTGCAAATGAGTCCAAGCAGGATCAATTAATTGCTATGTATTTTTATTTATTATTATACATCATCGTCTTCCATTCCTATTTCACCATTAGTAGCTGTCTTTTTTAAAATAGGTAAAGGTCTAAATATATTCTTTTCAATCATTTCTATAATTAAATCTAAATGAGGAACAACCAAATTCATAACAAAGTTAGGCTCTTTTAATAAATCAAATAACTCTTGTAAATATTAAGATCGTTCTTATTTCTCCTTTACATTCTTTGTATCATCATTAAAATCATATGGTTATGAGCAAAAATGTATTTTTTTCAAAAATTAATCTCTAATTTCTTTAGGTACATGTTTTGGATCGGTAACCCTAGCCATATTTTGAATCATAGGCTATGGAGTCTATCATTTAATTAAATTAATACTCTCAATTAGGAATTAGTTGCTGGAGGTTAAGGTTGTTATCTTGGTGCTGGAGTTTATTTCGAACTTGTTGCCTTATTATTCATTATTTATATTTATTTTTCTTAAAAGTTGTATTTAAATTTTTATATTTAGATTTATTTAATATTATTATACTGCTGCAATTCATAAATCAAAAATTCATTAGTTATTCATAATGATGTCTACTTATTCCTTTCACATAACAAAATAATTATTTTAATTCAACTTATATAAGTTAATATTATTAAAACAATACATTTAAACAAATAATAATAATTTATTCTTAATTGAATTTAATTCATCTTACTATTATAGCAAATAATTATTTAGTCATGAATTTCGTTATTTCCTTTAGATGCTTTCCCTTCTCAAATTTCCTTTATTAACCAAAATTTAATGTGGTTTTTTTTTAATAATTTTTAGAGGATCAACAAAAATATAGACAAATATTTTTATCGCAATGAAAATTATATTCAATTTACTGAGATTGTTAAAATATATTTAATTAATACTTAGACTTGTGTAAATGTGAAATAAAAAATAATTGTTTTTTTTCAAAAATATCTATTTACTATACTTTTTATTTTAATGTATAGGTTTGTATGATAATCTATTATGATTTTAATATTCTTTCTAATTAACAAGGTATATAAATATAACTTATTTATAATTTTATTATATTTATCATATCATAACTTTACGTTATCAAATATGTTGATTAAACGAAACAACCATCGTTGGTGAATTATTCCCATTTGGAATTGTCATACTATATTTAATAATAAAAAAAATTATTATTGGTTTAAGTATTTTATTAAAAATAATAAAAAATATAATATATTCAAAACTATTTCTAATGAATAATAGTTCTCAACTAAGCTGTAGATACAGTTTACACAATGATCAATAAATTAGTGGATTCTGTCCATATCCTAATTGTTCACATTATCGTCTTTTTTGCATTGATTGCTTACTAGAATATCATAGTGATCACGCAATTGAATGCAAAAAGTTAAGTGACTATCATAAATGGATTGAAACATTTAGTTAGAAAAATTTTGAAAATCTCAATAAATTAGATTCTATATTTGATATGATCAAAATGTTTAAATCATTTAAAGAATGGTATGAATCATAATATAACTTACAAAATTATCCAGAGATCTTAAATATATAGAATTTCAATAAAAATATTAATAACTTAGTTCATATACAGTAAATTACAAATATTATTGATTATTCTATCAAACCCTAAATCGAGAAATTAAAAAATTACCTAGAATATATTATGAACTCAAATACTAATATGTAATAACTAAGTATATAATAATGTAATTTAAGTTACTTATGATGAATTTATTTAGGCACTACAGTAAAATACAAGCAATTTAATTAATAGGAATCAAAAAAATCATGATGAAGGTTTTATTTTTTAATAATTATAGCCAAAACACTTTATTGGGCAGCAAAGTATGAAGATTGTATTTAAAAATGCGATGCATTTTAAAGATTTAATTTTATTGATGTTAGATTTTTATTATTAAAAGGTAATATCTATTCTAAATTATAGCTGATTGTTATATTGAACTTAAAGATTTCGAAACTGCAATTGAAAATTATAAGATAGCTATAGATATAGACCAAGAAAATGTCTATGCTTATGGTAAAATAGGTAAAGAATATTTCAAAATTATAGGTGATATACATCAAAACAGAGGTATGTTCTAAGAAGCTATCAATTGTTATGATTAATGCATTAGTCTAAATAGTGAATTAATAGAATACTAATTTAAAAAAGGTAGTTTTTTAATAATTTAGCAAAAATCTATTAAAAATAAAATTAGTTAAAAGCATGCTTAGAATGTCTAGATAAAGTATTATCAAAATTTTCGTCTCATATTGAAGCACTTTAGATGAAGGGTATTAAATGCTTAAGTTTATTTAGCAACTATCTTATAATTGATGAATGAGAAGTAAGAAGCATTTGATGAATTCAAATAATAATTAAAAAACAGCGGAGAACATGTTAAAACATTTTTAAGATCATAATGTATGTTTTGATTCCTATTATTCAGTAATATTAAGATATGAAAATATCAATCCATCAATTATAGGATCAATTTTGAATGAAGATGAAGTTGAAAAAAAATTCTAAAAGGGTAAAATTTAATTGGAAATATTAAGCTTACAAAAATCTAGAAAAAAATCCTGAGAAAACTTTATTGATATGTAAAGGAATCCTAAACAAAGACAAAACAAACTTTAATTTTTTAGTAATGTCAGGTATGAATTCATGTAATTTAGCATATGCAATGAAAAATTAAAAAAAATATGCAGAAGCTTTGGAAATATGTGAATTAGTTAAGCATGTTGATCCATTGAACAAAGAAATAGAAGTTTTACAGAGTATCATCTATACACTGATTTAATGAACCTTATAAATTTATAATATTAATTCAATATTTAATTCTGTAGTAATACTTGGAAGATTCTAGGAGATATGTATAATGAAGTAGATTCACTAATAAAGAGCAAAAAGGTAGTATTGAGAAAGTTAAGTAATTTAATGAGTGCAGATTAAAAATGAATATTAAAGTGCTTTAATTTAAAATAGGATATTAAAATATAAATCTTTTTATTTAACAAATGAGCGGATTAGATGAAATTCCTGTATTTGAAGATGATCCAAAACAACTACAAACAACAACTAAATAGGACACATAGTAAGAGCAAATATTGAGAATCGTAGACAATATGACTATTATAATGTTTAATAATTTAAAAACTTTGGGCTTAAAGAGGAGCTCTTACGAGCCGTTAAAGAAGCCGGGTTCGAGCATCCCACTAGAGGTAATATTAATATAAATTTTTAGTCCAAGCTGAATCGTTGACAAATGCCTTATAAGGAGAACAATTGATTTGCCAAGCGAAAGCAGGAACAGGAAAGACAGCCGTATTTGTTCTGACTGTATTGAATACCATCAATACTGACAGCAACAAAGTAGAATGCCTTGTAATTACTCATACAAGAGAGTTAGCCCAATAAGTAATATATAATTTAATATTAAAGGCTCGTGATGAATTTTTAAGATTGGGAAAATTTATGAAGAATATTAAAGTTGAATGTTTCTATGGAGGTGGAGAACCTGTTACCGTAAATATTTCAACAATTGAAACAGTTAAACCTTAAATTATAGTTGGGTATAATTGACCATTTATATTTTAGTACCCCTGGAAGACTTAAGGATTTGATTTGCGAGAGAAAAGCTTTGAAAGTAGATAGACTTAAGTACTTTATTTTGGATGAAGCCGATACAATGATTGAAGATTTGAATATGAGGTGCTGATTTTTGGAAATAATTATTTTTAGAAAGGACATATAAGACATATTCTTACGTACACCACAAGAGAAATAATTCATGGCATTTAGCGCAACTTTTACTGATTCAAGTAGAACATCACTCAAAAAATTCATTGCTGATAATAAACATGTAGATATTAAGGTAGAATTTCTAGATTTATGAAATTAACATCAAACCAGAATAACTCTTTTTAGATAAATTGAAACAATATTATATGAAAGTCCCTGAAACTCTTAAATTCCATTATTTGAGACAAATCTTAAATACATGCAGATTAAATTAATGCATTATTTTTGTTAGAAGCTCAGAAAAGGCAGATGCTCTAGTTTCAGAACTCAAAAAGAAGGGACAAGACTCTGTTAGATAATTATATGGAGGAAACAGATTAGGGCCAGATCATTAAAAAATGAGATAAAAGACATATGAATAATTTAGAAATGGACATTTCAGATTATTGGTTGCAACCAATTTGATGGGAAGAGGTATTGATATTGATAAGGTTAATTATGTTATCAATTTTGATATGCCTGATTCATTAGAAACATATTTACATAGAGTAAGACAATTATTGAAATTATTAGGTTGGAAGAGCTGGAAGATAAGAAACTAATGGAGTTGCAATCTCATTTGTTAAAAGTGAAGAAGAGACCTCAGATGGTAAAAAGCAAACCGATGATGATGTAATTTCTCCTTTTTATCATTATCTTAGGTCTTACAATCAATACTCAAATAATATCCAGACAAATTATAGTAATTGCCTTAAGATTTATCAACATTAGACAAATTCTGAAAATGATAGTATTACATAAAATAAAAATAAAAAATATATATTTTTATGCAAAAACCAATTTATAGTAAGATAGTCACTTTAGGTGATTATGCCGTGGGAAAAAGCAGTTTAATTTAAAGATTTACCAAAAATGACTTTACAGAAACTAGAACCTAAACATTAGGAGCTGAATTTTCTCCTAAATAAATTATAAGAGATGGTAAATTAATAGAATTACAGATTTGGGACACTGCAGGTCAAGAGGTTTACAGAAGCATTGCAAAATTGTATTATATTGGTATTTTATAATTCTTATTAACAAGATGCAAGCTTTGCTTTAATTGTTTATGATGTAACAAAACCTAAATCTTTCGAAGTACTTAAGTTCTGGCTTGATAAATTATTTGAAGAAGGATTAAAAGATATCAGTAAAATGATTTGCTAATTAAAATTTTAGCCAAGTTTATAGTAGCCAACAAAATTGATTTAGAATCTTAAGTTTCACTAGAAGAAGTTAAATAATACGCTAATTCTTTTGATCCAAAAATAGAAGTTTTTGAAACTAGTTGTAAACAGAATATTGGGGTTTTTGTATTAATATCAAATATTCTAGGAATTATTCAATCATATAGGTGATATAGTTCAAGAAAAAGAGAAATTAAAATAATAATAATAGATTAGAGAATAAAAACCAGCTATTAAAATTGGGGCATCTGATAATAACAATGGTGTCGAAAATTCGTGTTGTTGATGTTATAATTTCTTTTAATTATTGTTTTATAATAATTGGTTTAAAAAATTAAATTCTTATATTGTATTCTAAAAGAATATTATTAAATAGAAATCTCTTTTAGGGAAATATAAATTAAATTATAATTAATATTATTGTTTTGGAATATATGTATATGTTTATTAATAAGTTGTCATTATGTTAATTATGTATCAAATTCATTCTAAATACTTTTCTCCAGCAGCAATTCTTAATGCAATATATTCATTAGGATCTCTCATGTGAGTGTTCAAAATACTAATCAAATAACTAACAATTTATCTATCTTTGTCTCCTGCCGCTCTTCTTTATTAGTAATCATAAGCAGCTTCCTAGTATTCTCCTCTTCTATCATCTCTTTATTAAGTTTTAGCTTAGCTTAGATTCTTTAAAGAAGGCTTTTCTAAAAGTAGATCTGAAAGTGTATATTCTAATATTTAAATAAATGTATCTATCTTCTAAATCATAAAGTGTTTGAAAAATTCTTTCTAATAGTTTCATATGGTCATTTATATAGCAATAGTGATTAATAGTGTTCTACCAAAATTGCTGTTTTCAATTCTTTCGAACAAAGCTGTGTTTTTAAGCAAAAATTACCAAAAGAAATATTGTCAATAAGTTAAATAATATATTAAAAAAGAGGATATAAAATTAATAAATTATTTTTATTTTTCTATTTTTAATTGAATATTGATTATTAAACTTCAACAAAATGAGTCTTCCCATGTATTTGATCCAGCTCCACTAAACATATCTATTTTCCAGTAAGTAAATAATCCAAAAGAGTCAGCCCACCATAAAGTGACAAACATTGGTAAGAATTGTCTGCTGGCATAATTTCTTAACATTCCTGGGAAATAGTTATTGAGATTTCTGGCATACCTGTATATAGAATAGAAAATCTAATTACCAAATATGTGTGGCAGCTTTTCTATAATTTCCATCATATGGACAAACTCCATTTTGTTTTGGCCATAAATCTACCATTTCTCTTGTTACTTAAGATAAAGAGTAACTTGTTAATATTGCCAAATATGTAGATAAGAAACAATTTACAACTTTAACTGGGAAATATGGAATTTCTGCTACTCTTGTCAATACGGAAAGCTATAATTTATAATATACTAAATAATTACCTTATCCTTCATCCAATCAAAAGAGTATAAAAGTGTAAAAGTTTAAAAGAAATTTCTAGCGAAAAGAGGGAATGAATTTTTATAGAAATAGTATGGTCCCTCTTCAAATGGTATTCTCCATAAAGCATTAAAAAATGATGTATATCCTTTTTATAATTCTTTGGGGAATGTTTTATCTGCATAATATGCCATTCTTGCCACTTCAAATGGAATTCCAATTGGAGCTGTAACTAGAGCTATAAACATAGTGCCTGGAACTTTTTTCAAAAAACCATATTCGAATGTGCCCCATGTTCCTAAATTTTATAATTAATTAACATACTTTGCCATCCATTATTAACTGCTCTAAATGCTGCTAATCTCAAAGCCCAATCAATTCCACCTGAAGCAAATGCAAATTACATTCTAGTACTCATAGATCTTCTAAAATTCTCAAGATTGATAGTTGCTTTGCTAAAATTATACAATTCTTTCAAATTATTTGGTTATTCATATGATCGTAACCTGAAACTTATATGTACTAATTACAATAATTTCCAATTTTCATAAAAATTATGCCATGTTTCTCCTACAACACTCCCCAGTAATCCTGAAATTGCTCCTCTTGTATAATTCCATCTCAATGAACTTATTTATTTAAGAATGGTTTACTTTTCAGGAGCATCTGTCCACACACCAGCATTATAACAATCAAAATATAAAGAATGTCTTCTCCTGATGTCGTCTAACTCAAAAAACATGATAAATTAAATATTGAATTGGATATATTTGGTTTTTATATATTTATATTTTTGTCTGCTCTATTTATCAAATGAATACTTTCTTGTGCATAGAATGAGCTACTTGATATTTCTAATAGCAATTATAAACTCTATTCCATTCTAATTCTTCTTTGATTCTCCATCCTAACCATGCAACAATACCTCCAGGAACTGCAGCCCAAAACAGTCTCTATTTTATTGGTAATCCTTTTATTATTGGAAAGAAAAAGAATGAAAAAGAATAGACTGCTCCTCCTACTTATCCTAATCTTTCAAATCTTGATGCATCTCTATTTTAGAAAATAAAAAAATTACGCTTCTGCATGGAACACTTACTCAGTTAATTTAAGAGGAACATGTCTATCATATTTTAAGAATTGTTTCACTTCTTCTTTTTCTTTTGCTGTAAAAGTTTTCTCGAAAAGCCCAAAGTGTTCTGGTTGATCGTAAATCATAATAATATAATAAATAAATTTGCTTTGTTATATTTTCAAAATGTAGTTTTTCTATGTATTAAATTTAAGATTATAATAGGATTTGAGTCTTTATAAAATTCTAAGACAAATTAAAAAATTGTTCCTAAAAAAAAAGTTAATTGCAAATTTTTTTGGTTTTCTAAATTTTGATTAATCTTTTGTACTTCTTTTAAAGAAATATTTGATTTAAAATTCAAAACATATTACAATCCGTTATCAAATTAAAAGTTAAATGATAATTAAATAAAATAATGTTAAAATTCTATTAAAAAGATATTTAAATTATTTTAGCTAGAGTTTATTTTAATAAATTGTACTTTATATTATATATTATCAATCATTTAGTTGGGTTGTGAAGGCAGCTCCATTTAAAATCCAATAATCAGGATTTTTTTTAGTAGGGCATTCAATTGCTCTTATAAAATTAGTTGAATGTCCTGTAGTTGATAATACTCCTGCTCGAAGACCTTAAAATTTAATTAAAAAAGATACTAGTTTTATAGAGAGGCATTGAATATTCATTTGGATTTGGTTTGTAGTCTTAAGTGGGGATAAAATGAATGACAGGTGCCTAAAATATAGTTTAACCTGGTAATTGATCTTCCAGTATCCCTTTATTCAAATCAAATCTGCATCCCTCTATATATAAACCATATATGTATGCTCCATTTTCAGGAGTTGATAAAATCTAAATATATTATAATTTTACCATTTCAGAATCTATATAATTGAAAAATTTGAAACTGAACCCTAGAATATCAATAGCAATTTAATTTTTTCTTGCAAAAGTTTAGAGTACCGAGGTTAGAAAACCTTATGGGAAAAAGAATGCAGAAATCCAATATCCTTTAGGATAGCCAAATTCTAAATTAAACCAATCTCTGAAAAAATTAACTCTTTTTATCATATCATCGTAAAAAGATGCTAAAGGTTTTAAAGATGGGTAAGCTTTGTTAGCCCATATTTAAGGTACTTAATTGTTGAGTAAAGAGCTGTACATTTTATCAAGTTCAGCTGACATTACAACTTCTCCCTTAATAGCTGCCTATAAATTTTTAATCGAACTTCCTATAACTGATAATAACTTATTAAATCTTTGAACTTCCTAATTCAAACAAACTTTTAAAGAATCAATTTCAGTTGCATTATGTTAAGGAGCATTTTATTTTTTCTTTTTTTCCTATTCTTTAATTAAAAATGGAAGTTTCTAAGACAATATATCACATAATTCTAAAACACTTTCATCTGGAGTTTTAGTTTTTTTATCTGAATCATTTGCTTGAGCGCTTTCTCTTGGTTGAATACCTAAAATAGTAGACAAGGCCATTTTAGACTCTGTTAATTTAAAAGTTATATTGGCATTTTCATTCATTCCAAATACTTCTGGTTTTTCAAAATCAGGAAATTTATTGATTAAATTTCTGTATCCTTCAGCATTCATTTCAGAAGGTTATTTGTATATGCCTGAATCTGAAAATGAGTATCCATCATTTAAGGCATCCTCGCTAAATTAATAGATTTATGATTTACTTGATAAATTTAGTTAAAATTGTTAGCAAGCATCTTCTATCCCAATCATCTGTAACTCTTCCACCATAAGTTATTTCTCCAATAACATATACGATAGCATCCCAAGGTATATCTTAAGGTAAATCAAGGAAATTTCTTAGAAGAGTGTAAGAAGTTTCAAAATCAGAATCATTGAATCTAATGTATAGATAAAATTAATTTTTACTCATATCTAATATTCCATCCCAAAGGTCCAAATTTACGTCTCTCTTATACAACTGCATGGAAAAATGCTAGAGAATAGAGTAATTTTTTCCATGGTTCTTTTTTTTCACAATTTTCAATTTATTCAGATGATAAATCAGTATAACTTTTATACATATTTGACTTCAAACCTTTAGGAGGTTCTGTAGTTAATTTAATACTATTTTATAGAACACTCACAGGAAAATAATCACATGGCATGCTTGTTAACATCAATCTAAATCCAGTGTTAAATTATGATTGTAATTCTGGATCTTCAAACCATTCTAATCTCTTTTCAAGGGTAGGCATAAATGATTTACCAAGATGGCAATTTTATAGAATAACCCAATCACCACTTTTAACACCACTTTCAATAGCCTTTTCAGCTATAATTCCTTATCCTTAACCAAGAGATATAATTCTAAGTTTTTCCGAAGATATTTTCTTTTAATTTGCTAATCTCATCAAACTAGACAAAGGATCCGCCCCTTAACTTAAAATAAAAATAAATGGTGTTTTATGATCAGTATCATTGAAGATATCTTCAATTGAGGCTTAATTATTGGAAGTATATTTTTTTCCCAAGATTGCATCTACATAATATGTCATTGCATATAAAGATTCTTCTTCTCTTAATACTTTAATAATCATCAATTTTTAGAAAGGAGTCAATTATTCGTTCAATAAAATCCAAGGATTATCGGATTGTATTAATTATTCAGTTTCTTTAAAATTAGTTAATGTTTAATTGTAAATTTGTATAAAATTTTAATGAACTGTTGTCAATTGATACAATTCATTCCAAATTTTAGATGTAAGTTTAACAGTATTAGGCATAGCTGGTGGTTATATAGACAAGCTTGCACCTCTAACAAATAGATTCCATTCAGCAAAACTTATTTATTTAGCATTTAATTATATTTTAATAGTCATTAAAAATGAAAATATTCTTTTATGTTAATTGAATAATCCTCTGCATACATTTTAGTATATTGTTTCAGTAATACCATCTATTAATGTTAATATTCTTATTTTTATATCATCATTCTTTTCGGAATTTCTGATTACATTTTAATAAAGTCTTTTAAAATAATTCAATGAAAATTGATACATTGGATCTACTAAAGTAAAATCAGCAATAACAAAATAAAGTAAACTTCCTCTTGTAGCTACAGGTAAATATTGCTATCTTGCTGCTTCTATTTCAGCAGACTTCTATTCTTATGTAACTAAACTTTCTTTAACTTAAATGGCATCTTATTTTGAAATTTTTAAATTTTCAATTAAATCAACGTTATCCAAAATCATTCCTTTAGAGTTTGCTAAGAGATTTAATATCTTCTCTTCATTTTTTCTTAAATTCATATTTCCAGTAGAAATTCTCTTTATCAAATCTTTCTTCTCCTCTTCCATCTCTGGCTTCTCTATCTAAACAACATCTCCTAATAGTTATTCTTCTAAACCTTATTCGGTGACAGTAAAATTAATAACTGTCACTCTAATAAAAATTTCTGGTAGAAATTAAGGATTAGCTAATTTTGTACTGAAAAACAATTTAAAATTTGGATCAAATTCTACATCTCTTTCCCCAATCTTTATCATTTTTCTTCTATTTATTATATTAAATTATTTTAATAACAATGGCTCTAAAAAGTTATCTAACTATTCTTAAACATCTTCCAATAATAAAGGTATTCCTGTTTATACGGCGTTTTCAATATGCTTTATTAATCCATCTTATGTAATCTTTAATACTTTCAAATTCTGATCTCTATAGGTATTCTTGATCCAAGTATTTGCTTGTAATTATGGGTCAATAAACATAGGATAAGATCTACTAAATTTTTAAATAATTCCGTTTGATTTTGAAACTGTATCATTTGGTAATCCATTTGCTGCCCATTATTAAATTTCAAGAGCATCACCTAAAACTGATTCAAAGTTATATTTATCACTCAGAGGGATAGTTAATTCTGTAGCTTTTTCCATCCAATCCTAAATTAATTGATTTCTAAATGTTCCTGTAAATGGTCCCATATATGCTACTGTTGAACCACCTAAGAATACATTACCCAAAAGTAATTAGATTTCTTCAGTTAGACTTTCAACTTTCATTTTCCATCTTTCTTATTCATCAGCCAAACCAACAGTAAGTTCTTCAGCTCTTATTAATCTTTATTCTGTTGTTTAAATATCTTAGTCAAGACGATCTTTTTCTTATTTATTTTAATTAAATTGTATTTCTAATTCTGTAACTTTTCTAACAACTTAAGATAGTTCTTATTGTTTTTAGACCAATACTTTATTAGCTTTCTCTAATTATTGATTCATAGCTTCAACTTAACTTTTCTTTTTCTCTACATCATTATTTACATCGGTAAATTCACTTACAGCCCTCACCCACTCACAAATTGATTTTGCAGCAACACTTACCTTTTGCACTAAGTTTGGAATAAATTCTGGATTACTAGCAATTTTGGCTTTAATTTTATTTTAGGTTACAGCTTTAATCCTGCCTACATCTAATCCTTTCATTTTTGATAAGAAATTGGGGTCAGCCAATAGTTTTTTAATTGAATCCCAATCTAATTTTTCTTCAAACAATATTGCAACACATTCTAAAGTAAAACGTACAATTGGTTATGGATTATTATTACTCTTAATTTCTGAAATATCATTTCTATTTAATGTATTAAGTGCTTCTGTTGCAGCATTCAAAGTAGGAATAGCTTCATTCAGAATTTTATCAGCTTCAGCTTTAGTTTCCTTTATTCGAGATGCTTATTCGTTAACTTATCTTTCCTCCTCTGATACCAATTACTTAACTCTATTTGCCTCTGTAGAATCTACTTACAACTTTTATAATAGTTATTCTTAATCAATTGTCTTCTATTTCAAAATTGGTTACATTTCTGTTAATTTAACTTTCAAATCGCTAATAATACTATTTGCTTCATGCAATTTATGTAATCCTGAAGACAATTTCAACTTATTAGTTTGTAATTCTTCTTTCTTCATCATCAATAATGTTTTATATGACTCTATTAAATCAAGATAAGATTTAGGAGTGACATATACATTTCTTTTCAATGCTGCATAAAATTCATCACATTTCCTTTCAACACTCTAATGAACATAAACACACATCTAATAAAGATTTTCTCTCATATCTTTTGTAAGTCCATCAAATTCCAAAGATTCTAAAAACATTTCAGCCACACTCATCAATGCCTCTTATGGCCATTTATGTAACCATTCAATAGTACAACAATTAACTAAACTTGGGAACATTCTTAATCTAACTCTTAATTACCCACCTATGGGGGATAATCCTAATACAATATGTAAATTTGATCTAATTTTCTACACAAAGTAAGGATATATGTCATTAATTTTTAATTCTCTAGCTTCTGCTTACAATCCTTAATTAATGATTTCTAAATCATCTTTAGTTAACATATTTGGCACTTCACCAGAATTAAGTAGATTATTTACATCTTCGAGAAATCCTTCTTATAAAATTTATGTATCAGAAAATGAAAATGCAATAAGTTTATTTTCTATTCCAACTGCATACATCATTCTAAATAAATCTTCCTTAAATTCTTTCTTACCATAATTCTTCTTACTCTCAATAGTCTCTATTCTACAACCAGCTAAAGCTGCTCCAAGTTGAGTTAATGATTTTTTACCTGAACCTCCAACTCCAACTAACATATAGTGTCCTCTTTACTATCTTAATACTCTACTAATTCTAGTTAAATGCTCAATAGCATCTTTAAATAATACTAAATTCATTTTTGTATATTCCATCATATATTCATTAATTACCTTTATTAATTAATTGTAATCTCTAACTTCTTCATAGATTCGGTCAGATAATTCAGCTCTTTTCTAAAAATCAGCAAAAATAAGAGGTGGGGATGAATCAAATAATTCATTTACTTTATATTCAATTTTAAAGAATAAGAAAATATTTTTAACCAAATTCTCTTTAAACCAATCTTAATCTTATTAATTAATTAATCTATCCATCAAAACACGACAAGTTTCATGAGCCCATAATCTTACCATTTATTCAGATTTCTGATAAATCATAGGTTTAGCTTATAAAATACCTTGAAAGATTTTACTTACATCTCTAAGATTGAAGACATAATGAGATTTCTCTGGAGTAGGTAATAAAGCTTTTTAAATTTCTTAATACATTTACAGAGTTGAATTAACAATCGAATAATTTTCACTCAAATCAACTATTTCACTTTTAAAATGATTATTTTTTAAGAAAGCTTTCAAAATAGTGCTAAATATCCATGATAAAGTTTCATCACTAGAATTTGGAACACTTAATAAAGCAAAATGACGAGTAAATCTTACAGTTAGTGGAGATCGTCCTCCACCAGGAGGTCCACAAGCACAAATGAGAATTGTATTATCTATATCTTTCCAATTAAAAGTTTTTCTATCATATACACCTCTATAATCAATAAACTATCTTAATAATTCAATCGGTGGTTAAGCACCATATTATTCTAAAGAAGGCATATTAACATCATCAACAAAGACCACAAATTTCTTTCCAGGAGGTGGCATCAAAATAGTTCTTCCTTTTTTACGTTGAGTTTATAATTTTTATTCAATACTTAATTATGTAGTAAAACTTGCAGTTTTAGCAGAAAATGTAATCTACATTAGAGCTATCAAACCATCATCTCTTAATTTCTCAACTGTTGAATTAACCATAATTGTTTTACCAGTTCCCGTAACCCCAGTTATAAACATAGGACAGTTTGTATTGATAGCTTATTCCAAAAACCATCCATGAGCAACTGTTTCTTTAGTCTAAACAACCATATCAAAATAACTCATTCCTTTTATATATTCAAATTAAGGAATTATATCACTCCATTGTGTATATGCTATATCTACCAATCCATCTGTTTTTGTTATTCTTACTAAACAAGCAAATAAAGATCCCCTAGGTAGAACTTCAACTGGAAAAGTATCAGCTACAATTCTTTCAAATTTTGCATAATCATCAGATATTAAAGTAGCTCCAACAGACCAAGCAAATACCCACACATATATTTTCTCTATATGTTTTTTTGATATTTCATCTCTTAAATTACAACTTAATTATTGATTATAGAATTAGATAACCATTCTTAAGATTTTTATTAATCCAACTGCCATTTAAGTTTCTTGGACTGGTATTAATTGCTTACACTATTTTAAAATCTAACTTATTGATTTATTAAATGACACTTTTATTTATACCAGCAAATGATCTACTATATCTCTACTTAGAATATCAATTAATGTCATTGCTTCTGTTACTACTATAGGTTCATACCCTAATACTTTATCATCCAAATATACCATTCCACATCTACTTACGGTTGCAGGTGATGCCACTGCTAAATCCAATACTTCAAAGATCATTCTCATTTATGTCTTTAATTTTATACGTTCACCATTACTTAAACATAATGTCATTGAATCATCTAAAACTGTGTTCATATTCTCTATCCATAATGCATCTACTGGACCATCAAATACAACCCATTTCTTCTCTAATGTTTCTTATGATGCATATCCTCTCATTATATTTGATGCTAAGCCATCAGTCCATTATTATGTCATCATATCAAATTATCCGTATAATTCCTCCATTGATATAGCTTTTGGATTCAAAATTTAATGATCTACATTCTAATATATTCCATGATTCTTTATACCCTTCTAAGAGTACTACTCAAATAATTTTATATAAGATTCTCTCAATACATTCTACACTTATGATTTACCACCCATTGTAACTCCTACCAACATGACTCCGAATCTTACTTTCAGTGTTTCGTGAAACTATATTATTTTCTCTATAAAAGATTCTTATTATTATAACTTATTAACATCTATAACATATTTTATAGCTGTTTCTAATTCTTTATTTTACACTGTGGGAATTTACATTCCTGGAAATAGATCACTCACTATAGCATTAAATAAAGGAATATCATGAGATAAAAATTTTGGTAGATTACTTTCCCTCATAGCTCTAATTAGGACAATATCTTCATTAATATTTGGTTCAGCTCTTTTCAAAGATCCAGCCATTACTAATACTGATTTTACTGCTCTCATACCAAAATCATAATGATCTTACTAACTTAATTATTCTGAACTTAATTGATATAACTTAACCATTTTTCTAGATAAATCTTTGGCATTTGAAAATCCTTCAGCATACAACATAATTTCTGCAATTAATCTGTAATCTGGAACCATCATAGCTACAGGTCTAAAAAGAACTTTTAAATTATCAGGTAATTCAGTTCTACCAGCGTAACCAGGATTCATTGTAATAAATATACCCAAATCAGGATTTAATTAAACATTTTTACCAAAGAAATAAAAATTCATTTTATATTCTAATAATGCCTCTCTTATGGTTTAGACTTATTATGCTATAACTGATAATACTTCTATATAAATTCTATTAAATTCATCTAAACAAACCCATGCTCCACAATATGCCAATCCTGCAAATAATTTCTCCATCATTTTAGCTGTAATTTAATCAGAACAATTAAATACAATACAATATCTTCCTAATGCCTTAGCTAAATCTTTGCATGATTCAGTTTTACCAGTACCAGCTGGTCCCTAAGGTGCTGCTCCTAATTTAATACCCAATGCACCTGTAATAGTCATCCAACATCTATCTGTTAAAGGAGTAATAACTAATCTTGTTGTTGATCCCAAATACTCATATCCATACATTAATTTTGCATTTACTTATTTAGCATGTACACTTTCTTCATCATGATAAAATCTCAATTATTATTACCATTTAAAATCCATAATACCTTCCACTGATTCATTTCTCATATTATCTACAATGTCTCTAAAGTGAACATCCTAAGTAACTAAAGCTACTAGAGTTCTTCTTTATAATTCATCTAGATTTCCTCTAATTAATTATGTTAATTCATCTAACATAGCTACATTTGCATCATACCAATCATCCAAATCTCCCTCAGCATCAGCCTATAAATAATTCTCTTCTGTTATTTTTGTCCAAAATATTGAATCAATGGTAATGATAATTTAAAGAGGAAACTCAAATACCCACTCTTTTCTTTAAGTGTCTTCTAATTAATATTTAATTAAAGATTATCTCATAATCCCACTAAGAGAAGACTTCATTTTATCTTCCAAAGCTTTTAGCCAATCTTCAACTTCTCCTCTAGCAGAATAGCCTTTAAGAACTGCAAATTCTCCTTCAGCAGATATCATTCCAACTGCATTTTCTTATTAATCAAACTAAATCTTTACTAAATTTTCAAAGCATTTTCTCAAATATGGTTATATAGCTTAAATATTTTTTGCATTTGAGAGAATTTCTAAGAGTTCATCATTTGATAAAAAGTAAAATCTCTAAAATACATCTCTCTTTTTTTCCAAAAATTCATCCAATGCTTTTTAAATAATATCAAAGTTATTATTATTTTATCTTAATTAATTAAAATAAAATCTATTTTAATAATCATCTGCCCATTTTCTAGCAACACTACTATCTCTAGCATTTCTCATTAATTTCTTCCACTAAGTATCAGCTTATTAAAACATCTTGGACTCCTTAGCTAAATTCTTAGCACTGTAAGGTGAGTTCAAAATAGGTTCTAAATATAACCAATTTCTTTAATGTAACATCCATTCATCAAATAATTCCTAAAAGTATCTCAACAAAGCTTGCTATTTTTCTACATCAGTTCTTATACCCTCTACAAATCTTGAAGCCAAAATATTATTTACTGTTAATAAGGTATCATCAATTTTTGATATCAAATCTTCATTATTTCCTAAAATAAATATATCTTTTGATTCTCTATAAGATTATACAGTAATAACAGCTGTTCTCCAAATAGATTCAACCTATTCTAACATTTTTACTAATTCTATTTCTTTTGCTGCCTTTAATGCAATTTCACTAAGCTTGTCTTTAATTTAATCTAAGCCTATTTATATTATCCATTAAACATTATATTTAGGATCATTAACAGGTGTAAATGGTTCCAAAATCGGATCCTTGAATAATTATTAATTTTCTAATATTAATGCTCTTATCTAATTCCATTATTTTTCAGAAATTGCAGGATCTTTTAATGCTTGTAAGACTTAATAAACTCCTCTAAAACCTTCTATGTCTGATTTAAATACTCTTGCTACTTCATTTTTGTCTAATTCTTTTGCACATAAATTAGCTGCCTTTTATAATTTTTCCATTAAATTATTCATTTCATCTAAATTAATATCTGTATAATGTTGTTTCTACCAGATAGAATAAAATGAAATCCATTCATTTCTTCCGCACCATAGCTTCTCTAACAAAGTAAAATCATTATTAAATGTTTCTAATTTCTCAAAAGGTGTATATTCCATATTTAAAGCTATTTGATAATCATTTAATTTTTTTGCATGAATCTTTAATTCATCAACTTACTTTCTAATTCCTTTAACAAATGTAACCATGTCACTTAAATCTGCTGCTAAAGAACTCAATGGTTACTCTGAAAGCCTTTCGTTTAATTCCTTGACTGTGCTATCCACCTAAGGAATCATTCTTTCCATATCTTTTCTGAATTTATTCAAATTCTAATCATAATTAGCCATTGCATCATCAACTTTTTTACGAAGTTAACTTACTTACTGATTACATTCTGCAAATTTTTATTTGTGTTTATCTTATATTTTAATACGTAATTCATCCATTAGTAATGCCATAGCTGTTACTTCTTAAGATATATTACTCAAATCTTCAAATTAATTATTAATTATGTTCACAGCTTCCATATAATTGACAAATTATTCAACTGTTATTGGTGAAATTGCAATTGTTGAATACAACTGTGTTGTTTTTTATGTAAAAAGTAATGCCTTCTTGTACATATATTCAGGTATGAATTTCTGTAACTCTTAAATGCAATTCATCGCACTGGATTTAATCTTGGCTTTTAATTTTTGATTATCAAATAATATCATTCCTATCTCTTAAGTAGGTTCTATATCTTAAAATTTTTAATCTTATTCTTTATATTGATTTATGGCATTCCTATATTCTTCAACTTCTTTGTCAGTAAATTACTTTTCAATATTAACTCCAGTATTTTCAACATACCATTTCATGAAGGGTTTTAATTTTTCAGCATACGATTCTAAATAATCAAATGCAATTTCCAATTCTTTTCTCATTTGACCACATAAAATTTAAAAATTCTCACTTCCATTTATTATTGCTTTAACATCTACCTTTTCAGATTGCTAATTGCTTTCATCCTAAATATACTATTATAATTCTGGCATAGACAACATTTCTCTATGTCTAGTAGTTATACGAATAACACTATTATTAACCACACTTTCAAATATTCTAAATAGTTATTCTCTAACTGGATTAAAGAGTATATCCTCTTATTTACCAACAGCTTCAACAATTATCCAACATTAAGGTTAACCTTTCCCATAATATCCTTTCCTTTTGATACCTTAACTTTCTTTATATTGTTCATTGAATTCTCTGACTTATTTTACGATATGTTCAACTGAATTTTACATCATCTATAATTTTGCATCAATAATTATGTAATCCACATACTTCACAAATTTTCTTAGCCTTTTGTAATGTGTCCTAATTGTTGCTTCAGTTGTATAAGGCATGTCTTTCCCTGATTCGTCTCCAACCAATAATGGCGCTCTTTCTTCATTATCATCTTCATGAAGTGGAATACGATGAATTTCTTTAAAATTTACTAATGATTTCTAACAACATTCAACTATAATTTATTTAATCTACTATTCATATGCATCAAATTTTATATCCATTATTGACATTAAATGTTTGTCTTACAATTATTTGAAATTTTCATGACTTTAAGGAACTGTTGTTGAAGTATCTAAAAATCTTATATCTTAAGCCATTTATTAACAAATTCTTCGAACTTCTAATAAAGTGATTCTTAATTATTTATCAGTAGAAAACATATTAGAAATCATTAAATCTTGATTTTTCGCAAGAATATTTTTTCTCATAAGTCTTTTCCATAAAAAGAAATTCTTCCATAATTTATACTTTCTAAAAAAGTCTATCTTTTAAAGATCCTAATATAATTTAGCTTCTCTTTGCCATTCCTCAATCGTTAAAAAAGTAGCCTCATCATTTTAGAAGTAGGTTATACCTCTGGCACTAATTGTCATATATTCTTTGGGATTTCTATCTTCAAATTCTACAATTTAATAATCATATGCATGATCTCTTTTATTTAGATAACAGAACTCATCAGCCATTTCTGGATCAGTTCTTATCAAATAAATAAAATCCATAGGAGACAAATATGATTGTTATTACTATTTTTTCTTTGGTTTTCTAAGAGCCTTCTTTAAAATTTATGTTTCCTTCTTTCTTTCAGGCTATTAGAGTAATCCAATAATCGAATCATTAATAGTGGAATTAGGATTTTGCACATCCTCTAAAATGCTCATTCCATGATCGCTTAATATCCTATGACCAAGAGGTGATAAATTCTTTGGTTTTTTTAGCTAATCTTGTATTAAAATGTCGCTTCTTAAGTCTTTTTTTTAATTAAATCATCATTTACTTTTTGTAGATTGATGTCCTGAGCGATCTAGTAAAATTCTACCATTTTGTATGGTTACACCTAAAGTTGAATGAGTTTAGGTTGTAGGCTCTAATCTTTATTTAGAAACTTTCGGCACCAATTAAGGCAAGGATATTGTCGAGAGCTGTTAAGTATATTTTCTTTCATTTGGTTCATAGCGATTAATATTTTTATAAAGACGTCCTTTGAGCTGACCTTATGATAGTTGTTCAAAATTGAAACGTTTATTATTGTCACTATCCATAATAAATAATTAATATATATGGATAGCGATTCATAAATATTTAAATATGTTAATATTGTGAGAGACTCCACTGAGTTTGCTCACTTCTAAGTTATTAACACTAAAGTTCTTGATAAATAGACAATATTAATTATTACTTAAAGAATGGAAAGCAAGAAAAAATTGTAAGCAGAATAATTACTATAAATTCAAATGAATAACACATATTGCTTTCTAATAATTTAGAGATATCCAAGAAGCTCTAATAGTAACACGCTAATTAAATTAAAGAAAGATTCCGAAAGCTTAGCAAAGTTTTGGAAAAAATATAATCTCACAAGTATTCAGATCATAACTTAAAATATGCAATTGAAGAGTGGAATGAACAAGAACTAAAAATATGACTTTGGGTTTAATATATGGATTATCGGAACTTAAATTAAAGCTCTAAACTGAAAAGTTGATATACTAATTTCTTAGTTAATTGAAAAAATAAAATGAATTGCTTGATGACTTGGTAAAAGAAATTAATAATTAAATGACAAAAACAAGAGGATGGTTTGGTTGTCATTTTCCAAACTTAGTAAAATTATTACAGATAATTTAATATTTGCAAATTTTGTTAAATCTACAGTATGAGAATAAAACAGATTCAACAGATCTTTCAGATATTTTACATGAGAATCTAGAAATAGATGCTATATAAGCTGCATAATTATCATTTGGCACTAAAATGACATAAAAGGATGATAAATTCCTTCATTATTTGTCACACTAAGTTATTGAATCGAGTGAATATAGATCTTAATTATCTGAATATCTTAAAATAGAAAGCAATCTATAGTGTCTAATCTTGCTACTATGGTAGGAGAATTAATTGCCATTCTATTGATTTCATAAGCAGGTATTCTTGCAAATTTAGCCAAATGTCCTGCATCTACAGATAAAATATTAGGAGCAGAAAAAGTAATATAGAAGGCTATTAGAACTAAATATCATACAAAAATATGGTTTAATCTATAAGCAGGCTTATTTGGAAGTGCTAATGCTGAATAGGTATGGTGATGAATAATAGAAAATAGGGGAAGGATAAGAATCGGAATTTGAAATACTGATATATCATTCAGAAAAAAGATTTCATTAATTTGATAAAGGCTAAATCAAAAGAACCTTAAAATTAATTCTAATGATAAGCTGATTTTAACTTCAAGGTATAAATTGGATTTAAGAATTCTAAAATGGAGAAGATAGAAGAAAGGTTTCTTCTGAATTTGTAGAGAGGATACTATAAAAAAAATGTGAAATAATAATGAAAAAGTACATTTTTTTCATCAACGAACTTCATCATTTAATACATCTGAGTCTTCATGATAGTAGATGTTACTCTAAGCAATTCTACTTGAACTTTCTTCGATTATTTACTATAATACAGGGTTTGGGTTTTATGTTCCTCTGTGCTGCAATTATTATTCCAAAACTCTCTAATCAACAATACTTAATAAATATCGAATTTTGTCTTCTGCTATTTTCAGATCTTATTCGTATTTTTATTTAAGAGCTCTCTTTTCATTCTCGAATTATACTAATCTTTAATTATCACTATGTTAAGAATTGATTCTTGATTTATTATATACATCTCTTTTTAGATTTGCTATTTCAATCAATAAAGTATTTATCTAACCTTCATAATTGGCTTTCATATTTGCCTTCTTTTATACATCTTCTTATAATTCAAAACATCTTTATTATAACATTGTTAACTCTATGTTTTATTTATGCATATCATCCTATAATTATTTATATGATCTTTCTAATAAACTCTAAGAAGTTGCTGGAATTAATTAACCATTTTAGATTTACTAAGTTAATTAATCTAATGTATTTGTCTTCTCGTAGAGTTATCTTTCTAATTATTACAATTTTATCTATTAATCTTATAATTTTATATTTTTATCTATTAACATAGAATTCATTTTCTCTGTCTCTATGTTATGTCTTTATAATTTTAATTTATCAATTTCATTTTGTTTAGCTTCTAAAAGATTGTTTAGTGTTGCAACTTAATTCTCCATCTAAACAATTGATGTAGCCACAGATTCTTTTATCTATCTTTGTAAATTTTATCTCTCAACTTAAATTTACTAAGCATATTTTTCTTCAGTAATCCTAATAGTATTTTCATTAATCAATCTTTAAGTGTCTATTTAAGCTTAAAGTGCATCGATTTCTTCCAATTTTTGATTAAATATATTCATATAGTTAACTCTAATTGTTTCTATATCATTTTCTAAAATTTCACTTTTTTATCTATATTAGTCTGCTTCTCTAAAACGTTCCTTTAATTCTTCTAATTCCTTGTTTCTTTCATTCAAAAAATGAAGTGCTTCTAATTTTTCAGATTTTATCTGTTTAATAAAACTATCTAAATGAAAACATTTCTATCTTTCCTCTTATAACTCTTATATCTTAGTCATTACTTACTATCTACTACTTTCACAATCCTAAGCTTTTTACATTAAAAGTTGATTTAATTTTTCTATTTCTCCAACTAATTATTCCATTTTCTCTTCATATCCTTTTATTGTAATAAATTAAACTCTATTGTATTTACTCCTTAAATCTTCCACTTCAATTGCCTTTTATTTTAAATTCTCTGCTAAATCTTCAAATTATTATTTTTAAGATCCAATATGAGATTATAGCTCTTTTATTTTCTATTCTAAATTTAAGCTTTTGAGTCTCCATTCTTCGCACTCTATACTCTTTTATTATAAAGTCTAAGATGATCTCTCTAATTCACTTGTAAGCATTTCTATTCGGTATTCAACTTCAACTTAATCCGATTATTGCATGTGTCTGTTAAATAAAATTATAAATATAAATCAAAACTGTATTTACAAAAATATATCACCCCTGCAATGGAGGTAGTTAAATACTTTATGTCAACATTTTTCTTACTTCCTTCAAGGCCAAACGAACATCTTCTGCTTTTTTTATTACAATCGATTTTAGTATTGGTCCTAATTCAGCCAAAGCTGTATCGTTTTAATCACTGTACCATGTCTTTATAAATATTCCATTTTCTGGTTGATTTTAAAAATTATCAGGAACATTATCAACAATTATACATTTTGATAAATCTCTCCCCAATCTAGAAAGATCTTTAATAAATTAATTTGAATATTGCAATGCATGTTATCTAAATAATCTGTAAGATATATTCTTGTTTTTATCAACTTAATCTAAAACCCAATTTGCATAATCAGGTAAACCAGCTGTAAATACTACTAATTCATAATACTAACTCATTTCTTATAAGAATTAATGTGTAAAAGGACGAATTAAGAAGTGTCCTGTCTAATCTGTAAAATGTATTAGAGTCTCATCCATATCTAAAACTAAAGTGTATGTTTTTGGATTTGTATATGGAAGATACGGTTAGGGAGCTACACATATTAGTGGAATACCCAATAATCCTTAGTAACTTTATTGAATTGTAAAGAAAAAAGAAATAAATTCCTACAGATTCCTCAATGATTCCTTTATTGTATAATTTTGTAAGCTTCTCAAAAAGATGATTAAAAATTAATATAAGTCTCTCTAACTTTTTGTAAGAGCTTTATAAAGGTTTTGCAATAACTCAATATTCTATCTTATATAAGTCCAGTAATCATGTTTTTTATTAATAATATTTTTCTTATTCATGTTATTAAATTATAACTAAGTATATAACTATAAATATAAAGGATATTCTGGTTTTTCTTTTAACTTTTCTAATAATATATCAGAGAGATGACTTAAATTTTAAATATTATAAAGTAATATATTTTTTATATTACTAATACTAGTTAGATAGAAATGGAGATCAAAAAAGCAATTTACTAAAACAATTATCTACAATATAGATAGAATTACCCCAACTCTTAAAGTTAGAAAGATTTATCTTATTTATTTGACATGTTCTTATAGTATTTCTTCCATAAATTAAAATCCTGTATCTTCAGTCAATTCCATATATAGGTTGATTTAATTTATTAGTTCTAGAGTAGTATTCTTACTTTATTAGTTTCAAACTCTTACTTTTTTCATTGAATGTAAAAGACTATTCATGATTTCATAAATTTTAATGAAGATTCTTAGATTTTCTGCTAAAGTTTCTTCTGCATGATGCAAAGGTTCTAGCGTAGCAAATGCTTAAACTAAACCATCTAATTACATTCAGATCTAGCATTAAAATCTTGAGCTTCTTTTCTATTTTTTCTTGGAGGAGTTTATGCTCTTATATCACCTTCTGCTTAACTTGTTTCAGATGTTAGTTGCAAATTAGGTTTTTGAGGGGAACTCTTCTAAATTTTTGCATCCTTAATTTCCATCTTCTTGAAACTTAGATCTACTTCTAAAACTTCCTCCATTCTACTATCGTTTAATTTTGGATTTTTGATTAGACGATTAAAGTCTAATTATTTTTTTGAACTTCTAATGACTGAAGAAGGTTTAATTGGTTTCTGTTCTATGATTGGGAATTAAGATTCTCGTGGATCTTTGGCCTAAGAGAATGATTGGATATCTACTTGTGAAATGGCTCGAGCAGGTCTAGTTTTTATTGTGGTTTAGTTTTTTCTCATAATTATAATAATTTGAAAAAATATCAAAGTGATGATGATCTATTCTTTTTCTATACATTTTTGAATTCTATATTTTTGAGTCTTTCGTCAATTTTTAATTTATTGTAAAGGGTGTAGGTGATCTCCCTTAAATTTTGAGATACATTTGATTTTCGATGTTTTGCTGATAATGGCACATTCATCAAAGTTTAAAGAGTTTATCTATTTTCTCTTGCACTTTCATAAGCTTAATTATTTTCTTCGAAGTATTCCTTATAAGTTACATATTGTAGGTGTATCTTCTACCATTTCTCTTCATATTTAATCTGAGAATTAATTAAAATTTAATTCACATTTTCCAATTCCGATATTTTTCTTTCAAGTTCACTTACTTGATCCTCTAAAGTTTTTGAGAGTAGAATTTCATTTTATAATTTTTATCTACATTAAGCAAGTTCTTTTTGTAATGCTTTATTCTAATCACTTAATTGATTTAATTAAACACATAATTTGTTAGGACTAGCAAACATATTTAATGCATTTCCAGCAGATGGAGTTTAAGCTTTCTGCTAATTATTTTTTACTTATTATTAAAGTTTGAATGCTTTGACTTCTATTTCCTCTTTTTCCTCTATTTCCTCTTGTTTTTATATGTTTAACTATTATAATTTTTATGCCTTTGCCAAATCAAGTTTCGGAACAGGAGCATTAGAATTTTTTTAAAATTGAACATTTACTTTTGCTGGCAATATTTCAATATAACTTGAATCATCTACTTTAGCACCTGAAACCTATTTTATATCCTTAATTTATTATGTCTTAGGGCTTTCATCATTACTTCTATCAGGAGATAGGATTGGAGGAGTATAATCTGCTTTACTTAATGCTTATTTCTATAAAATATCAATCAGAATTTGTATCCTATTCTTTTCATCTCTTAATTATTTATTCTCCTTAATTAATTAGCCTATCAACATCCTCATTTATTCTATTTAATTCAATACAGCAAATACATCTTCAGATGGAGAAACCATCTTTATACTAATATTTACATTATAATACTATCTTTTATTTAATCTTCTTTTTGCTTTAAAACTCAAACAATTTCTCAGTCAACTATAATATCTATTGATCTTTTTCATTCAATCTTCTTTATAAATCTATTAATTAATTCTGCCTCTCCAACTAAAGTTCCATATTACGTTAATTTGAGTCTTCACAAATTTATTCAAAGATTAAGGCCTTTAACTAGATTACTATATTTACTTAACTTCTTGCTTCGTCTCTCTATTTTGCAATTGCTTCATTAAGAGCATATAATTAATTATTTTCTTCATACAATTGAGAAAATAATGATTAGAACCCTCTTTCAGAATGATTCTCAGATTATTTCATATAGATATCCTCTTTTCTACTATTATTTGTACTTGGTTGCTTATAATATTGTTTCAAAAAGTACAGAATAAAATGTGCATTCTTTTTGAATTTTTATCACTTCTTTGTTTAGTTGTAACAACTATCTTAATTCTTTATTTTCCTCCTGAAGTTATTTCACTTCTTACTAAAGAAAATTCAATTTTGTTTCAAGTCCATCTTTATTCATTATATTAATAAAATAATCAATGCTATCGCTACTTTATTTAAATATAATCATTAAGAATCTTTTTTAGCCATCTCCAACACTCTCTTAAATCAGGTTTTGAGTTTGGAAAATGATTTTATGGATGACATTGAATTACAAGGTCAACTATAGAATTAACGAACTTTGGAATTGAAGGATCTTTGATGCAACTTTCCAATCGACTTATTTCTTATTTTAAACTCTAATTTTCTTTAATGAGCAAACTACTTTCAATCAATTAGTTTTAATATTAAACCTCCTTGTCCTTCATTTTTTATTCAAATTCTTTTAATCTATCTATTAAATTTTCTTATTGAAATTGTTTCTCTTCAGGTAAACGATTCATCAATAATTTCTAACGAGCTCTCATTTCGCTTATAATCTTGTCTTTAAACTCTAATTATTTTGTCAACTAATCAACTTTGATTCTAAGCTCTTAAACTTCATCTCCACTAAATCTTCCAGCAATTGGACTTACTTGCTGTTACTTTAAATATTGTGAATAAAATAGTTAGGTCGAGGAATTGTGAGAGAGCTAACTAGTTTAACGATTCATTAAATTTTTAAGAATTTTAATATTGCTCTGAAAAGTAAACCAAACTCTGTTGTTTCTTAATCTTAAATTATTTTAGACTGAATATTTTTGACCTTATTTTTCATTTTTATTTTGGTTTTATTATTATCCGACCTCTTATCTATTACTATTTCAATTAAAAAAAACACAATAATATATATTTTGATACATTCTTAAAATTAAATAAAAATATAAATTTATTGATAATAATGTAAATACTACCACATGAAAATTCTGTTTTTTTAATAACATCATGTTCTATTTTTCTTATTAGTTTTTCAGCATCTTTAGAATGGGTAAATTAAATATATATGATAATTAGATTATATGATAATATAATTAATACAATATATTATAAAGAAACCCAATAATTGATTTTAAAATTATAAACTAAAAGTACTGACTCAAAAATAGAATTTCTAAATCTAATAAATAAAAAAATGTTTCAAAACGGATGAAATCTTTGTTGAATCAAATTCTTAAAATGATAGCTTTATTTTGAAATCATTAAATTATATCATAATTGTATAATGGCATTTACATATATTTCTTACTTGACAAAAAGATAAAAATTTAGGATTTTCTTTAAAGATTAATTAATTTGTTATTTAACATTAAATCAGATATTAGATCTTATCAAATTAAACATTTATAATTTGATGGTTGCAGTCAAACTAAGATGAGGTAAAAATTGATTTAAAAAACATTTATATTTTTTTATAAAAGTTTAAATAAGATAATTAATTACTATTATTAAAATATATAAACTCTTAAGGAATTTGAAATTCATTTATATATTACAACCAGTAATTTGAATATTTATATATAATTACTATAATCAATTATTTGAGATATAAAAGTATTATAATTAAGATTAAAATATGTTAATAATGATGATTTAATATTATTATTCATTCTTCGCCAGCTCTATTAGATAATTTTGATTTGCTCATATCTGAAATGATTCTATGTGTATTCATTAAGTGTTTCTTCTTTTTTTCTTTTTCTATTTCTTATAATTATTATTATCTTTTCTCTTCAGCTTCTTTTCTTAATTATTCACTCATCTTTATCAAATGTTCTTTCTCCATTTAAATTTATTAACTTTTAATTAAATCTTATTTTATTCTTTATTCAAGTTATTCTTTTCTAAGTTCATCTAATTATTCACGTCGTTACAAATTATCTTATTTATCTAATTCTTTAATAAATGCAAATGCTAATTTTCTTGTTAATTCTTCCTATTTTTCTTTTTCAATCTTCTCACATTTAACTTTAGCTTAATCTAATTTTTTTAGCAATTCTTTTTTATGTTATTCAGCTTATTATTCATTTCTAATTAATACTTCTTAAATCTTTCTTTCTTTTTCTTAAAAATTTCTCTATTTTTCCATTTAAAATAACTTTTATTCTTCTTCTTATTTTTTCTTTTTTAATGACAATTCTTACTGTTTTTTTTCATAATCTAAAACTTTTTTTCTCATCTATTCCTCATTTTATTTTATGACTTTATTTATTTCTTCTTATTTCAATTCTCCTTCTTTTTCTTTCTATCTTTTATAATCCTACTATTATATTTCAAAAAATAATCTTTGTTGTTCAACATATTTTTGTTTTTCTTCGTAATCTAATCTCTTTTTATTTAATTATTCTTCATTTAATTTTCTAACTTATTCTAATTTAGCTTCCTATTCTAATCTTTCTTATTCTGCTCTTTCTATCCTCTTTTATCTTTCTTCTTCAAATTTCTATGATCTTCTTAAATCTTTTTCTTATAACTCTTTTAATCTTATATCTTAAACTTCTTATTAACGCTATAAAAATTAATCCCTGTCTTATTAAATTTTCTTTTATTTTTCTATTCTTTATTCTTCCTTAAATTTATTTTCCTCTTTTCTTTTTCTTTCTAATTCTTCTTCTCTTTATTTTCTCTTTTAATCTTTTATTCTATATTATTCTTCTAATTCTAATTAAATTCTTTTTTCTTCTTCTTCTTTTTTTCTTCTTTCTTCTTCCAATTATAACCTTTTTTTTTCTGCTTATTCTTTTTAGTATTATATTTTTAATTCTCTTTATTTTTCTTTCTCTTTTATTCTTTATTCTTTTTCAGCATTATTTCTAGCCAATTCTTCCATTTTTTATTCTGAATTAATTATTTTTTCTATTTCTAACTCTTACCTTTTGCGAATACTACTCAATAGTTTCTCTCTTTTTTCAGCTAAGGATGAAGTGCTCCTAAAGACACTCGAATTAGACAACTAATTTGGCCATAGTCCTTATGATTCCTCTTACAAGATTTTTTGTCTCGTCTGACGAACAACTTATATCTTTTGTCGGCGTTTTTCCTCAATATGATCGTATATCATAGATATAACATTCTCTTATGCCAGTTACCCTTTAGAAAATCAATCTTGATTACCTGATGGATCTTTTTATTTTAACATTTGTATAATCAGGTCTTTTCCTTATTATATTAAGTCCTCTTTCTTAAATCCTTCTCTTTTACATGCCTCTTTCATTCTAGGTGTAAATGAATTAGCATCTATATCTTCTTCATCAAATTATTCTTCTCTCTCTTGATTAACTTCTTATTGCTATTTATTAATTTGCTACTCCTTAGTTTACTTTTAAGGGGAATTTTCTTATGTTTTAGAGCTCGAATTTTATTATTAAACATTTTTATCAGTTTCCTCAGGTTCATTTTATTAATGTTCTTCTTCGGTTTCATTATGATTATTTCCTTCTTAATTATTTTCCATTTGTAATTATTTTTTATTAATATATATTTTAATAATAATATTTCATTTAAGTTAGAGAATCAGCTCAAATTCAACTAATAGATAAATGAAAATATCATATATTTTAGTTATAAAGAATATATAAATGATATTAATACTATTAATAATTAGATCAAATCAAAAAAGATAAAAAAGTTATCTAATAAATGAATTCACACACAAAATGAATTCAATGAAGATATTTAGAATAATCATCAAAATAATATGATATTAAATTTGATTTATTCTTGAAATCATAAATATAATAAATGAATTAAAATTAAAACTTTTAAAACAATTTGAATCTCTTTCCAGAAATAGGAACACATGGTTCAAGAGGAAAAGTAAATATCTTAAATTATAAAAGTAATATGGTGGTAACAATATAACCATGAGAGGAACTGAAATTTTTGAAGGCTTAACAACTGGAAGACCATCAAAAAATATTATATAAGCTCATTTCAAAGTGTTGAGATTCTATAGAAAAGTTTGTCGACTTATTCCATTCTTATTAAGAATACATGATATGGAAGTCACCTGCAATTCTTAATAAGCTATGCTTAATGTTGCAAATGTATTAAGAAAGAGAGCATACTTGAGAGATCCCGATGCTGTAGATAGATGGGTATTATTCATATAAATGATATAGGTATATCGAGGATACGAATTATTGTATCAAGCAGAATGGCATATGTTAAATAGAGATCATTTATTCCAATATTTTGCTAATCAAAATAGATCTGATGCAGGATATTCTTACTTAGAAAATTAAAAGTTAAAAGGAAAGAGCGAATTCTTAAAAGATTTCTATATTGGAAATAAAACATATGAATATTGAAAATATTTTCAGCTAAAAGAACAACAAAATTATACAAAACCAAGATTTTATATATAATTTTAATAATTGATCATTTATTATTATTATCTTGTATCATCTATTCATAATATATCAAGGATTAGCCTATGGTTCACCTTTTAATGTTTGATTCAATTAATCCATGCTTAAAAAACCAGATTCAGATTCATTTTATTTAGGATCAGATTATTATTATTATTTACCAGAACCTGAATTTTATTACTTTTCTTGTCTTAACTTATCAAGATTTAATCTATGAGTATTTCCTGGAGTGTATTAAGGACTTGACTTTCTACTACCTAACTAAGGTTTTTACTATGAAATTCTGGTTGGCCTCTCTGGACTCCAATCTTTAAGTGTTTTAGGATTTGATCTATATTAAGTTAATTTTTGATTCTAAAAATCATCTAATTTATATCTTTAATAAATTTTTAGAATACCTAATATTTTATACTCTTTTGGATATATTTGATGATTCAGGTTCTAATTCTTAAGGTTCTCTCTTTTATTACTAATTTTTGAAGTATTTTCTAAAATTTGGAAAACCTGAGAGCCCTCTTTAATCACTTGAATATGATGGTCGATCATAATCTCTTGTGTATCTTGGTTCTTATCTTTATGATTACTCTCTTTCATTTTAAAATAGATCAGAAATATATGATTATAAATCTCCTCTCATTCTATTTGATTTATGAGATCTTCTTTCACTTTCCCTCTCTTCATTCGGACTCTTGAATTATTGCTATTAAGTAACTGGTGGATTTTTCAAAAACTATTATCCTTTTGTAGGTGATATCTAAACTTATGATTCATAAATATAAGATTATTTAGATTAATTAGCTGCCGATAATCTGCTTGTTTGTAATTGCGAATTAGATATATTTAAACTGATTTTGCTTTTTTATAAATTATTAGTTGAACCGTCTAAATAACTTATTTTTTTCTTCTTATTTTAAATTTGACTATCTTCTGAACCTTCTGCATTTTGTTTTTACTATAACTTATTAATCTATAATTCTGGAGCCTTTATTTCAGACTTTTTTTATAAAATTTTATTGAAACATTCGGATTCATTTTGTATAACATCAATTTTCTCCTTTTATTATTATTAACTTCCTTAAACTAAAGTATCTAATTTTTCTTATAATTATTCTAAATTATCACAATTTTAGATAATGTTTAATATTTTTTTATTTTTCTAAGCTTCTAATTATTTTATTCCATCTTTATCTTTTTGTTCCAAAATATTTAGTAATTCAATTTTCTCTTCAATCATTTGAATTTTATGTTCATTCTATTTTGCTTAATATTCCCATTGTTCCCAGCATTTGATGAAGTTATCTTCATTCAAAGTCAAATCCTTAAATAAAGATGTTCTAAATAATAAGGTTAATAATTTACAAATCTAATCCTTTTGAATAATCTGCAAAATCTTCAGTTGATAATGTTTCTTTTCCTTCTTTTTTTAAAGTTTTGAAAGCTTCAGATGGATTCTTAAATTTTGCTGATAAATTCTTTTTCAAAGAACACCAAATTTTTAGAGTCGTCTAACTAACTTCAATTTCTTGTTTTTATTTAATTAGCTACTCTATTTCTGACATATAAATTTTATTGTAAAATATTTGTATTTATTTAAGAATTATATTTTATTACTTATAAAAATGATCAACTAAACTTTCTACAATATTTAAGAAACCTATTTGACGTCAAAAGTAATATTTCCTTAAGTACTATCAGTAAGAAATAAATCTTATTCGATTGTATTAATATTAGTCCACCTATTATATATGAAATAATTATTCAATAAAAGAGGGATTAAAATTTCTATTATGCAAGTGATTGAAATAATTTTTATCATTTTAATAGAAAAATATAAATAAACTTAAATAATCATGACAAATTTGTTAATGTTTAAATAAAAAAGTATTTGTTTTCCATAACTTTTTTATGAAATATTTTAAAAGTACCAATACTGCATTTTGCCTATTATGCAATAACTGAAGATAGAATGCCTCCTCTACTTGCAAAGATTATATCTCCGCTATATTTGACTATTGCTGCTGCAATAACATTTTCATGTTCGCCTTAGATTAAATTATTCTATTGGATTTTATTAAACACCTGAATGCAAAAATGAATAAATCTTTCATTAAGTCCCAATTTATTTGATATAGATTTTATAAATGCTTAAACAACTGATTCTAATTTATAATTGTTGTGAATTTTGAGTAATATTTTTTTAATTAATTTTTCTGAGACTGAAATTTTAGCAAAAATTTCTTTTTGAGTGATTGGAATACTTGTTTATTTTATGGCAACAATCAAACCTGCAATAGCAATAGCGATAGCGCTGTACTTTTTTTTTTTAAGCTTAGCCAATAATTCAGGTTATAGTAATTATATTGCGATCTTTAATAGATCTTCATTCAAGCCTAAAAGAGAAATTTAATTTTTCATCTCTTCAATTATTGCAGATAACTTTTTTCGATCATAATTTTATTCTTGATTGTATTCAGAAGAAGTATCAGAATAATTCTCTTATATTTGTAAATGAGAATTGGAATCTTTATCTTGTTTCTCAATTGGATTCATATCAATATTATTAGATTCTTATTCATTCAAATTAAATTTTGGAACTGGAGGTCTTACTATTCTAATTTTAATGTTCATTCTTAAAGAATATGTGAAATAAATAAATTTTAAAAGACTCACAAATAACTCCATTTTTTATATTCATTACTCAAACTTAAGTCTAATTTTAACTCATAAAGCATAAATATAAAATATAATATCTTATAAAACCATTCTTTTAGTTAAACATAATCAATTTAGCCTTTAAAAGTTATATTTTTTGAAGATTTGATTATGTTTTCGATTTTTATTTAACATTATATAATAAAATTTAAAACAATTTTTGATTATTTAATTTGCTAGACTTATAATCTAATTTCCTTTCTTGTTATTGTTATTACTATAGGCAAATTAATTATTTCTTTTATTAATGTTTTATACAATTTTATTATCTATGTTTCATAATTTAATAATAAATGAATATATAATTGAATAATAGACATATTACATAATTAGAGGAATTGGAATCATTAAAAGGAAAATTGCAATGCCCTTCTTAAAGATCCCGTAATCTTTCTTCGGATAGATAGTATACCTCCTCTTTAACAAGTGAGTTTAGAAGCACAAGAAATAGTGATTAATAAAAGGATTCTTAATCTGTAGAAAAATGTATATTCATCTAATATGTTTAAGTTTTAAATCTCAAACAGTAGAATCAGAATGTTAATAATTTATCTCAATTATGGAAATAGTAAAGGTAATCAATCTCACTTACACAAAGCTTACATGCATAAAATTCAATATGTATTTTTTATTTCTATATATAATTTAGAAGAAAAATTTGAAGCAGATCAACAAATTCCTAAATATACTCATTTAGTTATAGAAGAAGAAGAAAATTTAGTAAATGAATAAGATGCTACCAAAATTAAAGTTGTTTAGGCGGCTAATAATGTTAAAGTAAATGGCAAATTTCTTGCTCAATAAAAATTAGGAGGATAGAAAAAAAATTAATAATAAGCATAATCTATATAGACTAGTAATAACTAAGGTTAAAACAAAAAAACAAATAATAATAATAGTATTAGCAATAATAATAATAATAATAATAATAATAACAATAGCATTCGACCTCAAACTACAAAATCATAGGCTTAGGTACCTTAAACTCCTTAAACACAAAAAAGAACTATTTAAAAAAGTAATACTAAATCCTTTTAAGATACATTTCTAGATAGTATATGTATTAAATAAAATAGTACCATAAACACCTTCATAAAAATTGAAATAAAGTTCTTTATTAGAAAAAACAAGATAAGGAAAGGTAAATTAAGTAGTAAGTAAAGCAATTACTTCAAAAAGAAACTCAGATGATGATGAAAAAAATTTAATCTTTTAATTATCAAAACTAAAAGAAAGTGTAACAAAGTTGTACGATAATAGATTCGAGAAACAGTTGAGTCATTCTTCTTAATTTATTGAAAAGTAAAAATATTTGATAACTTAGAAATTTTGATTAAATAATAAACACATTAAAATTGGATTTTAGATTTCTTGAAAATGATATGTGAATAATTATATATAATTGAATATATATGATTAAATTTATAAGAAACTTTAAATTTATTATTTTTCCATATTATTAAGTAAGAATAAATTGATTGATTTAGCTTTGCAACTTTCCATAAAATATTATTGTCATAAATTAGACAATAATAAAAGATTTTAAATTTATTTCAGTTATTCAAATAAACTCTAAGATAAACATATTTATATTTTATCTTAACGGGCATAAGAAAATCAGTATTTAAAAAAAATTATGCATAATTTGATTTAAATATTAAGTAGTATATTTATTGAAAAATCTGAAAACTAATGCATAAGAACTTTGATGGAAAATGAACTAAGAAGAAGGATCAATTGGAAATTTAATTTAATTTTAACAATTGTTGTAATTTTACTTTTGGGAAGAAAACAGATTTATTATCATTACAGTAAATTACAATTTTAGACAATTAAGTCTTTAATAATTATATACCTAAGAATTTACATCAAGACAGGTTTATGTTATTGTTTACAAAAGGTTATGTATGTTAAGTAATAAATTGTAAATAAATTTTGGTATTATAATAAAAACAATTATGATTAGATGAATAGATAATGGTTTATTAGAGTCGTTAATGAATTAATTAATAAAATCATTCATTAAAAAATTAAATGAGTGTTTAAATAACATTATTTTAATCCAAAAATAAGAAAATTTTATGTTATTATCTATCGAAAGAAAAATAGTATTTTGACTATTTTAAGACATATATTGTAAATAAAAAAACAATTTTAATTAATATTAAAAATATATGCAAAGGTTGTCATCACTATTAATTGGATTTGGATTAGGTATTTTTGGAATGAGTTTGCTTAATGATCCCTGGGCATAAGTATATTACAAAATCAATATAGGAACGATTTGAAAGGATTGTTAGAGAAACAGCAAGATTAGAAAATTCATTACTTAATAATGTGGATGTATATTTATAGATGAGAATTTTTCTTGGTTATGTCATAGTGGCTTGCTCTTTTGTAACAATGAATAGGTATCATATTATAATCATATAAGGATTGGCCTACTTTATGTTCTCTCTATTCCAACCTTATTAGTGTATGCATCAATAAATTATAATCATATTTTATATAAATCAGAGAGATTTGGAGGAGATTAAATAATTCAAGGTGGTTTATTTTATATTGCATTCTGTTTTGCTTTGATTGATGCATTAATTAAACCTAAGAAATTACCATAACAAGCATAAACTTAGAAAAAAGCTGAAAAGTCTAAATCTGAATGATTTATTATTAAACACATGTAATTTTAATTTTTTATAAATTGTTAAAATAAATTATTATGGATTTTTTTTTTTATTTAGTAAAAAGGTTTATTGGTATTGTTTTAAATATGATCTGTTGATTTTGGTCTCATTAAACTTGGATAATTACCTTATGTATCATCAAGAAAATAGAGGGAGGCTATAACTATTGAATTCAGTTGTAGAATTTTGTAATAGATTTTAAATGTATAATTGAAATAAAATTGTATATAAAAATAGTATCAGTAGAAGCATTATTTTATGATTTTGAAAAGAGATTTACTACCTAGAATAAAATTGTGATTGCAAATGGTATAAAATAAGGAATTTATTTGTATATTTATAGTTATTAGATAATATAGATTGAATAAAACATAAAATTGTAGGGGTTATAGTTTAAAGTATTTATAAGATAAGAGAAGATATATTAGATTCAAGGAAGTGTTAATTGATGAGTCATTTCTATTTAAACAATATAGTGAGATAATTATGAACAGTATTCATTAATATATTTAAGGTTTGTATAAAATTTAGAAGATTATGAAAAAAGTATACACAGTACCAACTCCAAGAGAATAGAAACCAAAAATACAATAAAAAAGTTAATAAGATGTGATGTGAGTATTATGAATTATGAGTAGAAAATAAACATAATTTGCCTATATTCCTGATTAACCAACTTAAAAAGAGAAATCATCATAGATGGCACGTCCTTATTTAATGTTCAAACCTAAGTTAGTAGAAGAAATAGATGAGAACAATATGAAAAAAATGAAACTATCTTTTCACAATTCAATAACTGACTTACAAACATTTGGAGAATTGGATTAAGAATCTCAGTAGAGGGAATCCACTCCAAATTTAAATTAAGTTCCTTAAGAAAAGACTAAGACATTTGTCAGGTAACTAACATATCCTACCATATTAGAAAGTCTATGAGGCATTTAACTTAGCTGTGAAACAAAATAAATTTCGTGATAAATTATATATAGGACTTATTTAAGTCTTCTAATATTGAATTTTACATATCCACATTTTTTTATATAAAAAATTACCACACATGAAACATAATTAACAACTTCCAAATGCACATTTAAGAAAACATTGGACACGATTTGTTAAAACATTTTATAATCAACCAGCTGCAAAAAGAAGAAGATAATTGAGAAGAAAATCATTAGCTTTATGTATATATAAATCAATTTACTTAATTAGCGTAATCACCAAGACCAGTAGAGGTACTTCGACCTGTTGTTAGAGGATAAACAATTAAATATAACAGTGTTTAAAAACTTGGTAGAGGATTCTCATTAATCGAATTAAAAGAGGCAGGATTAAATGCAGCATTTGCCAGAACCATAGGAATCTCTGTTGATCATAGAAGAAGAAATTTAAACTAGGAAGAATTAAATAATAATGTTAAAAGATTAAAAGCATATCTATCTAAATTAGTCTTATTTCCAAAAGTTACAGGTAAACCTAAAAATGGAGTGGTTAAAGATTCAGCAAATGAAGTTGTTGCTTAACCTCTTGCTTAAAACACTAATCCTGAAGTAACTATAAATTACTAAATTCAAAGGTAATTACATTCTAAAGAACACCTAAACGTGAGAAGGCTACAGTTATATCTAAAGAATTAAGATCTAAGAATGTTTATAGAAGACTAAGACAAGAATGGTATAATGCTAAATTTGTTGGAGTTAAAGAAAAGAGGAAGTAAGCAAAAGAAACTAAAAAGTGATACCTATTTAGTATAATACAATATTATTTATTTACATTTTTTAATTAACTTATTAAGGAACATATTGAGAAATGTCTATAAAAAAATAGGTTTATGGAGGAAAAACATCAAGATCAAATAGTAAATAGTCAGTATCAAATCCTATGTCGGTTAGAAAAAGGTTTTCATCACTATGTTCACCGTAATTTATTTGATCTAATAATCACTTAAGCCCTAACAACCAAGTACAATCAGCATGCGTCTTTTGTTAGAAATTTTAAAATTAAAAGGTTGAATCTTATAGTCATCTCCTAAATAAAGCCTTGTTTGCAAAATATTCTTCATCTCAAAACTACTATTATTCAAAAGACATTAATGATATAATTGATGAGGAATCTACACCAGCTGTTGTATTTTATAGGGATTTAGAGTGCATAGTGGAAGAAGAAGAATATTTGAAAAGGTATTAATTAACTCTTTATAAGATCATATGCTAAAAAAGAATCAACTTCTAAAATTAAAGCTTTACTTGAATATTACAAATATCATAAAGACATACCTCGACTATTTATGCAAAAAGTGTACATAACCATTAACAAGTTTCATGAAAAGAAAAGAAGAATAGAATATGCAAATATTAAAAGGAGATTAAATATCCCAGATGAGGATATAGTAATTTTCATTTCTAAAATTTTAGCAAACATCAAAAAAATAGGAAAAAAAAAAGTAAAAGCATAGTGATGAAGATTTAACAGTTGGTTAGTTAAAACATCTATTAAAGGATTTGAAATTAGATACAAATTCTTATCTCTAAAAAAAAGTTGATATCTCAAGCAGTGTATAATTACTTGAATTAGTATAATAATTTGGATAAAAATATGATTATCTCGGATAAATATCTGGTTTAGTGTCTATTGATTAAAGCAATAGTTTTCTCTTAAGATCATAAGATTTTTCAACTATAAATAAAAATCTTAAATAAAATTACCTCATTAATCAAAAACCATAATAAAGTTAAATTTCTAAAATTTAAAATTTAGACTCTAAAACTACTCATTAAATTAGTTATTAAGGGAGTTTTGATAAAATTAATTTTAATAGATTGTAATTTAATAATCAAGGTGAATTGTCTTCTTTAAAGGCTGATAATTCAATTAAAGCAGGTGAATAAACTAAAAGGTCTAATCAAGAATAATCCCCTTTAAGAAATTCATTATAATCATAGACTCTTTAAAAAGCATAATCTTAAATTGAAGGTTTTACTACTTATGTTTAAAAATAATAATAATCTTTTTAAAAACAGCAAAAGTTAAACTATGGATAAAATTTAAATTCTTAGAGGAAAGTTAGTGCAAATTTCAATTCTACTGATTCCTAATTTAGAATACCAAGTAGATAAAATTCAACATAAAAGCAAGCTGCAGAATTGTAATCTTATTAAGTAAATTTCTTGTAATTATATTATTTCTATATGAATAGAAGAACAAGAGTAGCATCCCAAATACAGAAATAAGATGATGATTTTAAGAGTATCTAAAATGTACATTTATATTCTTAGGTAAGTAACCATTAGCAACAGATAGAATTCAAAGATCAAGTGGTTATAATATAGGAGAGAAGAGCCAATAGAAATCTGTGTCTAAAAATATGTAAAATTTAATAAAGATTTTAGATAAAAAATACCTTAGAAATTTACTCAATATGCATTAGCAACATTGAGAAATTTATAAGTTAAAAACTTTGAATTAAAGAAAAAATAAACTGTTGATGCAAACAAAATGTAAGGATCTAAGTTGAATTCTCAATTATTACATTATAGAACTAGGTCTTAAGATGATGTGGGGACATATAAAACATCCCCTCCAAAATAGCCTTAACGTAATGATAATTCAAAAGATCCATTAAGAATAACAAGCAACATCTGTGTTTAAGCGCCAACTAAAAAGGGAGGTGGTGTATACAATATTAACTAAAATAATATAGTTAATATATATATCGAAGATTTAAAATCTTCAGCCAAAATAAAAAAAGGGGGATCATAAACTGCTCGAATAAATAGTCCATAGAAAAATAATCCTAAAGGTATTTTCGAAGTCTATAACACTTAAAGATGAAAAATAATCCTACAAACAAAAAAATGGTTTGAAATAATTATGTTATTTCTAATAAATTTTATGGATAATAAATATTTTCATAATTATTTACATGTGCTAAATTTATGAATTAAAGCTCGAGACTATTTTGCCATAGTAACAGATTATCTATATATAGAATCTGTCATACAGCAGTTCTATCAATAATAATTTAATTTGCATCAATACGATCCTTAAAAGGACTTGGTGAAATAGATTAATTAAAATTTCAGGTCTTAATCCAATTATCCAAGAACAGCTAATTCAGTATAGCCATATTTAATTAATGAGGAGCTAATTCAGCCATTCTATATCTTAACTATAATATTATTGAATTTAGAATTCATATATATCATATTCTAAACTTTTTATATTTAATTATCATGAAAAAATCATTTACATTCCAATTATAATAATACAGGATTGATGATCTATGAACTTCAAAACCCATTCTACAATCTACTGCAACTGGTAATCTTTCATGGACTAATTATACCTGGTGAAAAATATGCTTGAAATATTGTCGCTGATGGATCAACCTATTTTCAATTAATTTAGAAATTTACTTCTTGAGGAACATCTTCTATAAATATTTCTATCAGATTCTATTAAGTTAAGAATGTAGTTAATTATTTTCTTAATAGTTATTATTCTTTTGTCAAGGATAATCAAATCATTGAATATATATTTAAATATTCTAGGTTATAATATAAAATATTATTTGTTATATTCTTCCACAATTTGAAAAAATTTAATCAAGATTGAAATTTAAATTAAATAATATTAAATGGCTCAAGAAAAGGAGATCGAAATCAAAGAAGAGAAGGAATAAACACACGAACACCATCATGATCATGCTCACGATCACGATCATGATCATGCTCACGATCATGCTCATGATCATTCAGATTCTGATGATGGTCATGATCATAAAGGAGGTGATGACAAAGACAAGAAAGCTAATAGAGGAGAGAAGAAATTCAAAAAGGCTATGATCAAATTAGGAATGAAGCCAGTAGGTGGAATCAACAGAGTTACAATAAAAAGAGGAAAATAATTCCTTCTTTATATTGATAACCCAGAAGTCTTAAAATCAGCAAATGTTGACAATTCCTATATTGTTTTTGGAGAAGCTAAAGTACATGATCCAACAGGTTAAATTGGCAAAAAAGAAGCTGATAATTTAGCTTAATAAGTGTAATTATTTAATTTCTAAAATATAGTACCAAATAAGTTGAAGTAAAACAAGATTAACAATAAGCATAAACTACAGATTAAGTTAGCGATGAAGGAATTCCACCTGAATCTATTAAAATGGTTATGGAACATTGCAAATGTGATAGAAGTAAAGCAGTTGAAGCTCTTAAAAAATCTGATAATGATACTGTTCAAGCCATTCTCACCTTAACTGGATGATGATTTATAATGTTTAAGTATATAAATATAGTATTAAAATATTAATGACAATAGAATTCTTAAATTTATTATAAATCAATATTTAGAAGTAATTAGCATATTGAGAATATAAAAATGTATTGAATATATAAATATTTAATTAATATGGCTGCTGTATCCTAAAAGATCTTCAATAATTAATTTGTAATAAAAAAGAAGATTTCCTCAGGTTCATTCGGAGTAGTATATCAAGGAATTGACTTAAGATCATCAGATAATGTGGCTATAAAAGTGGAAAAGCTAGAAATAGATGATTTATTTAGTTTGGATAGAGAAGTAGATTGAACAACATTCTAAATATAGATTCAAATATTAAGAATTTTGTATGGGATGCCATAAGTTCCAAAATTGAGATGGGCTGGCAAAGATTAAGGGAATAATGTCATGGTAATTCAATTATTGGGAAGAGATTTAACCTACTATTTAAGATAAAGAAAGCGATTTAGTTTAGCATGTGTTTTGGGAATCGCTGATTAAATGTTGACTATACTTGAAGCCATTCATAGCAAGTATATTTTTTATTCAAGAAAGGGGTATAATACATAGAGACTTAAAACCAGAAAATATATTGACAGGCAAAGATAGAGAGCAGAATCTCATTTACCTTGTAGATTATGGTATCGCTAAGCAATTTAAAGATAAAGATGATAAACATATGTAAATCATTTAACTAAGCAAAATAGTCCCTACAGAGAGAATAAACCATTTTTGGGAACTTCCAGATATGCAAGTATAGCTGCTCACAAAGGATATGAATTATCAAGGAAAGATGATTTAGAATCGTTGGGATATATGCTTATGTACAAGTCTTATTTATTGAGAGATTTCTATTGAAAGGAAGTTTACCATGGTAAAACATAAGCTATAAAAGTGAGGATGAAAAAGTTAAGTTGGTAGGTTTGATGAAAATGAGAATAACTTCTTAAGAATTATGTTAAGATTTACCAACTGAATTTATGAGATTTATAGATTTAGTTAAAAAAATGAGTTATCGCGAAAAACCAGATTATAAGTTTATTTATTATAATTATTATTTAGATATTTTTAGTAATTATTTAGGAGAGTTTCTATATAGTAATCAATTGAATATCGATTTGATTGGTATGAAGAAAACAATTATGAAAAAAAGTCAGGATCTACATCACCTAAAAAACAGCAATCGATTAAAATTTTAGATTAATCATATTTGATCTAATAAATTTATTCTCCAAACAAAAAAAAGGTTAGTGAAGAATTCGATGATACTGGACCCTCAAAAAGAGAATCAAACGGAAGACCATCTATTATTAATAATAATTCAAACAATTTACTTCTATGTGATAGTAGAATGAATATTAAAAACAAAACTATCAGCTCATTCAATGAATCTAATTTATAATATAGTGATATACAGCCTGACCAAAGCTGTCTAATAGCATATTAAAGAAATCTAAGATATGGATCTTTTCATAATGAAGTTGATCCACCAAAATAACCTGAAAGAAGTACTTCTGCTCAAGAAAAAATAAAAGTTAAACATAAATTAAGCTTGGATGTCAAACCTAATTGCTATAAATCTATCATAGAATTTTAACTAGGATTAATGAATAATCCATCTATTATGGATTTTACTGTAAATAGTCACAATTAAATGAATGAGGATGAAAGTCCATGTCTTGATGATAAATTTAATGTACTAAAAGTAAGTTCCGTTGATAAGTAATAAAATTATAGTAAATTTATTAGTTAATTTAAAAATCCAATTTAACTTTTTAGATTAAACTTGAAGGGAAAAGTAATTGTAAAAAATAATTGAATAAACTTTATATTATTATTTTATTATCAACCCTCATAGTATGGTTATGCATATCCACCCAATGTGCTTCTCTTCCATGATCTATTGTAATGAGCAACAGCATCTAACAAGTGAGTTGGTCCCCATACGACAACAGAAATATCCTATTATATTAAAACAATAAATACTTTATCCCAGAAATGTCTAGTAGCTACTCTGGTTAAATGGCCAGCATCAAGAGCAGAAATTCTTCTAGCAAATTCACTTCTTGGTACTCTTCTTCCCCAATAGCTAAATGTTTATGAATTGTTGATACAAAACTTATTATGCTATTTCTCTTGATTATTTAGCTGAACTTTCTTAACTTAATAGTTCATTAAATATTTTGGCTCTAGCTCTAAAAACTTCTACTTATCCAACAGATGAAGCGTAATCAGATAAAACCATTTGACTAACATAAGCCATTTATGTTGCAAAGACTTCATTACCAATTAAATAATTTCCGAAAAGACCAGTGTCTGAGTAAGCATAATAAACGCATCTTTAATATGTAACATCAGGTAATCCGCCGAGAAGTGAATGCATAGTATTATATTATCTACTTGGAGCATTTAAATGGAAACCAGTGTGTTTATCTGCTCTATAATCACCAATAAGTCTTTAGAAATAATGAAGAGCAAAAACATCAGGGTGATTCCATCCTGGTGCATCAAAGAAAACACCAACATTCAAATTAGTTAATTCATCGTCTTTCATTAACTATACTTTAATTAGAATAGAATACCATAATTGATGGTGTAGCATATGGTTTATCTGAATTAGGTACTTCAGTTGGAACAGATGTTCCTAATCCTTTGAATGCTTTATTAACTGATGATACCAAATCTTCATGATTTACGTTACCAGCTGCTGAAACAACTACATTTGATGCTACAAAATTAGTCTTGTGGAATTGTCTAATTTATTCTTCTGTAATATTGGGAATGTTATCCCTAATTCCTGCTGTTGGTTATCCCAAATAATGATCTCTATAATTTGTGTAATGAGCTGCCTCAGCAATTACTCTGTATTAATCGTTGATACTAACTGATTCTCTATAAATTCCTTCTCTTTCTGCTTCTATTTAAGCTGGTGAATATAATGAATTTGTTAAAATGTCTCCTAAAAAGTTTACTGCTCTCTCTAATTCTGATGGCAAGAATGTGAGAGTATAAGTTTATAATTCTCTTCCTTATTTAACTTTTAAAGATCCTCCTAAGTAATCAATTTCTGCTTCAACTTATTCTCTTGATCTTGTTGTTGTACCCTATAATAGATATTGAATTTATACTCTTAAGTTTAATTTGGAGATGAAATTTGAAACACCTGAGCTTTCTAAAGTTTCAAATCTTGATCCTGCTTTAACAGCTACTGTAATTGAAGCTAATGGAGAATTGTATTATTCAGACACTACTCTAAGACCACTGTCTAATTGAGTCAAAGCTAAAAATTTAACTATTAATTTATACCTTATGGTCTGTCATATTTTAAGGCTTCAGGAATTTCACCTGTTGGCAATTCACCAAAATCTACTAATGCTGATTTTGAGAATTGTAATTAGTAATTTCTTTCCACTTTAGTTTATGAAGTTTAAGCTGCAGGGGATTTCTTTCCTGAGACACTTTCAGCTGTGCAAAATTAAGCCAATTTTCGGAGAGAATGAAATCTATTCCTCAAAAACATATCTGAATTAATTTATTTATATTTAAAATTGGATCGTCTTTAAAATACATTTAGAACTCCGTTTTACTACCTAGAAATTTGAATTCATGTTAATTATTCTAATTAAATAAAAACATTAAAGATATCGACACTATATCATTTCATTTAAATATTTCAATCCAAATTATTATGATAATTGCGATTTAGTTTTGAGTTTTTTATGAATTTATTTTTTTAATTCATAGATTCATTATTACTCTTATTTTATGAGCTAATCCTCTTTTTATTTTTGGGAATCTATTAGCATTTCAATTTATCTATCAATACTGATTTCTGGTGGAGCCTCTTACATGTGTGTTTTTGGCTCTACTTCACATAAATAAGTTTATTCAAGTTATTGTAACTTTTATAAATGTTCAATGATCTATCCATGTTCTAATTTATCATATATATATATATAAATTACACTCCTATAACATCTAGTTTATTTTTTTACTCGCAGCTTACTTTTACAGTATTTTATAGCCAACTGATTTTAAGAATCCATTATATCCATGACTGCATTTCTACTTAAAACTTTCAATATTAGGTTGCTCAATTAAGTTTTTTTTAATCTGATTCAATATGTCAGTTTCTTTTAGTATTCTTTGTTAATATTTTTCATCTTGAATTCTGGATTTCAAAATTGATGTCACGTAAATTTAGAGTTGATTATTCCATTAATACTATATAGCATAATCAATTAAACTTTAATATAGTTGAGCTTAAAACATTGACTCAAATAACAATGGATTATTTAATCTATTCGTCTATATTTATATAGAGTTACTTATCAATAACTTCGAGAGATTAAACAAGACATAAGTTTTTAATTCCAAAGATTTGTTAATCTTACAAATTTGAAATAATCAGTGGATTAATTTATTAAATTACTTATATTAAATCAGAAGTCTTCTAATCTAAATACATGATAATTTAATTACCTTACAAAGAATTTACTTATATAAATAATAATATTTTAGAGAATACTTTATAAACAGCAAGAACTCCTGTTTTTTTCTAATCTTATTGTTAATATAATTACTGCGATTTTAAAAAAGTAATATGGCTTTAAAACATTGTCAAACAGTTCTCTCAAAGGTTCATACAATTTTTGTTAAATGCCTTATTCTAAAAGCAAATCAAATATCTAAACTATATCTGCTACCATCTATCAAATTAGGTTATATTTTTATACGGTAACATTATCACCAAATTTATCCATTTAATGTATCATTTCTTCTAAAAGCTATTTTCTATAATTCTTCTATGCTTATGTTTAATGAATACATAACATTTTTGGTTGATGTATACATTATCATTAATTTTATAATCTAAAATTAATAGTTTAACCACTATTTCTACAACTTAATAATGATTGATATGTTGAAGCAAATCACTAATTATGTTGTTATTAACCACAATATGATCCCAAAACTAAATTTATAAGAAAATACTTCTTACTTCTCCACCATATTTACTAGCTACAGGTTTTAAAATCTTAGCAAAATATCCCATAGATGTATCATTTATATTTGGAGTCTCTAAGTATTTAAAAAAGGCATTTAATATATTTAATCTTACATTTTCATTTAGATGCATTCCTGACTTAGATTTAAAGGATGCACACTAGACTATGATATTTATGTATATTAACTTGATGTCCCAGATATCCCTCCTCCATTATTATAATCCTCTTCTTCTTTGCATTAATCTTCATGATGCATTTAATATTCTGGCAAAATATCATCTTCTATTGTAGTCTATTTTAATTTTATATTCAAAACCAATCTTTCATTGCTTAATAATGAGGATTAAGATTCATTTCTATGTCTCAAGAATAATAAATCAAATAATCTTGTATTTTCCTATGCAAATATTTCACTTATAATATAAGGAAATTTTCGACTCTTCTCATTATCATCCATCTATTCATTTGTGATGATAATGTAATAAATCATTTTTTCTAAATTCTCAGGTTATTTCCAAACACTTGTTTTAATACTTTTTATTACAATTCAGTAAAAGCATTCATAGCTCCAGCTTTAATGTCAAATAAAAAATTGTCTCTCTCCAACAATTCTTCCAAAGTTGGGTTATTATTTTTTAAAATGTTTTCCAATTCTTGAGATTAACCAAATGTTTGAAATTATGAGTACACACTATTCAATAAATCAAATTTTCATACCCGAAGCTCATATATATTTATAAATTAATTCTCAATATATTAAGAGAAATAATAAAAAATATTTAACAAAATTAGAGCAATTTTACTAATGTTTTACTCAACCATCTTAATTTATATAACATTTCAACTATCTAAATTATTAAGATTTAATTAAAATCTGATCTATAAAAATTATAACTATAAATTATATTATTTTATATTCAAACAATTATTCATTAAATTCAAGAACATTTCAAAGCTTATGGTAACTTATTTATCAGATTTCTTTAAATCTTAATTTCTCAAAAATAAACCTTGATTTATAATTTATTATCTAAAATCTTTAATTATTATAGAGAATAAGAATTATTTATTTTTTTAATTTAAATCTCATGATCAAATATTAAAAGAGCTTAATCCAGATATTCTTAGGGAGGGATGCTTGAAAAAACTTTAAATTACTATGAATTCATGAATTTATATTGTGAAATTTAGAAAGTTTCCTAATGTATACATAAACTAGTAGACACAAATAGGAATACAAAATTATATAAATTGACTTTATTAAGAAAGATATATGTATAAAGATATCATAAATTTAGTATTACAATTTATAATTGATTGTTAAATAAATAATTAAATCCTGATTTTCTTACTTATTTTTTGTGATTATTTAATTAAAATTTGTTTTTAAAATAAATCATCTAATTTTATACACAAGTCTCTTAATCAAAATATCATCCAAGATTATTTGAAAACTCAAATTATCAAAATAGAAATTTAATGCTAAAAGTTTCCAATTAGATTTCTAGTATATAAATAGGTTTTATGAATTTAAAAATAAAAGATATTATAATGAGATGTTAATAATTAGTATAATTTTATCAATTAATAAAATCTTCTTATGTATTATATATTATTTATTATATATAATTTAGAATAAAATCATCAATTTGAATAATAACATAACAAAGTTATAACTAAATTTATTTTTTAAGATAAGTTTTCATATACATTGATAAATGTAAACAATACATTTTAGTTAAATATTTATGAACTTATTTGTTCTTTTTAGGTGTCATTTCAATTTTGATATATTGATTTATTATAATTCAATTTTGAATTAATAGAAATTTAAATAACAAATTAAATGCCGAAACAATTGATAAAATCTAAAAATCCCCATAATTAATTTATTGTAGATCATATTGTCGAATTAAAGAATAGATGTTTAAGAACAGGTTAAGATAAATTAGCTTTTATATATTAAAAGATTATCTAATCACTTCAAAAATATCCGATGCCATTATTATGTGAAGATCAAGTTCAAATGTTATAAGGTGTAGGAGATAAAACATCAGTTATGATTTTACAATTAATAAAAAAATAATATCAACAATATGAGATTCCATTTCATAAATTTAATGCAGCATTAATATAAGATAATTTAGATATAATAAATGAATAAGAAGATGATGTGGATTAAATATTTTCAGAAAGTTGTCCACCATCAATGATATTTAACGATAATACTTCAAAAAGAAAGGATAAATAATAATAAGCGTCATTCATTGAAGAACTAAGAAAATAAGTAATAAAACCTATTCCAGATGTATAATCAAAAAGCAAGAGATAATATTAACCTGGAAAATCTTCAAAAAGTGGATAAGTATTAATGAGTTTGTATAAATTTTAAAAAAGTGAAAATAAACTTTTTGCTTCAAAAAAATAAATTAAGGAATAATTAAGAGAGTAATACTATTTATTTAATTAGAATTTGTAATACAGAATTAACTAGTTGGAATACTATTGAGACTTTAGAGAAGCATTAATTAATATAAAAGTATTTTGATAAAATTAATCAGAACTGTGCTCGATAATGAAATAAAATATGCTTTAACTGAAGATGGCATAAAATTAGGATAATAATATTTTACAGAAACTATGATCTAACAATAAATGATAACACCTTCTGAAAGACCATAGAAAATTATATTATTAATAGATAATAGAGAGAGATTTTAAAGTAATAATAGATAGATAATATTTGAGAAATTGACTAATATTTACTAAATAGAATGTAGATTAAGTTAATTGCCAATTGGTGATTTTATGTGGATTTGTTAAAAGGGAGATGATGAATATATTTGTGATTATATAATTGAAAGAAAAACTATTCAAGATTTAGCTCACAGTATTCTAGATAAAAGATACTAAGCATAAAAACATAAATTAAAGCATTGCGGAATTAACAATAGATTTTATTTAGTAGAAAATACTTAATCCTCTAATTTACCAGTACCAAGGGCAACAATTGAAAAAGCAATTAGGAATACTTAAATTAAAGATGGTTTTTATATTTAGTAAACAGAAACTCTAGAAGATTCATTAAGATGGTTAGCATTATTTACAAAAACTGTAAAAGTTTTGCCAAATGCATTAAAATTCTCTGAATTTTTGTATAATAATTCAAAGAAAGCGGAATCTTTATTTAATTTATGGGGAAGTATGCTTAGAGGAATTCATGGAGTAGGATTAGAATCAGCTAAAGCTATAGCATGTGTTTGGAAAACACCTATTGAATTTTATGATGCCATAAATTAAGATGAAACTAAAAGTTTATAATAATTAATTGAAGAAAATTCTATCAAATAAAGATCAATACCAAGTCACATATTAAGATAAATTGAAATTTTATTTTAAAAAGAGTAATATCCTAATTGATAATTAGATACTTTATATTAAAGTGTTATTAGGTATTTTGTAAAAATTACATTCTTTATGGGTATTTCATAATATTAATCTATAAAAAAATCTTAGGAAATTTATACAATATTTCCGTAATCTTTTTTTATTAATTAATAATATATATTTTATATATAAGCTTAATGATTTCCTCGACCTAATCTTAATTCAATTTCGTTCGGAAACCACTTCCAAAAGTACCAATTACTAGATAATTTAGTAGAGAAGGAAGTTAACCATCATTCAATCCAAATACTGCATCTGTAATATTTTATTTATAGTTAAGACTAAGTTTCGAATTACTAACAACTAATTTTTTAGCAAAGACAAAATGCAAAAAAATAATAATAACTTTTTTAATAATACTTCTGAAAGCACAAAAATTACAAAAGTTTAGAATTAATCATTATTAAAAAAATAAGATGCAGATTAAAAACAGCAAATTTTTGATAAAGATGATTTAGAGGAGGAGCAATAATTTAACTTGTTATGCTAAACTTTAAACTAATTATTATGAGATTTTTTTTATGAAAATCAACTGTTTTTTTTTTTAAATTAACATACTTTGTTAATAGTTTTAAGTATTTAAATTTATTCGTTTACAATTCTTAGTTTTTAAATATATTCTTTCTCTCAACTAATTTAACATTTATTAGCTACAAATATTCTATTAAATTATAAATTGTTTCAATTTCTAAGTTCAATTCACATTCTAACTATGATAGTTAAAATCTAAGCATAAAATAACAATCATAAGCAATCTAAATAAAGAATATTAGTAAAATTGGTTTAAGCTAAATTATTTTTAAAAAAGCCAAATCAAATTCAAAGAACCTTATAAAATATAAATACAACTATTAATGAGAAGGTAATTGTACCTTTTGCACATGAAGTATTTTCACTTCTTTAAAAATAATTATGTCTAAAAGAGTTCAAGGACATTCTTATATTAGTGACTTCTTAAATAAAGAAAAATTAATTGGAATTAAAAATTTAATTCATGATCAATGATTCTTTCCAAATGGTATCGCCAATCACTCAAAGAAAAGTAGTGTTCATATTAAATGAAGAACTCTGAGTACGAACCTCAACGTATACTTGTAGGTGTTACAGGAGGATCAGCAGCAGGAAAAACTACACTTTGTGAAACTATAAAAAGAGAAATTTAATATGATTCTGATGTAGACATGACTATATTATCGTGTGATTCCTTTTATAAAGGAATAGACAAATCTAAAGTTGATATTTCTTCATATAACTTTGACCATCCAGATTCATTAGATTGGGACAATGCATTTGATGTCATTTCTACGTTATTATAAGGAAGACCAGCTTCTGTTCCAATATATTGTTTTGTGAATCATTAAAGATTAGATCAATGTTAAATTGTGCTACCTGCTTAAGTTATAGTTTTTGAGGGAATTATGGCACTTTATGATGAAAGAATAAGAGATTTGATGTCTTATAAAATATTTATACATTGCGATGGTATATAATAAGATAATTGTTAGATGATATTCGATTATGTCGTCGTATTTTGAGGGATGTTAAAGAAAGAGGAAGAACAGTTGAAAATGTGCTTTAATAATATAGCAAATTTGTTAAGAGATCTTTTGAGAATTTTATTGCACCATTAATGAGTTAAGCAGATTTAATCATCCCTGGACATAGATCAAATCACGTTTCTGTTGCTTTCATAGTAAATCATTTAAAAAATATGGCTAAACAAAATGGATTGTTAAGAGAGAAATTAAATACCTTACTTTATTTTGGAGACCTATTATACTCGATTGATGGGTTTATGAGAAACAGAACTAAAGTAGACTTCTCAAATCCTAATGCAACATTTAAATAATTATTCTTCCCAGAAGAAAATATGAAACCAGAATTTCTTTATTTAACTTAAAATTTTGTATCAGGCAAGTTAGTAAATGATAAATAAATATATAAAGTTGTTAAATCTTGTTTTAAATAAACTTTACTTATGCTTGAAAAATATATATAATAGGATAAATATGATATTGAATAACTTTAATGTGTTCATTTAAACGAAATATTATCAAATAATTTTAAACTAAATGAAAAAACACAATTTGTAGTATTAGCACTTCCATTAATATTTAAAAGTGGATTAACATAACTACATTAAATAGAGGATAGAATTAAATAATTGCAATCAGTATAAATTAAATTAATCTTAGGTGTAATTGATTGTTGTCAATGTATTTTCTGATATCAAAACCATTACAGATATTAATTGGACTTTTAAAAAATTAAAAATATACATTAATGCCTTTTTAGTTGGAAAGCTTGATAAATTTATATAAATTATGCTAATACCTATGAAATCTTAACCTGACTTTTATTATCGCTAAGATAAATTTTATTAGAAATTGAATAAATTTATAACAAAAAGACAATTGAAAAAGAATTGATTATTAACATATTATATATCATATAATATAATTCATTTTTTAAATTAGTCATTCTAAATTTAAAATACCTCTATTATTGATCATAATAGCTAAAATATATTATGTTAATATTTATGCAAAATACAGATTAATTAAATTCACAATGTAAAATTATTAAATTTTTTAATCAACATATATAATTGTAATAATAAAAATTGGACTTTAAATTTTAATTTTTTAATAATCTCATATATATATAAAACTTAATATATCTCATTAGATTAATATATTTTTCTATTAGTTTTTGATCATTATTTAAAATGGTATACAATATTGACTCTAAAAAGAATTACTAATCATCTTGCAAAGGTCATTTAAAAAAGATAATTTAAATAATTATTTTGCTTTTATATAATTGATATTATTAATTAAATTAAATATAATAAATGTGATTAAAAATTAATATAATCCTTTGATTTTAGAAATCAGATATGATTTTAGAATTAAAAAAAATCGATAAAAAATATATTAATTCTTAATTTGTTATTTAATTATATATTATGCTTGCTCCTTGTAAAGCATTTAACAAAGGAATAGTACTTTAATTCTTGTTGATAATTGATGGCTTAATAATTCATGTTTAGAGTTATTTGACGTAAGAAGAAAACTACTTGATTGCTGGATTAGCTTTAGCATGCTGTCATTTTATAATATTTTGTTTAGAATATGTTTGTTTAAGGAAATCTAAGATAATCTTTGTAATATTCAGTTTCATTAAAGGAATAGTAATAATAGGAGTGACTTATATACTTACTCCTAAATGGCAAATTTATACTGGTATTTAGATTATGTTGATCATTCAACTGAACATATAGTATTTAAAATTAACAACTTTAATGTTCTTTTTTGCTTGTATTCCATGCATTTGTATTGGAAATGGTTCAGAAATTACTATACAAATTTTGAGAGCAGTAGTAAACTTTTTTCTAATTCTTCAAACTAATAAGAAGGCGGATCAACCCTTTTAAAATTTGAAGAATTTATTATTTTAAATATTACCTGAAGAATTTTGTATATTAGATATGTAGTATAATCCAGTTTAAGAATCAAAACTTTTTGATTCAATTGATAAATAGCAATTTATAAATACGTCTGAACAAAATTAAAGTAGGATGTTTACTCCAAGAGATTAAACAACTCAATTTGTTAGATAATCTCATAGTTAAGAAAATATAACAACAAAACCTACATTGTTGATTAGCGATATAATAAATTTATTAAAAAAGAAAATTTTTAAACTAGACTAAAAATTAATTTTTGAACCAATTAACAATTCTCTTTATAATCTAAGTGTTTAAAAATTGTTTATAGAAAGCTAAGAATTTATTTTAATCATTAAACATAAATTAAACAATAGCGATATATTCAAACAACAATTATCATAGTAATCACAACAATAAAAAGACTAGATATAAATGATGATTAAAACGCTTCATAAAGTATCTCATGATATGAGAAATCCTTTGAATGCGATAATTAATATGCAAATGTGTTTGTAAGATTTAATAGAAACATCTTTATTTTAAAAATACTTAAGACCTTCATTAAATTCATGTTAGTTGCTTTTAGATTTAATAAATGATATTTTGGATGCAGCTTAAATTTAAAATAAATCTATAAGAATTATGTGTCGTAAATTTAACTTAGCAAAATTAATTGATAAAACTATATCAATTTTTGATATTCTAAAAGAAAAGAAGCAACTAAATGTAATATTTAATTACGATCCAAATTTACCATTTAAGATATATTCTGATAAACTTCGTATTAGATAGATTGTTATGAATTTATTAAGCAATGCAATCAAATATACTTAACCAAAAGGATCTATATTGATTGAATGTATGCAGAGTAAAGAAAAAAACAGATCAATTATTATTTCTGTTTAAGATTCTGGATTAGGTATTAAACCAGAAAATCTTCAAAAACTCTTTAAAGAGTTCTCAAAGGTAAATGATGAAGAAAATTAAAAACTTAATCCGTTTGGTATAGGATTGGGTTTAACTTTTAGTAATGAATTAGCAAAATTACTTTCTAAAAATTAGTCAATCGGAATTTAGGTTTAATCTGAATATGGAACTGGATCAAAATTTTATTTTGAAATAGAAAACGAGGCATTATCTTAAGAAGATATTTCTGAATCATAATTATCCTAAAAGTAAGCTTAAAGTATACCTTCATTATAATTTAGAATTTTGTAAAACATTAATTAATAAAAATCACCAACAATTTCTATTGCTGTACCAATGAGAGAAAGCGTAAAGAGAATTATTTAAAAAAAAAACCTTAAATCTTTTAATTTTATGACAAGTTCTTTAAATTATCAAGCAACTTTAAGAATAAGAAATGAATCAGAAAGAAATTTGTCAAATAAATCATCTAGTTAAAGTCGTCTAATTTCTAATCTATTATTAAAATGGAATGATCTAACTTAGTATCATCCACCAATTCTTATTGTAGATGATAATGAATTTAATATTTTAGCTTTATAATATTTATTAGAATTGAAAGGAATTAGTTCAGATTCTGCTATGAATGGATTGATTTCTATTGAGAAAGTAAATGATAGATTGAAAGATAATATACCATTCTAATTAATATTTATGGATTTAGAAATGCCAATAATGCATGGTTTAGAGGCTTCAAATCGAATTCATAAAATTGATAAGAATGTTACAATTGTTGCATGTTCAGGTCAAAAATTAACATAAGAAAGTTTTGATTAATTTAAAGATTTTGGAATAGCTTTTGGAATTGAAAAGCCTATTACTAAAATAAATTTAAAAAATTTACTAATAAAGCTATCAGATGGAATGAGATGTGATAGTTCATAATTTTCATAGTTATTTTGATTAAATTTATTATCCAATTTAAATAAATTTGGAAATGATTATTATAAGTTAAATATTGTATTTTGATTTAAAAATATCAAGTTTTATTTTTTATAGTTTTATATTTAAAAATCAAACAATATAAACACGTATTATCAAAGCAAACAATTTTCTTTTTTATTTTGTCTGGAAAGTAAAGTTTAATGATTTTTAAATTGTTTCTTAACTTTAGCCCTCAATTTTTTTTTTCGATTTAGCTTAATATATCAATCAAACTATTCATGATGATGAATAATCATATATATTATCATTTAATATTATTTGAAATAAAAAGATAACTAAAAAAATAATTTAAGACTATATTTAAACTAAAATACAGATAATTAATTCAAAATTAATGGAAAACTGATTTATGTTTGTTTCAACACCTTCCTCCATTTGGAACACATGTTCCATCTCCACAACATATACCATATGAATATGGACAGCATCCATATCTACTTCCAACTTTACAGCAAGGTTAATTACCAGAACAATAAGTTTTTGATTGTTCTGGTGGACAATTAGTATCTGTATATGTTTTTCTTAAAATTTATTAGATTATGCTATTTGTGAATGGATTTTAAATATCTTGCTTATTTATAGATTCCAAAGAAGTGGCTGTTGTAATAAGGAATGAGAGTATAAAGAGATATATAAATATTTTTTTCATCTTATATATTATTTAATGGTGACGTAAAATATTAAATAAAAATTGATATTTAGACATGACGTAAGCGAAATTTAAGTTATCAATCATCTCCCAAATAATTTCTCAACACTTATTATCTTGCCTATTAATCTCCTCGAATGTATTTCAAAATGTTGATAACAAATACAATCACCTAATCCATTTATTCTTTAAAAAAAATGCCACAACTCATCATGACAAGAGCCCAACAAATTAATAAAGCCAAAAAACTATAATACCAAAATCTAGATATTAATGGGATGTCATCAAATTAATATGCTTATGAAAACTCTAAATAAATTAATTTATCATACATACAGTGGAATTCTATAAATCATAGTAAGTATAGTAAACTCTAAGGAAAGGTAACCCAAATACAATATCAAAATTTGGTTTATATTAGTCAATTTTTTTATCATAAATCGCAAAATATGTTAAACATTTAAATTCATACGTTTCTACATCATCAAGACATTTCTAAATGTACTATTAAGGATTAAATGTCAAAACAATCCTTTGGGAATGTTATAATATAACAAATTCCACAACAGGAAAATTTTAAGGTATAGATATCTATAATTTAGTAGAACATATTAAGATAGTATTATTTCTATTTTGTATTGGATAGTTTATGAAATCACAGTCTATATTATCATTCTTTTAAATGTGAAATTTAATAACCTCTGCAATCTCTTTAGGTATATAAATAAATTAATAAGTTGAACTTATAAAAGTAGTGTAAGGTTTATTACTGCTTGAACTATATATTTTAGTATTGTTTTTATAGAGTGAAATTTAATTAACCCTAAAACACCATGTTTAATTGCATCCAGGAATTGCTTTAAATTATTAAAATTCTGTTCCATTTTATTTAAAGAAATCTTAGTAAGTCCCTAAAGTTAACACAGAGTCAATAAACCCTTCTTGATTACCAAAATATAATGAATATGATGGATGACTTATTAAATGTTAATGAGTTAAATTCATTATATAATTAAAATTCCCTTTTTCTGATGTAGGATATTTCCCTAATCCTATATACCCATCCAACTGTGTTTATTCTCTGAAATCTATTGCTCCATACCCTGTATAATAAAAAAAGCTGACATCCATACCAATATTTTGATTTATCCATAAACTACTATTTAACACATAAAATATATTTCCCCAACAGTCTTCTATTTCTTTAAATTTTGGTCTAATATAAGAAATTATTAATTCAATTTGATCATCAGTAGGTATTAATTTTGTAAAATGCAATGAGTTATTAAGTTCTGTTATAAAAATAAATGGCAAATCAATATCAATGGCAACTTTATATTTTCCTAACTATTCATTTCCATTAAAACTAGTAATTAAATTGATCATTGTAAAGTATCGAAATTACTCATCTTATAGAAATACATTTTATGGTGATTCAAAGCCTTAATTCTTACCTCCAACTTGTTCTTGACTATAAAAGGAGGATTGATAATGATTAATTTGTGTTTATCCCAATATGAAGAAATTAAAAATTAATTAAATCATTTTATGTTCTTAATTCTGTTATTTTCTTCATTGATATATATCTTACTAACAATATTCATATTAGAATATAATTTTCTTATTAATCTATTATTGTGTATAATTTTAAATAATTGATACTGTATTAATAATAGATAATGCAACGAGGACTTAAAACTCTAGTTTAGAATTGAAATTTAAAATTATCACAAATTTCATGCCAAGTTAATAGATGCTCAAAATATTTGATTTCTCAGAATATATCATTCATTTTTTTATATAAAAAAGTTCATGATTACAAAATAAGTATAAATTTCTAATGCATTAGAAATCCATTTTGTAGATGCAAATAAAATTTAACAACAATAATAAATTATTAAACAGAAATAGCTTGTCCTATTAAAAAAATCAAATTTAATACTTATTATGTAAGAAAGATTAATAAGACGAGAAAGTATTCATAAACGAATTTAAAATTGAGTTTGGACAGAAGTTGCCTACTAAATTTAAAAAGAAGATTATTTTCTTCTAATCAGAATCTATTAGTTCGTAAATTTCAACATTATAGTCTAATCACAATTAAACGAAATTACTTTAATCTAACTTTTTAATTGTAAATCAATTTTCTATTAAAGATGTAAATATTTAATACAATCATGATATCATTATTATTATTAATGATTTAAATAAATTCAAATTTATAAGTTTCTTTATTTATTTAAATAAATTGAGTTTATAATTTTTAATATATATTCATCTTGTCAAATCAATTTTTTATTCTTTGCATAGAGCTCTATTATTTCAGCTATTTCATTAATTTGTGGAAGCTAGAATAGTTTAGGCTCTTAAAACTTTATAAGGGCTTTTCTAATTTCATCACTTTTTCTATCATTTAGATAAATATTCAATTGTTTGTCTTGAATCTTTTAGCGTATAAATGCTAACCATATCTATTTTTGTCTTTAATAATAATTATCAATTTAAAATTGCATCATTTAGCTATCTATTTAATAAGCATAAATTTATCTTTAACTCCTACTTCTTGTTTTTTGATTACTTTAATTTAGAGTTAAGTTTCTTAAAATTTCTTTATAATTTCGCATGACTAATTACCAAAATTCTTAATAATACTTTTTTTTTTATCTTTAAAAGAATCTGAATTTTATTTGCAAAATTATAACTAAGAATATATATATATATTATTACCATAATGTCTAGTTTTGAGTAATCGATGTTCTAAATGTATAATAGAAATGCATTCTTTAATAAACGAAGTTGCAATTTATTAGGCTTTTTTTTTCCTTAAAAAATGAATTTATGCAGTAAATATTTATATTGATATTAAACTTTTACAAAATGATCTTCTTTCAGGTGTAGGGCCGAATTTTCTAATGTTAATTAACAAATTTAATCCACATTTTAAAGCTTTAATTCTTCCATTGGCTTTTATACTCATCTTGTTTTTAAATTACTAATGTTAATTTGAAATTAATTTACTAGTAATTTAACTTTAAGTTCAGCAATAAAATTTATTAAATTTAGTAATTGAGCCCAAAATAATTCACCCTGAACTTTCTTATTTAATTTTAATTTATAAACTTTTTCAAATAATCTGTAATAATTTCTTAACATTTATGCACTATATTATGTTTTTAGCTTTATTTTTTATTCTGAATATATTTCTTGTTTTTTTTATAAAACTTATTTTCTTTTCTACTCTCTCTCAGTCTAATTTATATTTTATTCATTTTACAAGTAATCCAATTAATAGTTCGTTTCTTTTTGTCAGTTGAAATTAACTGGTATCAAGGTTTCTTTTTATCAAATCAATTTTTGTATTTGTCATTAAACCTGGAAATTTAGGATATTCTTTCTTAATTACTTATTTTTTGGGCTATTTATTAAATTAGACCCAACCAAAGAGAATCTTTATTTTTACTATAACATCAATTTCTGAATAAAAAGTCATATAAAGATAGTTTTCTGTAAAAATATTTTCATGATTGTTGGTTTAGATTTTACAATAATTTGAAGTCAAATTATATTCTGCATTAAATTTAGTTGGAAATTCATGCTAAGTAGAAAGATATAACTTATATTATGAAGAATTTATTTGATTTTCAAATGAAATTGATAATAATAAAGGAGATTACTATTTCTATATAGATGCCCTAAAATAATAAAATTTAAAGCGATTTATGTGGTATCTCTAATTCAACTCTTAATCAATATCACAAAACTATAAATTTGCAATTTTCGTTTCTGATTAATAAGGATATTTTATTGAATTCGAGGAAATAGCTTATACATATTATTATTTTTCTTCCTACTTCAATTCTATTGAGATATCGAGATCTGTTTTGATTTTCTAAACAATTTTGTAATTATTCTCAAATTCATCATAGAGCTCCATGAAAGAAGGAGATATATTTTAAATCTGATTCTCTTCCTTTTTAACTTATTTGACTTCGATTTTTGTAGGAGTTTAATTTAATACTTAACTTGTATAAATGTAAGAAATTGATTAGAGACTGCTAGTTGAAAGAAAGCTTAAAATAAAATTAGAATCTACTTTATTTTTCTTTGTGAATTAAGATAGTATGTATTGTTACTTGGTGATTTAATCAATTATCTTTACTTTGAAGTATTAAATACTGTTTGTTAGGTTATCATAAAATAAAAATATGTATATTCATATTAAGTTTTTAATCAAAGCATACTATTCAATTATTTATGTTAAATCAATTATTGATGGATCTCTAAAAAGCTTAGGTTCCTTTATCTAAAATGCAACTGCTTTTAACTTATCGAATTAAGATGGAAATGAAAAAGAATAAATGGAATATCGTTTAATTCTTTTGTAATGAATGTAATCAAGCCAATTTTTTTTAATCTGGAGTAGGTATGCTTCAACTAATGGAATCATAGCATTTCTATTCACATTAAATATCTCTATTACGTATCGATTAAATATATAGAAGGTCGTTTTAGCATAACTGGTTTTTCCAAATTTAATTTTCCTTTATTTTGTAGTTCACTTAAAATTTAGAAATAAACCTAGTTAATGCTTTTCCAAAATCTATCAAAAAAAAATCGCTTTTGATTTTTTAACCATTTAAATTTAAATTAAACTTTTAAAACCAAAGATCTCACTTTGAGCATACTATTTTTTAACGAAATTACTGGAAAGGTTTAATTTAAAACTGATTGCAATATTATTATTGCCTTATATTTTTATTTTTTTTTAACATATCTAGCATAGGTTTATAAAACCAATTTTGATTGATGAATACTTCTTTCTTAAATTGTATTTCCATTTCTTTTAACAATTAAAAAAAAATTTGTTTTCCATCTCCAAGCTAAAAGCATACCGGATGCTTTGATATGATAAGCTTTTTTAATTTCATGAAGACATTGATATAAAGCATCTGCTAATTAAAGAATGAAAACCATATGAAACCAATTGATTTAAAAATTTTATAAAGCACTATATTTTTACTTAAAATTTCTCTCATATTTTCTATATTCAGGTATTATTTATCTAGCTTAGTATTTTAATAATTTTGATAATTAGAATTCTCTCGATACAATTTTTTTATTTTACAAAGCACTTTTTTACTTAGATATTCTTTCAGACTATTTAGATAATTAGAAATACTTATAAATCAAATAAAACCTTAAATTTTTTATTAATACAATTTTGAGTGACATTTAGATTCCTTGTAATTTTATCTTTATTGATAAAAATATTTTTTTTAACCTTGTTTTCTTCATCTTATATTTCTGGTAATTGTTCATTAACTTCATTCTTTAATTTTCTAGATATATTTTCAGTTTAATTTAAAGCATGCTTTCCAAATGTTATTTAGATGTTTAGTCTTGTATCTGTTTCACAATAAAGAGATAAGTATAAATAATTCTCATGAAATCTCTTACCATATGAACTTGCTAATGTTGCATATTTTGATTATACAAATTAATCTGCATTAAAAGATGAAGGAAATTCCGCTCTTGTCGATAAATATATCTTAAGACCCATAACCCTTTCTGTAAAATTAAAACTCAATTATAAAGGAGATGATCTGCCTTTAATTTTAAGTCGAAAATAGTAAAATTTTAATCTGAAAATTACTAATTTGTTCTTTTATTCACAAAATAGCTCTTCTGAATCAAATGACCTAGCACTCTTTACTGTTTTAACGAGTGGGGATAGAGTAACATCAAAGGGACTCTATTTTTAATTACTAATTTCAATCTAATTAACTTGTCCCAATATTTAATAGTTTCTCGAATAATCATCATAAAGTTCTAGAATTTCTTCATCTAATGGGAACAATTCTGCAGGACTAAGTTTCCTCTTCAATAAATTATGATCTCTATTCTAAATCCTAATTCTAGATTAAAATGCCATTGAAACTTATTCTTGACTTTACGAAAGAGAGATTTAGCTTCTAGTTGATTGTGCACCCCTACATTATTGAAGTAGATTATTACAATTATGACTTTTGAGAGAAATAATATAATGCTTTTTGGTTTTCGTCCATATTATAATAAATAAAAAATTAGTCTCATATCCATTAATTTTGATATTTAGTTTAATTAAAGAAAACACTCGAATATCCATCATATCTGACTGACTTTTGACCTATATTAGAGCTAACTTTAAAGATATGTTTAATCTGACAAAACATCTGAGCTGTTACTTTTTCATCAATTTCAAGTCTATTCCAATTATATTGTATTTAGGACCCAAAATTTGCTTTTAAAAACCTCCTTTTTTAATATCATAAATGCTTATGAATTTCAACCATGTTTCAAATGTAACTTTATGCTTTATAAATGTTTAAGAATTTGAGCAGAAACTCAATATTTATCAATTGAGGTAGCAATTTAAAATTTTTTGTATTTTTTTTTAGCAATACTACATTGATTATAAATAAGTTTAAGAATAAAAAAGTGATTTCATTTTGTTTATGCCTAATTGGTAAGTATTAGAATAAGCAATTTTAATTTTACTAATTCAATTAGTAAATATTATGTAGTAACTTGTGTTTTTTTGATTATAATTGTAACTAATTCTTTAAGTGGTCAACAAACTAAAGATCTTTTTAGGTTGCTTTTAAATTTCTATATCATCCTATCTATACTTTCGATGTGCCAAATGGTCGATTATTTAAAATCTTAATTATATAAAACTCTTTAAATATTCCAGAATTTTGAGCTCTTACAAAATGGGATACTAATTTTTATAATTTTAATAATTTTCTTAAACAAAATCAAAACAATTCATGCTGGTTTATCCTACTCTATTAAAATTAATTCAGTCTTATACAAAGTATTAAATAATTAGTATAATTTGTTTAAAATAATCTTCTAAATCAAAATCAACTATCTAATCAAATTTTTTCATTGATAGAGATTTAACTTAAATAAGTTTTTTTTGGTTCTTACTTAAGACCTAATTATTTGAAGTTAATATCTATATTTTAAAAGTTTTCCAAATTCATAAAATTAAAATATAATCATCAGAAATTTCTAAAATGAAGAAAAGGGACATAAAAGTCGTTGTAATTGGTGATAGTATGAATATATAATTTAATTATATAGGTGGGGTTGGAAAATCAACATTTATATCAGCCCTGATCAATGAAAATGTAAATAAGGCTACTCATGTTGAAATACATCAACCTATATAATTACCTCCAGAAATGTTTAATCATCCAGAATGCAACACAACTTTAATAGATACAAAGTGTGCACCTAATATAATTCCAGAATAAGTTAAAATAGCAGATATCATACTATTAATGTATTCAATTGATGACGATGGTTCATGTGAGAGATTAAAGAAATTTTGGCTCAAGGAGTTGAAAGAAAAGGAGCTTAGATAACCAATTATATTAGTAGGTAATAAACTTGATTTAATGGGTCTGGAAGATGATAGAGACTATTGTAGAATATTCAAAATCATTAAATAATTGGTAAAGGATTTCAGTGTAATACATCTATCTAACATAGTAAGTTGAAATGGGAATAGAATGTTCATCGTTAAAGATTTAGGGTATTTAAGATGTAATAAATTGTGCCTAAAGATCTTATTTATACCCTTTGGCTCCTTTATATAGTCTAGTGAACAAATCGCTTACCGAAGGCTTTAAAAAAGCATTGACTCGTATTTTTCGAATTTGCGATCGGGATGGAGATGGCGTTTGGAGTGATTAAGAGTTAGAGAGATTTTAAAAGAAGGTTTTTAAAAGAAAATTAGATTAAAGTGATATTGCAGGAATTAAAGACATGATTGAAGAAGAATTGAAAGATGAATCCAATAAAAAAAATTTTATAACTTTGCAAGGATTTATGACATTATAGAAGAGAGGAATTGAATTAATGAAAATTTAAATCAGTTGGACTATTCTTCGTTTTTTTTATTATCAAGATGATTTAACACTTGATGATCAACTATTTTAGGATGAGTATTTAATTTATTACACAAATCTAGATTAATATTCAATTAAGATGCTGGACAAACAGTTGAATTAAGTGACTCTGCTTAATAATAACTAAAATCTATTTTCTAACTTAATGGTTCAACTCTTAGTCAATCTTAATTTGATCATATATTTTATCCTGTAATGTATTAAACTAGTTTTCCAACCTTTCAATAATATCATCCATAATCGCAATAAATATCTCTAACTTAATGGTTAGCCTTATGGAAGTAATTTATCAAATCAACTCTTTTTAGTGCTTTCTCCTTTTTTAATTATAAAGATACTTACAAATTAATGAATTATATCGGAATTGACATCAAAATGTCAGATGCTTTTAAGGAACAGAACAAAAAAGATTCTTGGACTTCAATATAAAAAACATTAGAGAGAAGAGTCTTTCATTTTGCCATTATCACTAAAAATAAAAAAGTATTTTCTATTTAGATTATTTAGAAAATCTTAGAAGAATAGTTCAATAATGTATCACCTAAAATAACCACAATAAATTCTAAAACCTATGTAATTAGCATTTATGATGAGCTATAAGCAGAATAACAAATTGAGAGAAGAAGGTTAAGCACAGTTGATTTCTTGATGATTGAACCTTCTTGTTGTTTTCAAACAGCATAACTTATTCCTATCACTAATTTTGATGAAAATATCTCTGTTTGGACATAAATTTATAAGATAGTAGATGTTCTTCATTCCTAGTAATTTGTTTAATCATATTGAAGGTCTTATGGATATTCAGATACTTAAATTAAATAATTAAAATAAAAAAATAGTTTACCTATAATTTAATTTACAAGTGGTATTGTTCTATTTGTAAGTTTGATATCTGTTGGTTTATACTATTTTCGTTACAAACCATTTAAAAAATGTAAATGAAGTGAATATTTATTATTTATTTGAATAAAAAGTTATTCATTTTCTTATTTAAGTTTATTATCCTTGAATTTTTGAATTCAAATATTATTTTAAACTCTTATATGATACATGGAATATTTTCAAGCATAACAATCTAATAATAGGCATTTTTTTACCAAGTCATTTTCATAATCTTTATTAATTTTGTGCTTTAAAGAATTCGCATTAATGTAGAATATAAATTTAATGAATTTAAGTGTAAATACATCTTTTAGATTAAATATTTGAAGAAATAGTGATAATTTCTCTTTTAGATAAAAAATCTTGATACCTGAATTTCTTTCTTTACAGTAAAACAATGAGATTTTATATAAATATAAAACTCTTAAACAATTATTCATAATATGATCACTCGAGTCGATTTTTGATTATTCAAAATGGATTGATATTATATTTACATATCTAATAATGAATATAGTTTTTTATTTTTATCTAAATGAATTTATCTCGATTGTATTCTTTTCCCATTTAGAAATTATGTAGATAAAAACAACATAAAGTAGAGTAAAATGCTAAATTTCCAGATTAAGCCTTCTAATTGATTAGAAAAATTGAACTATTAGAATAATTAAATGTTATTTAAATCGGAAATCAATTATATTAATTGAAGAAAGATATTCAAATTTGCTTTTTCAATTTCTCCAACTTTATGAATAGATAATTTTATATGTGAAAATTAGCCAATTTTACAGAATAATCTAAAGCAAGGGTTTTTGAATTACTGATTCTAGGTGATTATATCTATTAAGTAAGCCCTTAGATATTATCAAAGGGGCATAGAAATTTGTAAAAATATTATCTAATTTATTAGCAAAAGATAAGTTTAAAAGTAAAATATAACATAAAAATTAATGAAATAGAGAGAGAAAGAAGGTTCAAATGAAAATCTTCGAGTGGTAATAAGAGTGCGTCCTCCAATGGCAAGAGAGATAAAGGATGGGAAATTCATTTCAACTGTAAAGTTATGATTGACAATTGAAAAGGTTCAAGTGGCTCCAGACAACCAATAACTATGCATTTTTGATTATCATGCAATTGAATTAGTACCTGATGAAGAATTAGAAGCATTTGTATAAAACCCAGCAAATTACACGATTCATTAATTTACATTTGATTATGTATATGATCAAGAGAGCACATAAGTGGAAGTATATGAAACTACAGCAGCTCTGTCAGTGGATTCAACACTTCAAGTATATTATGAATAAATACGCAATAGGGATATAATTCAACAATAATGGCATATGGATAAACAGGAACTGGAAAAACTTATACGATGCATGGATTTTCATTCACTCCAAATTCAGATTAGTTAGGTATAATACCTAGATCATTGCATAACATTTTTACACATATACAAATGAAATCTAATTCAATGACTACTTTTATGGTGAGAGCCTCATATTTATAAATTTACAATGAATCTATAAGTGATTTATTGAGACCTGATCATTAGTAATTAAACATCAGAGAAGATAAAAAGAGGGGTGTTTTTGTAGAGAATTTGTCTGAATGGGCTGTACGCTCCCCTCCAGAAATATATTAATTGATGAGAAGAGGAAATGCTAAAAGAGTAACAGCTAGCACAAGAATGAATGATACATCTTCTCGTAGTCATGCGGTGTTTATCATAACAGTTGAATAAATTGAAGAAACTCCAGAAGGTAAAAGAGCAAAAGTTGGAAAATTAAATTTGGTTGATTTAGCAGGAAGTGAAAGAGTTAGAGTGACTGGAGCTACTGGAATTCGTTTAGAAGAATCTAAAAAGATTAATTAATCTTTGTCTGCTTTGGGTAATGTTATTGCAGCTTTGACTGAATTTAAATAACCAAAGTCGCATATTCCATATAGAGATTCAAAAATCACAAGATTATTAGAGGATTCTCTAGGAGGTAATTGTAAAACAACATTCATGGCTATGATATCACCTGCTATTGAGGCATTTAGTGAATCTCTATCTACATTAAAATTTGCTAATAGAGCAAAAAATATTAGAAACACTCCTATGGTTAATTAAGATTAAGATTAAGGAGCTTTGCTTAGAAAATATCAATTAGAAATCCAGAAATTAAAATAGGAGTTAGATGAAAGAAGTAAAATGCCAATTGATTCTATGGTGGCTGAATTAGAAAAAGAAAGATAAAAGGCATTAGAGGATAAGTAAGAAGTTATGAGTGCTTATGAATAAAGAAATAGAGATCTTGTTTAAGAAAGAGAAATGAGGAAATAATTAGAAGAAAAGATATCAGCATTGAACTCTTAAATGCTTGTGGGAGGATAAAAAATAGAGGAAACTCCTCAATTTTAGAATGCTCTTGAATAATAATAAAAAATAATTCGATAATAATATCAAGAAAAGTTGTAAGAGTTAGAAAAAGAAAGATAAAATATAGAAGAAGACAAGGCTCAAACGGATAAATATAAATAGTTGCTATTAAAATAAAGAGATATAATGATTGCTCTAACTAATAGATTAAATGAAAGAGATGATACAATATTATAATTGTAAGAAGAACTTGATGCTTATGAAAAATTGCAAAAGGAGTTGGAAGATATTAATTAAACTAAGGAATCTCGGATCCAATAGTTAGTCGATATCTTAAAACAGAAAGATGTTGAAATTCCAACTTCTTTAGAAATACCTACCAATTCTATTAATAATAATGCCAAATAATAATTATTATTAGCTGAAATGCCTTCTTCTAAAATGATCTTAGTTGCTGATCCATCATCAAATAGTTACATCTAGACACTTCCTTAGTAAGGCTCTTATCATCATTCTTCAGAAGCTGTCACTTAATATGAATTAAAAAATTAGATTGATATAAATAAAAAGCTAGAACTTGATTTAAAGATAAGCAAAATCGAATAAGATAGATAGAAAAAAGATTTGATATTACTTTAAGAATAGTTACAAAAATATGAGAATGACACAACTACTGAATAAGCTAAAAGTATCCTCTTCTTTCATATTTAGAATCTGTTGATTTGATATTAAACTAACTCACTAAACCTGCTAATGGTAATGCTCTAGCAACTGTTGCTTAAGAACTATAAAAACTCCAAAAAATACTTTCGGAAAAAGAATCATCTCCAAAAAAGGCAATTAAGTTGTTTTAACAAGAAACTTCTAATCTTAAATAGTAGGAGATTATAAATAAATTGATAATTAAACCCAGCAAATCCAACAATTAGCTTAATCCTTCGCTTTAAAAAAAGTTTAAATAAAAATCTGTAGAGGATTTATGGAATTGATTTTATAATAATTTTTTTATCATTGATAGTATAAAATTAAAGTACAAAATGAAATAGTTTTCGAGTATAAATTATTTCTCCCTCTAATAAACTCAAAATGAACACTTACACTTCCTTAATTTAGAAATCAGAATACCGAATAGAAAAAAGAATATATATAAATCTAAGAGTAACACAGTAGTAATCAATCTAAGTACAATTAATTCTTAGTAGAATTTATAAAATAGATATTGTTATTTTATGAAAATGAGAGGCCTCCCTTAAAAATGTTAAGACAATATATTTATAAATATAGGGTAAAATTCGTTTAAACACCCTCTTCTATTAAAACATTTAAATTATTTAATCATCACTTCACAAATAACCTAATCAATTTAATTAATATAACCTTAGATATATAAAGATATTCTATTAAAAATATCTATCTTTGTAAAAATTAGTATGGAGAATTATTGATATATAAATAAAATAAAAATAAGTTACATCTCAATCATAGTGGATTTTTTTGATTCCATATTTTACAATTTCTCTATCACATCGAGCTCCTCCAACAAGACATGATATTACTGTAATTGGATCTATACTGAATCTTTTACCATAATTCTTGTAATCAAATTCTTTAACAATTCTAATTACTTATTCATCTTCAAGATGTTGGAGCTTCTATAGTTTGAAATGATACTTTCAATTAAATTTTATTTAATTATGTATTGCATTTATCATAGGAATGTATTGCTTGTTCTTTAAGAACAGCAGACTAGTCATTTATTTGAGAAACTTCCATTTAACCTTTTTATTTGATTTACTATTTAATTCTTTTTTATGTTTCTTTATATATTAATGTGCCATTAGTGACAGGTTAATTTTTTTAGTTAAGTTTTGTTAGCATATTTTCTAAATTTTCAATATCTTCATTTGTCAATCCTAATGTAATAGGCCCTAACTTTTCCAATTGATAATTATTTCTAGAACTTTTAGCAGCTTCTTATCGCGCTTGCTATAAGTCTATTGAAGATAATTTATGACTATCATAAGGAAAAATTGAAGGCAAGGATGAAACCTCTAAAGAATCATTTTATGATAAACTCTATTACATAATAGCCAGACTGCTGTCAAGAGATTATTCTTATTTATATTGTTTAAAGGATTCGCTTAATTCTTTTTCTAATTGCTCAATATCCGACAACATAGTTGCTTTCTTATATAGAAAAAATAAGTACTTGAAGAAGGTATTCTTTAGCCTTTTAATCTAAATAATCTGGCATAGATGAATAATGGCATTTTTCATTAAGAGAAATTAATTTTGAAATAACCCAAGCTATTCCTGTGAGTCTAACATCTTATCCGTTTTTTAGGACTTGAAAATAAAAACTCACTAAGCATTTTTATAATTATTTATTCTCTTTTTTTTTAATGTGAATGTCTTAATCTATTTAATCCAATGTCTTTTTGTTGAATAATATTTTTTATTTATAAGCCTTTTTACTTTCTCTCAGAATTAATATATCTTGATCTAGCTCTTTTTATTTATTTTATTGATTCATAAATTAATTTACTAAAGTCATTCTTGATTTACTCATTTGGAGACTACCTTAAATTTTAGGATCTTTAAGATCACTAATCTCTTTTTATAACTGCTCTGTCAATTATTTAATTTACCCAATCTTTTCATGAAATTCATGAGTTTCTAATCTTAATTTCTCTTAAGTAGTTACTCTTGCATCAATTATTGTGTCATTTTGTTTAATTTTAAAAATCACTTTATTGGCTATGAGTTGTGTTTATTTTTTATAAAACTTTGCTTTTTCAGCTTCTGATTTAAATTATGACATCTACACTTTAACCAAAGTATTATACATTCTTTATACGCCTTCACTTGTAAAATCAAAATTGGTTGTTAATCCTTTTTCTTCATCTACATTAAGCTCTCCAATTTCCTTTAATTCACTTAAAGCAACTGCCGAAGCTTTTTATATATATTACTCAACCGATCTCTCTACACTTAAATCTTCATTTAAACTCTTTAATTATTTAACTTTCTGAACGGCATTCTTCATAATATCTTTATAAGATCTAGGTGTATTTTAAGATGGAACTGAATTTTAAGATGAATTTTGTCTTTCAAGAGGTAACTATTTCATTGACTATTAGTGTAACATAGTTTTCTTTATTTCAGTTGACGCTCTTTGCTTATTTCTTTAAGGAATCAAATTTTGGGTGCTATTATCCTCTTATTTACTTTCATCTTTCTTCTTTTACTCTTTCAATCTCTTTGTCCATAATTTAAGATCAGCAGTTTAGTCTTGAGACTCATCATATTCTTGTTATTAAGTAGCAAGCGATTCTTCCTTATTCTTTTCCTTCTTTTTCAGAACCTCTCCATCAGAATTATCTTCTAATTATTCATATATCTCTGAAAGTAAAAGTTGTTTATCTGGATCTTTTGATAGTTGGCTTCTTATTTATTTCTCAAGTTCATTTCTTTCTTTTTTCTTATATAATTTTGTTATTTTCAATGTTTACAAGTCGTACATACTATGCATAGACTTAAATGCTTGACCTGGCTTTTCTTCTCCTTTAGCTATATCATAACTCTTTATTGAGTTAAATTAGTCTTACAACAGTTTTTTAGTTACATCTTATATTGCTAATTCACCTATATTATTAGCAGCTGATTTGCTCTTTCTAATTAATTCATGAGCATTTCCTGCTATTTTTATAGCTGTGTATCCTTTATGTTGTCCAACTTCTCCTTGGACTTGCATTATTTTTTTCATTCTCTATGCGCGTATGGATTACATTAAATCTAATAAAAACTTAAAGTTCTATAAAATAATTAGAAATATCGAATTGAAAATGAAGAATCCTTCAGTTCTATTTTTATGTGATACTTTAATTTAGAAAGTCAATAATTAATTAATTTTATGCTTATTTTTTAAGAAATGTCCTTCCATTTTTTATTTATATTTAACTATCTCAAAATTGAAGAATTTTATTAATTTTTTCTAATATATATATTAACACTAGTTTTAGGGGAAATAAAAATATATACTTGACTAAATGAGCTGTATTTAAATCAAATAACAGAATTTTAAAGAAAAGTAAAAAGTACAAATGTATTCAATACAAATCATTTCGCAAAGGAGAAATTTCTAAATGTTAAAAATTTTATTTAGGGAGAATAATTATTTATCAGCAAAATAATTTGTAAGTTTCATAATTAAGTTAACTAAGTATAATTATTAAAATTAATGAAAGCATGCAGCATTATATTTCATTCAATATGATTTACATTTTGAAAATAATTAAAATATAAATATATTTAGAATTATTTCTCCAATCAAAACATTAAAGGAATTGTTGAAGAGAAGAAAACTAATATTTATTATTAACATTGTTTATAATAAATAATAAAACTAAAACTTCAAAAACAAGTTCTTTCAAATATTAATTATTATATTTTCTAAAATTAATTAGTTGAACTTTTTGATAGAGCCCAAAAATTTCTCACTTCTAAATACTGAATTATTGCAAATTCTAATTCTTAATATTTCCAACTTATATCTTTAAATGAGTTCTCTGGATAAGCTTTTATAAAATTTCATTTTTTTTTCTTTAGCAAAAAATAACAAAATGTATTTAATATATTTTTGTTAAATTTAGAATATTTAGATAATTAAATAGAAGAAAGATATAAGTAATGCAATTTTAGATTTTAAGATTACAGCTGTGTAAGTTATTTACAATAATCAAACCTATTTAATCTTAATCAAAAATTTGAAAGTAGGAACTTATAATGAAAAGAATCATTAGACAGATTATATCAATAATACTACCTTGTTTGATTTTTTATGTTAATATGCTTAAACATACCAAATATATTGAGTTTTAAAGAATTAGATGATTGAAACAGTTGATGATAACACTTAAAAGGATTGATATATAGACTTCAATTGATTAATTAATTAATGCAGTGAGTGCATCAAAATTTAAAAATTCTATACTTAAAAATGATTATTATTTAATAAAATGAGGAGTCAAGCCAAGTCGTTGACAATCATGTAAGAAAATCATTTCTAAAACTAAATCGTTGAAATTACATAGACAATGCGTATTCTATTTCCCAATCTCAAGGTTCTGGCAAGTACAGGGTTGCATTTTAACAAATCAACAAAGAATTTGAAAGATCTCTAATTATGCAAACCGGATGGCGTATTCGTATTCAATTACTAAGGAGAGGGATAGTGTGTCTTATAAAAATTCTGAAATCTTAAGCTAGGGATAGTGTTAAGCATGACAATTAATTACATTTATTGAGAAAGCTATAACAGTTTATAATTTTTTACTTTGAATTGCTCGAAAATTAAGCAACAGAATTAAGTATGACCTTATAATTATATAATAGAAATATTTTATCTTAAAGATATACTATATCGAATATCATAAATTCATCTATTAATTTTTTAGCTATCAAAACTTCATGAAGATGTTCGCCCTATGTTATTTTGGAAACCAGAAATATATTTTAAGGATTCTCGTTTTAACAAAATCAAGTTTCATCATTAATTACAAGTCGGACATCTACATTTCCAATTTAAAATCTTCGATACTGCCTTATTTTATTATAAAGAAGCAATAGGAGAATGCCAAAACATAATGTCTGATATTATAGATCAAGATTTTCATCTAAAGAAACTCTTTGATCAATATCAAAAGGTGATTTCTTGGATTATAATGACACTTTACTTAATGACCTTCATCTATGAATTGTAGTCGGATTATAATAAATTATAAGAAACCTTCAAAATTTCTATTTGGCTCTCGGGATTAACTGATAATTTCGGATTAACTATGTTTCTAGAGGAGCAATATCAATCAAAATTAATATAGTATAAAACATTTATGATGGAAATTAAGGAAATTAATTAAATACTTGCTCCTATATTCCCTTAATGTAATATTAAATAAGAGATTACATCAAATAATGACCTTTGGTCAGTTACAAATGCTAGCTTTTATAAGAAATTCAATAAAGAAATAAATATTTAACTCTATTCTATTATTCAGTAACCTGAAGATAAAAATTATAAAAAAAATTGGTTTCGACTCACTGAATAAGAGACAACCATTCAATCAAATATACATACACCTCGCCATCATGAAAAATGCAGAACATTCAATTCTCTAGATGAAGTTAAAAATAGTAAACTAACTATTGGAAATCCATCGCCATAACATTCTCATAAAGCAACTTCTATGATTAATCCAATAAAGACTAAGACATTTAAATACACTTCAGATATAGATAATATCTTGAAGAGATTTCCAAAAAGGGAAATTGAATCATTTTCTTCTTTAAAAGCAAAGAAGGAATTAGATCTTTACTATTAATAGAAAGTGCTTTCTTCCTTTGATAATGCAATATAAATCAAATCCTTAAAATCAGTAAAACAGCAAATTACTTCTTAAGAAGAATTAGATAAGGTTTGTTAATCTGATCTTATTGTTGGCAAAAAATTATTGAAATTTTAAAAGTACACACATTAAAGATTAGCAACTAATTCAAATATAATGAAGATTATTTCGGATATATCTAAAGAATAGGAACATTTAGAAGGAATTAATTCTGCTCGTTTATTGGTTTAAGGAACTCAGGATATTGAATAAAAAATAAGAGTTTAGATGCAATAAATTATAAAATAAAAATCATTACATAACGAGGGAGAATTGATGGTATATTCTAAAATATTATCTAATAGAATCTAAAAGCTATAGTCTCAGATTATGAATAAAATTTATCAAAAGCTCCCAAAACTTACGAATAATAGGTTGAATAATCTTACATATCTAAATTTTTGACCGAAAAAAATTATTCCATTATTAAATCTATTGATTAAACAAATAAACGTGCAGCTCCAGAATAAATTAAAGTGAGAAAATCTTTTTTATCTCGGATTCAAGAGAGCCTATTTCAAAAATGAGTTTATAATAAATTTTATTTATCAAATATCATTAGATTATCAAAAAAGAAACTTCCTTCACTTAATATCAAAAAAGGAGAAACAAAATAATATAATGAATATAAGATTAAGTAATATAAGAAGGAAAAATAAAAAAGTTGACCAAAAAGTTGATCATATATATTAATAATGACACTTTTACAGATGAGTTAGGTTATGAATTTTACATAATACTTTAGGATCCTAGATCTAATTTTATATATTTTTAATTCCTAAAATTAATCTATTTTGTAAAGAATAGAATTAAAATTTTTGATTAACATGAAGTAAATTACATAATTAAGAATTCTTTAATCAGACTATATGAAAACTTTGATTATCCACTTGAATTAAGGTTACAAAATAGAATTTATTATATATATTTCAGTAATTTTATAGTAAAAATATGATAAATCATTCTATGTAAAAGTCTAATTTAAAAATGGTTGAATCCTAAACATAATATAAATAAGAAAAATCTAAAATATATTATTAAAAATAACTAAGTATTTTCATTATGTGTCTAAAAAATTTGTATTAAAATATTAATAAATTTATATAAATAATGTCAAATTAGGAAGACTTCCTTACAGTAACTCCAGAAATTAGAGAATTATATTCCATTCCTTCCGATTAAACAATATTAGAATCTTATCAATACAGAATTAATACAGAGTGCTTATCATTCAGTCAAAAATTTCTTAATTCTAATGTAATATGGAAATCATAACATTCTAGTTTTTTTCACCAATCGCAGCAGTTATATCAGCTGGAATATGCACTGTTTCATACGTTCAATTGAGATAACCAGCTGGAGATGTTGCTAGACAAATTAGATTTGAAAGGATGAATCCAGCCAAAAGAATCGTTCTGTAAAATAAAATAATTATTATATAGCCGAGGATTACCAGCCTTATCTTTGTTTGCCACAGTTTATTTTGCTAGGTAATGCAAGCCCTATTGATAAATACATACAATAAAAGAATCAAAATAATTATTATTTTATTACTTTCATGTTACCTTCTAAAATCCTCTCAATATATTGTTCCTTTAATAACTTTGTTATTAAATAAATGTTAAAACTCAATATAATAGGTTTATAGTCTGTAAACCAATCATAACAATTCCTTTATCCTAGTCCTTACTGTTTTTAGTAGAAGTATTTAAATTTTGTTAGAAATCTATTTGATCACAATTTTATTCATGGCACTACGACTTTTATTTTACATGTCTAATTTAGATGAGTCTTATGCATCATTAAATTAGCATATTAATTAAATGGATATAATATGGATTTTCAATTTCGCTTAGATCTTCCATCAATGTTAGGGAAACTACCGATAATGAATTTTAGTAGGAAAAATTGAATTGTAACATCAATCATAATTATAACTCCATTCTAATTTATTATTAAAATTTTATATAAGTCTCTAAACCACCAAAGTTATGGTAAAGTTAGAATAAATGTTGAAGTTTGATACTTATGCTGAATTAATAGTTATGCTAAATATAGATTAACTCATATTTTCTTTGTAAAGTCAAAAAATATGGATAATTTAATAATATTTATTTATCTATTTGATTTCTAATTAATAAACTAGAATATTAATTGACTTGCTCTGTTTAAGATATTTATAATATGCTAATTTTATAATTAAATATTTCTTAACTCTTTTTAATTCAATCACATAGATAGCTCCACAAGCATCCAAATAAGTATAGACTAAAGTTTAAAACTTGACAAAAATTTTATATTTAGCCAATTCATATTAAAATAACCAAATAAAACCTTCAACATATACATCATATAATAGTAAAGCAGGCTTTGTCATTTTTAATAATTTATCATAAAAGAGAGGATTTCCTTCTGGAAACTAATTAGTTTTTTTAAACGCAATCTCAAGAGAGTCTCTGAAAAATTATAAGAAGGATAAAATATTTTATGGATGCAAGGTAACAACTGAAATAGTAAATTCTGCTCCAGGATCTTGTAAACTAGACAATACATTTCATTCAGAAATTTAATAACTAAAGATAATATTAATAAAAGAACTTTGAGAGGAATTTAATATTGAGGTTCAGTCTCCATTAATAAATAATAAACAAAAAAGAGTCACAACTTTTTAACAAACTAATTGTCAGCGGCGAATACCAATCAGTTTTATTTCGTTATCCCTTTCTTCCTCTTCATTCTCTTCATAAATACTCCACATACGAGAAGCTTCCAGATATCTTGATGATCTAGGTGAACTATTTCTTGGAGAACCTTATCGATGAGACTCTACATATCTTTTTATTTCATGGACCATATATATTTGTTTTCCTTTTACAGATGAACAATAAATGGCCTGCAGTTTAAACATCAATTCAGATTGAGATTCCAATACCAAAACTAACATTATAAATAAAGTACATTTCAATTCATCCTTCTCTTATTTATTAATAAGATCCTATTAAAATAGTAATGATATGATTTTGAACATATCATAATAAAAATGGGATTATTACATATATATTTATAATAATTTTGTATATCATCTATTCAGAAAATCTCTTACAATTCAAGATAAAAAAATATTCCTTCAAATTTAAATCAAAACACTTGTGTTTTTCTTGTTCTTTCTTATTAGTTGGTTTAGAGTGGTCTAAGATTTTATAATAACATCCTTTATCTCAACATTAAATAGAACATATGACAAACATTAGATGAAGTGATTTATTCATCTTGATTTCAAGTATTGGTTCTAATGCTTACACAAATTATTATATTTATATAATTAAGATATTTCCTTTGCTTGACTTGCTTTAAAGAATTAATACTTCTTTTCTACACATTATCCAATTTATAAGTAATACATAAATTTTAAATATTGTGAATTTGATTTTGTCAGTAAGTCTTTAAAAATAGATTTAGAAAAGTCTATTATATTAATTATAACACTTTTTGATAATAGCTTATACAATAAGGTCATAAACATAATAAGCTCTACTAATCAATTTTTAAGATTTTATGAACTATTTCTCATATTATCAACGAGTTAAACCATTAATCTTTATTTTTATTAAAACTAAAAAAGATTAGAACACAGATTTTACAATTTAATATTTAGTTTAAAAATTTAGGAGCAATTTTTTGAGTTTTATGCTTTAGAAATTGAAATATTTAGATATTATTGGGAAACTGTTAGTTTTTCATATATATTTTTGTTAAATTGTAACAATTTGTCTACAATTCCTGGATGGAAGATAAATTGAGCTACTTGTCAATTTATCAAATAGTTCTTGGTTAATTTAAAAATAATTACAACCAAAAATTTGGAGTATCTTATTCTGTTATCTTCCAAAATTTATTCATCAGATTTAATATATGATAAAGGTTTTTTGATAATCAGGATAACGTATTGTTTTTTGTTATATCTTTAAACAATATTTTAATTAGTAAACTATTAATAAGCTTAATAATTAAATTAAATATATTTTATAATAGGAGATCAGAAAATAAGTATTAAGAAAAATATATTATTAAATAATAATGTAATGATTAATAATCAACTTAGTAACTCAGCTTCCAACCTCTTTTATTCTCCAAAAGGTACAGCATCATCTTTGATTGATAAAGTAGACATATGACATGGTAGATCGACTTATTCATCATACTTTATGGCTTCCTAAGTGACTTAATCATGCATTTGTCTTAATATTAAAGCAGCACTTTTTCCAGTCATATCACAAGGTCTTACGCAATGTTTAATAGCATTTGCAGCATAAGATCCTTCCTCCATACAAAGAATACATCTAAAAAATAATAATTAAGATAAATACCCTCTTGGTAATGGAACAGCGAAAGCACCATTGCAAAATCCATAAAATTGGCTTCCAAAAGATAATCTGCAGTCAGAAAATACTCTAATAGTATAGATTGGTTATTTAAATCGAACTGCATCATCAAAATGTTATGCTAACCCTTCTTTTCCATCATGATAAACATTACAAGCAATAGAATTAATAAATTTTTTTGGCACTACATTATCATTTTCTAATTTAGTGATTAGACTTCTCATCCATATTGGTGGAGGAGAGACATCTCTTCTAACACCTGCAGCAACCATTGAGTGTGGTTCTGCCAATTAACATTTAGTCCACATATATCTATAACCAAAAAAGAATTTGGTTCTACGTACACTTGAATTATGATTTGATTAAGCATGCGATATTTATGCAGTCATAGGTAAATAATGTCCTTTAAAAATGATAATATTAAATGATACCATCAAATCCTTTCAATTCCATTTCAAATATATCTTTTTCCATTTACAATAATTCCTCATTAGTAAAATATCCTACATATGCATGTGCCCCTACTTAATATTCTGGAAACTTTTGTAAAAAAGGTTTAAAATTACATGGACAGTTGTTAGGTTCAAAAAAGAAATCTAATCTAAATTATTATAGATTATATTATGATACCTGTCAACTAATCTATCACCTAATTTAACTTTGGTTGTCTTAGTAATTAAATCAAAGGCGAAACTATCTCTTGTAGTTATGCAATATAATGGTTATTTGAGGAAACCTAATTCTTTCATTTTTATTATGTCTAAAGAAATTGGTTAGTATTTCTTGCTTAATTTATATGTAGTTAAATTAGTAAAGTTTTCAGGAGAGAAAGATGATGTCCAATCTATTGATTTTTATTTTGAATTAATTTCAACATTTTCTGTTGAAATTTCATAAATTTTATTGCTTCTTCTTAGAACATAATCTTAACCTTTTCCATTTGCTTTAAATCTTTTATTCATCATTTTAATTAGATAAGAACTCGTTACATGATGCTCAACTCTCTTAATAAAAGCATTGAGTAAGTCTTTATTATGATCATTGGCACTTTTCCATTTCTCTTCTGTAACATACATCTCCATTCTAATACTACATGTATTAATATTATGATTTCCATCTTCTTTTATTAAATAATCAATTAATTATTCACTTGCTTGACCATCTTTTCTTACATCTGTAGATGATAAAATCTTTGCTCTTTTTTTCTTTTTTGTTTAGTTTGCTTTATCCGAACTTTATTATTATGTTTGTGGAGCTTGGATTTATTATCGAGATTCCAAAACATATGTTTCTTATTATTAGATTATGTTTGTAAATTCTTGAAATAAACTTTAAGCAGTTGAATTACTATGGATTTAAACTTTAGGCACTGATATAACAAACTTAGTTTATAATTCTTCTCTTTTAGTCTCTGTACATACAGAAGAATTATCATCTCCTTCATTCCATAATCCAACACTTTTCAAAAATGCTTTTCTACCTGATAAACTTTTTTTAAAAAGCAAACATATTGAAATTTCAGATTCACAAACAAAGTTTACTAATTATTACTTAATATCCTCTTATTCATTTAATTAAATTGGTCTAAGTAATTAGTTTCTAATAATTATATATTAAATATATTTTACTCGTCATAATTAAAGTGAATCACTAAACATAAAGCATCTTAAATTAGCATCCATAAATTCAAAAACTTTCTAGCTATCATTACTCTTTCTCTCGAAATTTTATTTCTTTGATTGGGAAATAATAAATATTCTCTTAAAGCACTTTCATCTTGTGAATTAAATAGGGTGAAGACTATCAGGTTTTTTCCATCCAACAAATTATAAAATAAGTTATCTAAGGCTTCATCATAACCATTTATAGATTAGCAACCTGATGAACATTAATAAACAAGTGGAGGCAGTCTTAATAAAATATGATCAGTACTTTTTAAAAATGTGATTAACATCCTTTTATTCACTCTCGCTTTTTTTTACGTAAGAAACTCCACAAGTTCTTTTTAAATTTAGATTAGCTTAAGTTTGTTTTTATCGAATGAAGTGTTATTTTTTCGTATAGTCTTCTGGATCCTTATGCTTATTTTAAATTTCCACTGGGGCGTAGCCAGATTGATAGTTAAGTTTATAACCTCCTTTTATAAAGTTTTAATCTCTCTCCTTATAATCCATACAATTAGGAATAGCTTAGAACAATTATTCAATTGTTGGTTTTCCTTTTAAATTTAATTTTTCAAGAGTATAAGCAGCAGGCCTAATAGGAACATCGATAAGTATCTTTTGATTAGTATTGGTGACCACTTCAAGTTTTTCAAAGGTTTCATTGCGTTTCACAGCTTATTATGGAGAAGGAACCTTAAAAAGACTTTAAAAATCTAATGAAGGAGGAAGGATCTGTTCAGAAGTTATCCAAAATGTTGGATTAACATCAAAATTACTAATAACACGTTTTTTGACGATGGTTTCTTCATCCGATGATTTTTTTTGATGAACAATCTCAATAAAGGTTCCCTTTTTCTATAACTTAAGTTTAAGGCAATCTAAATAGGATAAGAATAGACATTCAAATATATGGAATTTTGTAATAGGTTTGTATTAGGGGGTGTTCCAAGATTACAGTAATTGTAATTGAAAAGCAATTAATAAATTAATTAATTGTAATTCAGACACACTCCCTTCACAAATATGAAAATGATGATATTGTACCTCTTTTATTAATGTGTCTCATTTGCATAATTAAAAAATTGTTATAACAAGGGTCTTTGATGCCAGCCCTTTTTTAGCAGTATATTTGTTAGAACACCCCCCTTTTGCTTAAAAAGATTTGAGTTTTATATTAAATTAATATATAAAATAATCATAATTTCTAAATGAGACGAAGTATGTCAGCCCCAAACTTATCTCTTACATCAAAATGTGAATATCCAGTTTGTTAATACTATTATTAAATATGATTAAATTACTGATTCATCACTTCCTGGAACAATACATGTGTTCTTTTAATTAACAATGCAATTATATTTGATAATATCGTCATTTGGAGACCAAAAGGAATATACTTTGATCCCTTCTCTATGTGTTTAAGAATTCAAAGCAGCAAGCAGTTGAGATTAAGGAGCGAATCCATTGTATATACTACAAGTAGGCAATCCTGTTGCATATGCGCAGTCGACTTAACCATAATTAGCTCCACCTAATCCAAAAAAAGCAGCAATAGAATTAGTAATAGGATCTCCAACAGTAAACTATGTAAAACGAGATTCTGAATAAGTTCCACCAATTATAGCTGCTCTTGCCAATGTAACTCCCATCGAATGACCAATAACAATAACTTAGCTAGCTTTAGTATATGCTAGAACTCCTTAGATAAAACGTCTAGTTGTCATTACATATTTCTCAGAATGACTATTTTATGAATTTAAATTAGGATTAGCTGGTCCTACAAATTTATTATTATGAAATGTACCCCATGTTGTTACATATAAATCAGCCTTAGTATATCCTCCATAATTTTGAAAATATTCAATGAGTTGTGTGAATCCAGTCTACCAACCAACAGTTCCGCCATTTCCAGCTCCAATGTCAGAATTTCCATGAATAAAAACAATAGGATATTTCGAAGGAGCACTAGTAGGTCTAGTTTCAGCACCTCTATCGGCATAATTTATCATTGAAATACCCATATGTTGACCATGTTATGTCAGATCTAATAAAATCATATTTTGTATCAAAAGATTTAATAAACAATGCAAAATCTGCAGTAAATCCATGATCTATTGTATTAATATTATTCTCATCATTAAATTCAAAGGTTGCACTCTAAACCATCAATATTCCAAAGATTAGCAAAAGTGTCTATGAATTCATTAAATTTAAATAAATATCTAATGACAGAAGTAATAAGTTATTAATTTGCGACCAAGATATTTCGTCATCAATTTAATGCGTAATGTAAAATACCTTAAGATTATGATATTGATAACAAATTATTTATATAGAATCATTAATATTATCCAAATTCTTTAAACAACATAGACATATCTGACAACTGATTCCTTTTTTGGACTTTGGTTGGTTAATTATCTTCTAAACCCAATAATTATTTCTCAACTAACTCTTTTGTAATATACATCAAATATTTTGACCTATTCATATCAGAAAGTTTATACATGAACTTTAAGTAACATTTCTCATCATCATCAATATATTATTTCTAACCTCCTTTTTTGTTTAAAAAAAAATTTATTAAGTTCCTTATTCTCAACATCCATCTATTATCATAGTACAATCTCATTATTAATATTTCATAATAATAATTAGATAAATAGTCTTTTTAATTTTTACACATGCATTTACTAAATTGGTTTTCGGAGTATCAAGTATCTATTTTGCTATTCCTTAAGCTTCTAATAAATAATAATAAGCGACTTTTGGTTTATTGCTTTTAAAATACTAAATTAGCCATTAATTACAATTCAACCAAATTGTAGAAAAACTAATCTAATTCAAATTATTTATTTAATGGTTTTATCGTTTTACTATCATATTTGCTATAAAACTAGATTCAGATACTTCTTATTCATAAAAGTTAATCTCTATTGCTTATTTTTTAGCTCTTTATTTTTTTGGTTTTTCATATTCATTTATTTTATAGAATAAGACATATTCTCTCTTATCCCGCTTTATCTTAGCTTGTCGGATTTGATAAATCTTCTAAGCTAAAAATTGATATTAACAGATTTCACATCTCCTTTCAACTCATTTGCCATAACTTTCTATACGTAAAGATTCCAGTATTTTCTAATTCAAATATTTCTTTAGTTCCTCTTTAAATAATTTATATCAACATTTCAGGTCTATCTTGTTAATGTATGGCTTTAACAATACTTTTTTTAATGTAATTGAAAATCCTACTATTCAACATAACCATTTCACTCAATTCGAAGTCTTTTCTTTATCCATAAAACTTATCTAGAAGTTAAATGCTCTCTTATATAATTTCCATAAAAAAGTTAATGGATCAAATTACTTTCTATGTCATTTTGCCAATTTCTCTATGAATGTAATCATAACTACCCTACAATAGAGTTTTTTATTTACTCTCTTTCTTTATTTTTTGAGAATCTTATTATTAATGAAATTTATTAACAGAAGAAGGTTCTTTTAATTTATAAAAATTAATATTATATAATTCTTATTTTAAATTTGTTGAATATCAGATATTTATTCAAGATTTTGTTTATATTTTAATTTTTCTTCATTTTTGATATTCTTATATATAAATTAAATATATATAATATATATAAAACATTTGGATTCATTACTACTTATTTTCAATCACTGTAGTGATTTCTTATTCTATAGTCTAAAATTGATCTGCTAACAATTAAGGTAGCTAACCTATTTCTTTCAAAGAATTCATAAAATAGTCTAATTCTTCTTTAATTCTTGTAAATCCAATCCTTTTAAAAATACATAATGATGCATACTTAGAAGTGATATTTAACTATTTAAATATTTTCAAAAAATCTGAATTCAAAATCGATATAATAGGGCCAAATACCTTACAAAGATCTTCCTTAGTAATAATATCTTCAATCGCCACATACAATGAACGAGTATTTTAACAGATCTAATTAGTCATTTTAGTTGGAACAGTAATTTTCGTTTAGGAATCCTAATGAATTACTGAAATAAATTACATTCCAATCTAATTTAGAAATATCTTCAAAATGTTTATAAAATCTATCCTATACAATTGTAGATAGTTTAGCCATAACCTCAGCATTATGATTCTCATAATCTTTTTTTATTGTTTAAAAATCGTTTTACATTTATTATAAGTTTGAAAATTCATTCTATTACTATTAACTAATTTTAATTATTAATTAATTACTTGATTACTTTAAACATCTTATTTGATAAAGGTTCTAATAAATATAGAAAGAGTCTCAAACATATTGATGAAATGGCTAAATTTTTAGCTGTGATTGTAGATATTTTACCAAAATGTATAGCTCCTGCTCCTAATATATATTATGTAGCTAAAGAATTATAGGATTTAATTAATTCAACTAGCTTTTATGCCTACTCATAATTTGTTACAGAGTAAGACTCAAATAAATGAAAATATTAACTTATTGCTTATAAAAAGAATAAAAATGCTTATGTTACTTTAAATTTAGAATTATCTGTTAAAATGATAATCTCAGTTTTTATAATTTTGAAATGTGAATTATTAACATAAGAGGGTAATAGATTTTTGCCTGCCATTGTACTATTATTTAGGAGAATACTTTCATCCAATTGTTCAACTTATTTTAAATCTTCTAAATCCAATAAATAAGCAATGATCTCATAATTGTCAAAAGATACATCCGAAGCCAACCATGTTTCATTCTCCAAATATTTATTCAATTGAGTTTTTTTTTCTTTATGAAAATTTTATAGATATTACTTTTCCTAAGCACTTCTCATATAAATTAATTAATTTATAGAACATTTCTAATATTATCCTCTAATTTTTTACATTATTTTATCATTGATTTGTAAATCTTCATTCATTCTAGACATCTCTTATTAATAAAATTAATCCCAAAATTTATAAACCTAAAGTAGATCTATAAAATCTTTAACTTAAGAATCTGATGCAATCCTTTTAGAAGATAATATTAAAGCTACTTTCTCATTAGCAAATTTTAACATAGCAACAGGTATAGAAAAGTGTTCTTCAATTATTTCAATGTGTTTAGGTTAATCTAATACATTTTTTGCTATTGATTGAGCAAGTGCAATTTATAGATTAATAGTCTTTTTTAAATTCTCAGAAAAAAATTAAACAATTTTAATGAAGATACTTAAAGGTTGCTCTTCCATAAATTATGATATTTGTTCCATAATAGACTATTCATCAAATTTCATTTATTACTAAGAATCTTCTTGATTAAAAAAGTTCTTAATTGCAATAAGAAATTCTTAGTAATATCCTTATAATTCTTCCATAACTTTTTATTTAAATATTTTATCACCCATATCAATAATACCAGAAGAAGATAAAAGTGTTTTAATAAAACTATCATCTTATTGTTTATTAACTTAAGTGATTGATTATTGTTATTATTCATACCAACTATCATTTACATAAGAATTTGCAAGTACAGAATCATCATGATCATTCAATTAATGAGTGAGTTAATTTATTAATTATTTATTTGGAGTTAATAATTAAGTCATTTATGTAAGCATAATTGATAATAGATGATTAAGAATTGTTGTATATAAATTTTTTTGAAGTGACTCCAACTTTAAAGGGATAAATTTTAAACTTGCAATCGATTTAACAGATTAATAAGTTTACTCACTTACTTTTAATAACTAAACAGCTTGCGAATATTTTTTAGTATTTATAAGTTCTGTTAATGTAATAAAACTCTTTTATATTGACTGAATACGTTTAAGAATAAACAAAATGTTTTCTACTTTTTCTATTGTCTAGATTCAATAAGAATTTATACTTGTTTCTTCCTTGTTATTTCAGTGCTTTTTTTAATTATTTGTACTCTTGTTACACTATATATTTCTCTTATTCTTTTGACTTTTGTAATATTCTAATCAATGATTTAATTCATCTCATTTAAATTTAATACAACACTTAGAAACTTATCAAAGCGAGAATTAATTTAAAAAAATAAAGTAATCTCAACATCATCTAAATGATCCTTAATCTCTTCTAGATACTAATTTATTTTATCTTTGCCCAATGAAAATAATTGATAGTTGAATCGAAAAGGTTAATCAAAAAAATATGAAGGCACCGTATTATAACAACCTAAAACCATTTCATCTAAATCATCTGGCATATCTGATTATGGCACTTTTTTTTGAAATTTTCTATACTCTATATAAACATCTCTTATTGATTGCAAGTATTCAACAAAATCCTTAAATCCTAAATCTTTTATAGACTATAAATCTGAAGATCGAGAAACAGTATTTACGATAGCTTAAGCTTCCTTCAATGATATTTAATGCAAGGGTTCTTGGGTTTTTCTTAGTACTCTTTTCAGCAATTAATCAAAATACCCTTCTTCTATCACAGTAAAGACCAATTATTCTTACTTGTTTTCCTCACTAATTATTCCATTAAGAATACCTCATTTCGATTGCTTAAATATATATATATATATATCAATTAATATATTATAATATATCACTTAATTCAGATTATTTTAGTATTTCTTATAATTAAGGATCATTTCTATATTTTTTTACAGACTTAAGCAACTTTAGTCTAAATCACAATAAAATTTTACTTATTAGTATTATCAATATGACAAGATTTGTTATTGATAATATCTGTATTTTCAGAATGTTCCAATAACTATTTTTATAATTAAATATTAGATTCATTTTTGAAACTAAAAAAACAGCTCGTATCTTTTACATCGTCTAGTAAATTAAAAGGAGACTACTAAAGTTATTTAACTAATTGTTGATGTTCAATTTTCGAGGCAAATTTGATATTTAATTTCTATTAAGGTTTTTTCATTTAATTAAAATAATTTGCTAAATTATCACAATAAGGAGGGTCTAAAGAATATATATCATTTTCACTCCACTTACTAACCATTTAATTGATTATTTTATTCTTCAATTTTATGTTGTTATCTATACATTTATATGTTTTAGCAAATGTAATATAAACTATACTTAAAGTTCTACTCCAACTACTTAATACTCTAACAGCTGGATAATTAGTCATATACTCAACAGGTTTTTGTTAATATTATAAACAAGAGTTAGTTCCCCACCAATAAATCTTTTTTGTGTCTAATATCACTATAGATTATTTATGACCAGCCATAACCTAAAGAACTTTTGTTTCAAAAGGCACGATCTTTGGAAAATCTTCATCATTAAAGTTTCCATGTCCTAATTGTCCCATTTAACCCCACCCCCAAGTGTATACTTTTCCTAATGTAGATTTTGCAATTGAATGTTTCATACCGCAATGTACTTCTGCTATCTTATCTTATAATTCTATTAAAGTTAGTTCATTTTTTGAATGACCTCTATTTGTTCCCAATTCTCCCACTGTATTTTCACCCATAGAAAACATCATTCCATTTGTTGATAATACTATAAAGAATGATAAACCATGAGAAATTTAATGAACTTGTATTTTCTATTATATTTAACTCATTCTAATAAATTAAGTCCATGATTTTAATTCAACAGGCTTTTTCTGTTTCTTTTTCCATATATAAATTAAATTATTTTCATCAACAGCTATATTTTCATCATTATAAACAGAAAATAATTTTACATCTTTTAGAATACATTGCTTTTCATCTGTAGAATATAAATTATTATCTTAACTCAAAATCAATCCATGATTAGCTCCAGATTTAATAGATTTTACTTTAAATGAAAATTAGATCTAATTAATTTTATTAGCATTTTATTTAAGTTATCCTTACTACAAATAATCATTAAGTCCCCAAGAATATATTTTATTTTACAATGTTCCTACATATGCATGACATTCTCCTATAGAATAAGTAGAAATATAATTTTATTTCTCATAACATTCTTTAAAGCATCTTTTATATAATGAAGTCCATAATGTATCATAAATTTCACTTACATCTGTCAATATTTCTAAATCAATTACTTAACTAAATAAATCTATTTTTTTGCCAGGAATATTTTCCTATTCAGTTTCCAAAATAGATTCAATATAACTATCATGTAAATTCATAAATTCTTATTCTCTTATTCTATTTAATTCATTTTCTAAAGGTTTCAATACTAAATCTTCATACTTCCTTTATTATCTATACTAATTGAAATACTTTCTCACTGCTCTTTAAATTACAATTGTTGCATATCTAATCCTTTAAAATAAATTACTCAACCATATACTTCTAATCCAACCCTATATACAAGTAGTAGCATTTTTTAAAGACTAATAATATCTTTATTATTGATATCTACGTACATGTTTTTAAATAATAATTGTAGCTTGAATAAATCTTACTAAACTTCCAGCTTATTTTATTGATAATATATTATCCTCATTAATTTAACGTGTAATATACCCTTTCCATGTTTTCTAAATTCTAGTTGCAGCTCTATATACAATAACTTTCCATGATTGATCTATCACTCTTGTTAATAATTTTTTTATATCGCTTTCTACTTGTTACTCTTAGTGTAATTATTTTTATCTAACAAATCTTTATATTTTGATAACACATTATTCTTCTACAATAATTTATTTAATCGCACAAAGTCTTTTAAAATAAGTTTAAACTATTTTTGAGGATTATAAATATCTTTTATAATTAATTCTCTTTAAAAACTCTTTTATTTTAAATTAAATGAAAACTATTGACTAAACAAGTCTGATATATCTTTATCTTTGTAAATAGCCTCTAATTTTAGCTTAAATGAAAATAACTCTGCATTTACATTCTCTAAAAGTCATTTTATTATTATAACAAATCCAAGCATTCTATAATTTTGAAGCAGCCTTATGTTTCAAATTATTTTGCTTTTAAATTTCCTATTAAATTATTCGATATGTTTGATATTTAAAGAATATCATTCTATTTCCAAATAAAATCTGATCTTCTGAAAATGCAAAGTTCTTCTTAATAAAACTTATCACTGCTAATTTTTAGTCTATTTTTTTCTATTGGATTGTTGCAAAGTAGTCCACAAAGCATTATTAATAAGTTCTTCTGTATGCATATCCTTCTTTTCTCATCTATAAATATTCCACAATACAAGAATCTTTTATTTGATTTAAGACTAATTATTAATTGAATTAATCTTTTATTAATTAATCATTAGGTTTAATACATCTTATAAAATAATTATTACAATCTTTAAGAGAATTAATTAAGTTTTATAATTCTGTTCTTGCTATTGTTCCTACATACTTTTAAGTAATTATTTATTAGTAAATTGTTGATATATATTAATTTTTAGACTTTTAAAGCAAAATTTAAAATTATTTATTAACCTCATCTTTATTTTTAATTCGAAAACCTATCACATTATATTCCACTTCTCTTGGAGAATGTCGAATCTTAAATATAGGTTACTATTATGATTTTGGATAGATAATAATTTAATTATTTACAAAAGCATTTTTTACTTTTGTTAAAAAGGTTTCATCAGTTCCAGCAACTGTACAACTATCATCCAATATATTCAAAATACCTAAGGGAGGTTTTTCTAAACATTCTAAAATCTAAATATTATTTGTAAAAATTATTTATCCTTAATAATTAGGTAAACCTTCCAATTGCATTAATTTAGCATCACACAAAAATGATTCATGTAAGTAGAATTATTAAATTTTTTCATAAGAATAATTAATTAATAGCTATTCGAAACTATTAAATTAATTTTATTCAAATCCAAAATAATCTACAATACTTATTTAGTACTTATTATTTTAAGTTGTCATCTAACAATTTATTGAATCAATCAAAAATTCAAATAATCTTTCATATAATTATTTTATAATATTTTATTGTTAATTTATACATTCTATCCTACTTAATGGAGTATCTACAACTTCATTCTTCAATAATTATCTCTATTTAAAACACAGACATCTGATCAATTCTTTATCTGAAATTCCAAGTAATTGACTAATCTAATGAATTGATTTTTAATCACTTATTGTACAATTATTATCATGATCATCAAATTAGATATTACCTAGCTTTACAATAGAAGCTAATATTCCTAATATAACATCAATATTTATGTTAAATAACCTCAGAGCATCAATTGTATCTTAAAATTATAAAATTTCCTTTTATGATTATTATTAGGATGATTTAGAATTAAAAGGATACGGAATCAAGGTTTATTGTTAATTTGTATTGATGTTAAATAAAGACAATTGTCCATAATTCAAGAATTAGTAAAATATATTAAAATTACTTTCTCCTTATGGTATATTATAGATGCGTGATTTTTCAAGAGAAGCAGCGGTTAAATGAATACCACATAATTTTTGATCTTTATCAAACAACATTTTTGTTACTCTTCCATATCGAGATGAATTTGAATTTCTTATAGTTTTTGCATTTCCGAAAGCTTCTATAATTTAGTTAGCAGCCAAAAGTTTAGCATGTAGATTTCCAAATTTTGAAAGCTAAAGTTAAATTTATTTGCTGATTTCAGACTTACCTGATCCTGATTCTCCAATCATAATTATTGATTAAGGTACTTCAATCATTTAATGGAAAGCATTCGATGTAACTTATTGCAATTATTAAGATTTTGAATTTTCTTTATGAATAGGATTTAAACTGATTAAAGATGATCCACAAAAAATTTGAAATTTTTTTTGTTAATATCTTAGATGTAATACATTCAAAACTTCCGCTTCATTTAATATTGATAAATCCATTAAGTCTTCAAGTTCTTACAAATCATCTTAACTTCTTTGATAGATATTTTTGGAATCAGCTATATTACCTTCCGAAGTGCTAATCAAAAATGGAGAAACTTGAAGAATAACTCCGGGTATAAATCTATGGTCATTCAAAATCCAACATGGAATATCTAACTTAAATAAATATTCTAAATTACTAATCTAAGCCCATTTAATTGGTTAAAGCATTTATTTATGATATAATTTAAAAATAATGTATTAGATTGTTAAAAATTTATAATATATGTCTAAATGAAGATAAAACAAAGTGTCGTTATACATTAAATTCCCCCCTATCTGTAAAAGATCAATGAATGATTATAATATTTTCTTTAAAATTATGTACTATATTAAATCAATAGCACTTTTCTTCCATCAATTAGTATCTCAGTTTTAAGGTACCAATGTCATAAAAAAAGTAATTGAATATGAATTACTTTTAGAAGGTGCTATGTATATTTTGTTAAATTGAATCATCCTCATGAATATTTTGGTGCTCGTGAAGCAACTGATGGAGATGGATTTTATCTTATTTAGTCATCTTGAAGGCGTTCTTAAGATAAATTATACATTGACCTCTATCTTTTGTAAACCATCCTTTGATTATTTGGAAGGTGCTTGTAATGCAATTGATTAGTACTCAACACATTAAAATTATAAATAATGAAATTTACAAGTACAGATAATGTAGAAGTGGATAGATAAGATTAATAAAAAATTAATTCGTTTAGCAGATTGAATATGCAATACCATGAACTTATAAGATTAAATTAAGCGTATTAGAATAATAAATATAGGTTAGTCGAAAAGATGAATTAACAAGATTAGCAGATGGTAAAGATGAAATGGAATTAATGGATGATGATGAGAAAATCCCATATAAATTTGGTGATTCTTTTATTAGAGTGAATGTAGAAAAAGTAATAAGATTGGTTATATAATAAGGCAAGAAGATTGATTGATGAATAAGTAGCAAAAATAAAAAAATAATTTGAGGAAGATACTAAGAAAATAGATGAGACATTAAAATAAATGAATAATTTGAAAGCTAAGTTATATGCTAAGTTTGGTAATCAAATTAATTTGGATGATGAATGAGGATGATATATTAATAAAAATATATGTAAAATTTTAATTTATTCAAATGTAAAACAATACACCTTTTTTAACTAATTCCTCAATAGGTATAAATGGATCTTTATCAGTTCTTTAATATCTGGATCCAATAAATTCACTTAGACAATGAGCATATCTAACAGGAGCAGGAATTTTAATTGGACCAGCAAAATTATAGTAAAGCCAACATAATTTATATGTTAGAACTTTGATATCATTTTCAATATTAGGTATGTCAGAATGTAATATTTTATAGAGTGTTGGTTGTGATGTTCCTTATCTAGTCATTTAAGAGATCAAATAAAAATTAGGTTGTTGTCCTTCACAAATTTCTTTACTATCAACAATAGTTCCAGATGCAGGATTATCAGGTCTATTTCCTGATTAATAGAATTTTCCTGCCACTCTTTTATTACATATGACCAAAACTAATTTACTTTAAGGATTTATCTATTTGATTGCTTAATCATACTAAGGATATTCATCTCCAAGAACCACAGGAATTTAACCATCTGATATACCATCTCTGTATATCACTATGATTTGAGGAAAAATATTATTTTTTTCCTTGTAAACTTCCATTGCTGTAATTAAACTTTTCTTAAGGTTATCACCTTTATAATCAGCACCTTTTAATATTTGACTATGATATTTTGTCATATTTTTATCAATTGTTGAACAAAAGGCTAAATGTTTAGTTTGATGTAATCTATCGTAACATTCAGCTGCACAGATCATAGAATGTTATTATTAAAAAAGAGGCGGTAATTTATCAATTGCCCATGGAACTCCTCCTAATTTAGCACAGATTTAGACCATTATTTTATTAACAATTGATCTTGTATTTTTTGTTAAGGTTTCCTCTAGCACTACTTAACTAGGACAACCAATCCTTTATAACGATATAAATTTTGCGCATCTATATAAACGACTATTCTTTTTCTATCCTGGTAATAAAAATATTATAAATTCAATCTTTTATTACTTTTGTTCGCATTCTTTGTTAATATCATCACATAATTATAATAATGCTTTATCTCTTTCCTCTTACAGTTATTTAACCATAGGTTAAGAGTAAAAACCATAAAATTAATATTCAGAGATTGCTTATTTCATATTTTCTAATAGTAATTTCTTAGCTTCCTAACCTTTTTCTTTATAATAATGAATAAGAACCCAAACTAATTTTTTTTCTGGCATTTGATACATCTTTTTTTGAGTTTATTAATCCAAATTTAAATTTGATTATGATAAATCAATATTTTCATTACCCATCATTAATGTTCCGGGACGAACCGTTTTTGCTTCTATATTCATTGAGACACTATTTAACTTCAATCCCCAAGTATCTAATAAATTTGTATTTGTTCCTTTCTTAACTGTAGAATTTATTTATTTAGCAAATTTTTCTGATAAATCTATTCTATCATATGCATTTGGCTTTGTTATTTTTGCAATATCCCTCATAACTTAAAAATTCTAATTTATTATATAAATAATATACACTCTTGACAGTTTCATTCAAACCAGTTAATTAACACAATTCTGGAATTAGATAAATAACCTTTTCTTCCTATTTTCCTTTTATTTTCAAGGTAGTTTTTATTAATGGTTATTTATCACTTAATTTAATATTATATCTTTATTTATAATACTCCTTAAATGTGGTTTCTTAACCATTTTCTGTTATAAATAAATCTTTAGGAGACATCCCAGTTTCTATAAGATCAACCCTATAAAATTTTTAATTATATTTTGTCATAACTATCATCCCTTCATATCTTTCAATTTCTTTTGTAATCAAAAGATCATCAAGTAATGTGTTTTATCTCAATATTTTATAAGCACAATCGATAACAACTCCAAATTGTTTTTGTACAATTTATACTCCTTCCCAAATTTCAAATTTATGTTCATGAAATGAATGAGACTTTTTTGGCCAAAATAATTTATCTTTACCAATTTAAACCATCCCTTATTATGTACTCATAATTTATTTAACAATTCTTGCTAATATTTGTTGAAGTTTAGCTCCTCCTTCTATACTTTCGATTAATTTCAAAGTTGCAACATTTTAAATTTCTTCCCCTTCATTTAATCCTCCCAAAACTTAAGTGTATATTTTGGTTGGAGAATAAATATTCAAATTTATACAATAAAACGTTAATAAACATTCTGTTAACTTTTATCTGTATGTTGTAATTGCTTTTTACGCATTAATATCTGAATAGCTTGTTAATTCTATTTTATATCTATGAATTTAGCGATTTGGCAATAATTGAAATTGATGAAAATTTGATTTCACCTTCACAGTTTTGAATTATTAATCTTGCTGTTACATATTAAAATCTATTATTTATTTATATATATTTCCTATATATATTTATCAAATCTATAATTATTAAATAATATTCTGTAAATTTATTAATATTCATATTTCACTCAAAATGTAAACATTATTCTTAATTATTTTGATATTACATATTTTTATTCTTTGTAAATGAATTGATTTTAAATTTTTTAATTATTTATTTTTGTGAATATATGCAAAAAAAAATATAAAAAACTAAATCAAAAATCATTTATAATTGTTTTCATCTACTCTCTAAACTTAATAAATAGTCATCAAAAGTTTTAGTATTTTAAATTGCTTTATCAATCATATCTTTCAATAATTTTGATTTTTATTGAGTAGATTGACTTACACTAAAGCTTCTAGATTTTGGTAAAGCTGTAGCTTAATCGTTGGATGACTCCATAGATTAGAAGAATGTACTATTCCCTTATTATTTCCTATAAGAATACTCCCATTCCCTATTCACAACCTTATAACAATTGTTAGAATTACTTATTTGCGTCTAGTTTAAGTAGGAGATGTTATATCTTAAAGGACATCCATCAATTAATTCTTTGAAACTCTTGAGATTTTATTATTGCTTCTCATCTTAGAGTTTAGATGAAAAGAATTAGTTTTTGTAAGTACTACATCAATAATTGGCTATTCCTTATTCTCTTTTCCTTAATCAAAACTTTAATAAAATGTGCTAAGATTGCTAATTTCTGATTGTTATGATTGCATCTTTGCATCTGTTTGACTCAAAGTCAAAGATGTATCAGCACTATCTCTTGTCTGTAATAAATGCTAAACCTTAACAAACAAAGTGCGAGGTTGATATCTGATTACTGGAGGTTCAATTTTTTTTAAACAAATGTACTTTGGAGTGCGGAATTCGATCATTCCGTTATTATTATATTTTAATATGAAAACTTTGTTTACAGAAATGGATTGTAAATCAGACTAGTAACTTCTCAAAGAAATCAATTCTCTTTTCATGAAGCTTAATCTAGCCTCACCGCGTACATAATAAGCTATGAAAGAATTGAACATAACAAAATAACAATGTTAAATTAAGTAATAAAGTATATCATACAAGAAATCTCTCTGAATTTCTACAATTTAATAACGAAGTTGATGCCATGTATTTAAATCATCTGTAAATGTTAAAAGGTATTTCAATTTGTCCTCTACTCATATATTAGATAATCTCTCTAATCTAGTCAAAAGAAGAAGGGCAATTATAGGCCCTTCCATAAAGATAGCATTCACAACTCCGAAGAAATCAAAACAATTTAATTTTCTGAAGAAAATATTTGATCATGACCTTAAACAGGTGTATCAATCAGAATTACAGATTAAACAATAGTAATAAAGAATAAGTGATAAAATCTATAAATAAGTTGAAGAAAATTTGAGATCTATATCTAACAAAGCTAGAACTCATAATCATTCTGTTGATAAGAAACTCACTCTTTTTAAAAAAAATAGAGATAATGATTTAGATGATAGATTGAATAAAAGTCTCGATTTCGATTCCAAATTTGAACCAATCCAAAAATCCTTATAAGATTCTAAAATTAAATTCAAAGTTATGATGTCATCGAAAACTTAATAATTATTGGATTATCATCTGGAATAAAAGAAGAATATTAATGAAAAAGAAGAGCTTCGTAGGACGACCTTATAATTTAATTTAGAAAACTCTTAAAGAAGTTCTCATTTTAGAAAAGGAATTTCTAGCCATGATCGTATTGAATTAGTACATAAATAAGAATAGGAACAATAATAAAAAGCAATCTAATAAATTGTAAGTTAAATAGAAAAAACTTCAACATAAACTTCGTAACATTAATCAAGTTTGCAATTTACTATTTAAAAAATGAAAGAGGAATAGGGTATAAAATTTAATAAAGTACACAAAAACTTATCATCTAAATCCTTACTATAATTAGAATAGGAAAGTAATATAACCTAGGATATTTAAGAAAGAATCATTTAGAGTAATACTAAAGTTAAGTAACGTTTATAAGGTATTTAATCAAAACTAAAGAATGCCAGTTAATTGAAATAAGAAAAATAATAAGAATTGCTTAATAATTACACTAGCAAAATTGAAAAAAGAAATGAAACAATAATTGAAAAGCATCGCAAATTAAGAGACAATTTAAAAAAGGGAGCAATCTTAAATAAAAATATGGATTAATAAAAACATTAATTAATTATAGAGAAGGATGAGTTAAATTAAAATATCTCAAAAGCTTAAAAATAAATTACTAGTAAGACTCAAAAGGATATTGAGGAATTACTCAGCCATCTTGTTTTTAATTGAATTATTTAATTAAATATATATTATATGTTTGTTTCTTAAAATAAAATCACAGAGTAGCTTATTAGAAATTAAGGAGATGAACCTTCAAAAACAACAAAATTATCATTACGTTCTCTGAAATTGACTGTAATACTGATATTTTAAATAGAAAATAGAAAATTTAGATTAATTAGTGGTTTTATAAGAATTAAATCTAAGTCATAATAGCATAACAACAATAGAAAATTTAAGATTGCCGTCTCTTTAAATACTTAACCTTTCAGATAATTTTATAAAATCTATGCATGGTTTAGAATTTTTACCATCTTTGATTAATTTGAATTTAAATGGGAATCAAATAACTGAAATCAGTTTAACAAATCGTAATTTATAAACCTTAAAATTATCAAGAAATCAGATTAAAGATCCTATATAATTATTAAATTTGAAACCTCTTATAAATTTGAAAATTCTTACTATTAATGATAACCCATTTTGTAGAACGTTTAGTTATATAGAATATTTATGCTTCTTAACACCAACGCTTTAAGTTTTGGATAATAAAGTAATATCAAATTAGCATGAAATAGCAAGGCTATTATTTGGGGAACCAATCCCTAGTGATCATTAATAATTGATTTAAAACATTAGATTAGTTCAATTAAAAAAACAAGAGATTGATGAGGAAATAACTTAAATCGAAAATAAAATTTAAAGAACTTCTAATCTACTATAAACCTACTAAGATGCTTCTGATAGTGATGGTGAAACAGACAGATAAGTAACTAACAAAGCTTTTCTTTCTCTTAAATCTTAGTTGGAGGAACATTATTTAGCACGTTAAGAAGCAGATGATGCTTTGAAAGAGTTAAAATAATAGCTTGAAAGTTATAAGTCATAACCAAAGGAAAAATTACCAACTGAATAATTAAATAAAATAAACTCTCTATTTGTTCGATTGTAAGCAGTACTTTAAACAGATTTAACATAATGTTAAAGAACGTTATTTGAAATGGCTTTGTAGGGAAGCATAGAATAAGTACTATAAAGCATTGTTAATTTACTTGAGACAGTGTTAGATAGAATACCTTATTTACCTTAAGAAAGTATACTATAAGAAGTTGCTGCTTAAATTCATGATTAAATTTAAGAATTATATTAGAAAGTTTCAACTAATTCTTTAAATTCTATTGGAATATAAGATAAACCTATAGAATCTTCTATAGTATTATTAAAAAAGCTATTTAAAAGAGCTGAAAAGAAATATAAAAAAATTGATGAATTTCATACACTAAAGGCATAGTTTATCAAAGATTTTGAAATAGAAACTCAATAGTTAGCAGAAAAATGGAAAGATTATGAAAGTAAAAAGGCTTAATTGCTTTAAGAAAAGGAAACAATAAGCAAGGAGTTAGAAGAATAATTTGAGTAAATAATGTAATAAAAAGAAGAACTAAAATTATAACATCAATAAGTTGAAGTTTAATTCGCAAAATCAAATGAAGATTTTAAGGTATTTAGAGCTAAGTAAAATGAAGCTAGGAAATGTTTAACTGATGAAATCACCAGACTTGGTAGATAATAAGAATAATTAGTAATAATTTAATTCATTATCTAGTCAGAGGAAGTTTAAGATTTGTAGAGTGAAATGGAAAGACTTAAAGATACAAATGCAGAGAAAGAAGAATCCATAAGATTGTTAAATGAAGAGATTGAAATGCTATAATAGAGAATTTAGGATTAATATTAAGTTAGTTTTTAGATTAGAGAAGATTAATAAAAAGCTTTGAATAATATAGAATATTTGAATTCATAAAAGGAACTATTAACTAAGGATATTGAAGAATTATAATTTGAGTAATCTAAAAAAGAATAAAATACTATGGATTTGTAAATTAAATATCAAAATGAACATAACAAAATGAAACAGTTATTAGAGGAATTAGATACTTGCCATTGGAAATTAAAAAATACAGAACAATTATGCAAAGAAGCAGATAGAGTATTAAAATAATTAAATAGTACTATCAATGATAAAGAGTAAGATATGTAAAAATATGATAAAATCATGTAGGAATCAAATAATGAAAAGGAAAAAATAAAATTAACTAAAAATGAGAATATGTAGATTAAAAAAGAATCATAGAAACTTAGGACTGAATTAGAAAATTTAGAATATCAAATCCAAACTGGCTAAGATAATTTAATAAAAGGCAAAAAAAACCTTTAATAAGTTACGTAATTAACAATAGAAAAAGAATAAGAATTATTACAAATAGAAAAACAATTAATAAATATTGAAAAATAAATATAAGATTAAATGAAATAAAAGGATATTTTGGGTAATGATTTCGATATCTTACATAAAGAATTGAAAAAAATGAATACTGATAAAGCAAGATTATAATAATAAGTAGACGATGCCACAATAGATTTGTAGAGCATAAAATAAGAATATTAAATTTAACAATCTAATCTATAATCATTAAATAAATAAATTGAATAGAAAGTCACAGAATTATCTACTCGAACTCATTATCAATTATAATAAGGATAAGAATAAATCATAAATTATCAATTTTAATTATAAAAATTACAAGAGGGAATAGAAATTAAAGGATAAGAATTTAAAATATTAGTAGATTAGATTGATTAATTATAATAAAAACGAGATCATTTAATATAGAGTGTTTAATAATTGCAATCATCTGTTTTACAAGAAGAATAGAATACAAACTAGAAACCTTATGTATATTTTAAAATTATATAAGATTGTACATGATGAAGAATCCTTACATTCTCAAAGCTATGATAAATTAAAATCAGATTGGATAAAACCTACAAAAAATTCTGGGATTAAAAGTTAAACCAACTTCGGTTTATTAAGTGATTTAAGTAAGAGATTCTAGCCAAGATCAGCTAATTAATCTATACTTAGAAGATCTCCTCTAGGCAAGGATTAATCAGTTTAGTCTGTTATTTAAAATCTAGAAGAATTAAACTAAAACTTAGATAGGATGTACATGGAGAGTCTTGAAAGATTTGAATCCTGAATATTTATTAATATAAACTTCACAATACTTTTTTTCTGTTTTAAACAAATGCCAGAATTCCTAAAGTAACAGTAGCTAGAGTCAACTTTTTCCATTTTTTTCCAACTATCATACATGAAGCAGTAGAAAAACATATAGCAATAACTTTTATTAAGCCATTTTTTGATATAAGTCTCTCCTTACAATAATATTATGTTATCCAAGATGCTATTAAAGCTGATGCTGTAATTTTCCAAATAGAATTTGAATAAGCGATATATCTATTTGCAATTACTTGTCCTGATGCGTATGAAGAGGTCCTATTAAAATCACTTGTAATTGATTTAAATTCGAATTAATTTGTTTTATGTTAATTTTGGTTATAAGCTTACTATAAAAATTTTTAACTCTCTGTTATGCATCCTCTTTAACCTATTATTTCTTCTCTTTTTCTGAATATTTCTGGATCTTGAGTAGTTTATTTAACTAAGTTCCAAGCTTGATCAATGTCTCTAAAGGCATTTTCATAATTGGATTATTATTAATGTGCTATTGCTCTTTTATACCATACTTTCGAGTTTAATGGATCAAGTTGGATTGCCTATTTCAAATTAAGATATTACTAAATCTGCATGATAAATGCATTACTTTGGATTTCCTATGTTCAAATAGCATGAGCTTAAATGTAAAAGGATTGAAATCCTCAATTTTTAAAACTGCCCATATAATTGATTTGGACATTTTATCAAAAATTGAGGGTCACAAAATCCTAAAGCTAAATTGTATTATTCAATAGCTTTGCAAAAGTTTAATTGTTTAAATGATTAATTTCCTTGATTTTTAAGAAATGTAGCTTCATCAAAAGATTTTGAATATGAGATATTTGAGTCTTATTAAAAATTTATCTATAATTTTTAAGTTGGTTAAGTTGATTCTGAATCGAAAATCAATCTGTTTTTTGTTGCAGAACTTATATCATCATCTTATTTTTTTTATTAAACTTCGAATTCTGGTTGTTTTTCTTCTTCATCTGCTTAAAAATCAGTCGTATTATTAAGGTGTCCTAAAAAGAGAAGATTCATGTGATTTCCAACATATTTTTTACTTAAAAGTTATCCTGCGATATTCTTATCAGGATATTGTTCTTAATTAAATTTTGATGAACTATCATTTGATAATTCTAAAAAAGCATGACTCAATACGGGATTTTGTTCCAATTCTTATGATAATTTTTCTTATGATAAAATATTCATTAATAAATATTAGAAATTTGTTTATAAAAATTTATCATTTAAATTACTTCATTAAAAAAAATAGCAGAAATAAAATTTATCATACATATCTTAAAAATTATGTAGTAAATATATAATAAAAGAAATTTGAAGTAAAAATATTATTACAAATCCATAAAATTATTAACATAAATTTTATGCTCAAACTGTTATGATAATATATTTCCACAGCTTAATTTAATCAACCATCCACATCAATGATGTATCATATTGTCTAATAGCTTTTTCAATAAGATGTACAAATTTTTCAAATATATGTTCGCTTATTTTGAGTCTTGAATGAATTGCTTGAATGTCAGATCTTTTAAAATATTTTCTACCTGATAATAAATATTCAAATTTTTTTAAAACAGTTTTATTAACATTTGCGTCATTGCTATCAAATATATTTTTAATTTCTACATTTGATTTCAATTCATCTGATACCAGAGGAATGAACTCACATAATCTCTATTAACCTACAATGTCACAAGGTAATTTTTAATTTATTATATAAGGAAGTATTAAATCATATTCCTCTTCAAAGTCTTGAAAAATAACTCTTTGAGGATTCAATTTAGTTAATAAAATCATCATTTTTTCTTTGAAACTTTGATAAAGATTAATGTTAATTGAATGTTAACAATGAAATGATTACAAATCTTCCAATGTAAAACAGTTGTTTTATTTATTAAATACATAATGTAAAAAGTATTTAGTATGCTCCACAAACTGATCATATCCAACCTTATGAATGAAATTTTTATTTATCAATTAATCTTGTTAACATAATTTGATAAATTCTTGAGTAAAATTATCAATTCCTTATTATTTATAGACTAAATCTTTGATGCTATCTTGATTGATAACAGCTGCCTTGTAAGCATCAGTTTGCTCTAAGACATACCAAACAACTTCCTTTTGAGTATGCTTTGATAAAGAACCAGATAAATAGTATTTAAAAACAGAGTATTATACAGAAGTAATTTCAAAAGCCTTATGAAAATCTCTCATAGAATCCATCACATAATTTGTAGATTCAGCAGATCCCAAAATAAATCCGAAAATTCTACTGAATTTAATTGCTTGTTCTTCTTGTTTAGTTCCTTTAAATAATGGACTTAAAGAGAAATCTTCAAAAATTTGACTATACATATTTTTAGCAATAGTTCTTACATTATCTTTAACATTTTACACAGAACGAGACTAAAATTTAGATTTAAATTACTTTAGATACAATAGCTCCTCTATAGAATTCCACAGTTTAGGCACATTTAAAAACTGTTTCGATATTAATTTTCAAAGAAATCAAGTATTTAAGATAAAGATATTTGAATCTATTGAACATCTCATCAGTTATATTTAAAGTAGCATGTAATTGTTTTAAAGTTTCGAAATGATAATTAAGTTTGTTACCATTGATTAGATCAATTAATGATTTTACGACCCCCTTCATTTCGATCACTTCACTTAAAATTGGGCCAATAAGATAATCTTCATTGAAAATAGTTCCTAATTCTTTAGTGTAATCATCTAAACCTTCCATTTTTTCAAATTCACTATGACGTGTTATGCCATTTTTTGGCCTATATAAAACTAAATTAATTACTTTTTATCCTTAAAGGATGATATAATATCTTTGATGGATTTACCAGATGAAAATGGACATTATTGTTATTAAACAGTTTATTATGATTATTAAATTTATTAGGTTTGATGATAATGTGATTTTCTTATAGGTACTTGATTTGTGATGATGCTTGTGTTTTCTTCTTTATGAGTTTTTATACTGCCAGTTGATGATTTTGTATGATTTTTTATTGTGAATAACCTTTGAAAATTTCTACTAGAGCCAAGATCAAATTAGGTGGTCTCCTCAATTTATATTGTTTAATTTTTTTTCTTTTTTTACTGCTATGGAGTTAAGGGTTTCTATGCTGTATTTACTCTTTCGGTATCAATAAATTTAGCAGAACCACCCTTACCAACTCGCCAAAAGTTATTTTGTTAAGTAGAATCTAAGGATGGTAATTTTTAGAATAAATATTCTTTTCGTGAAGTTTGAATTTCTTTAGTTGAGTTGCTGTGATTAGTTTAATTATAAACATGTTATTGCATTTCACCTGAATCTCTACGAATCATAAGAGTTCAATAATTAATATTTAATAAATAATTTGTTATGTAAAAATAATATCATCTGAGAAATAAATTTTTACTGGAACACATCTCCTATTTATTTTAATTATTTTGCTCTGTTCCCAGCCTCCAAAATATAAGGGTTTCATCCCCTGCAGCTGAGCACAGCATAGATTGATCAGGAGATATTCCTAAATGTAAAACTCTTGATTTATGTGCTTATAATTCTTATATTAATTTGGCTTGCTAAATTAAATCCGTATTCCATATACTGATTTAAAATTTTGAAAATCCATGAGATGATATTAATTCTCGGTATCTTGGCAAGAATTATAAAGCACAAACCTAAGAACCTGTGTCAATACTTTTAAAACATATTCCAGTATCTGTATTCCAAAATTTAATATTTTTGTCATTTGAACCTCCACCACTAACAAGTGTATTTTATAACCAAGGACACCATGCCATTGCTTTTACAGCAGCACAATGACCCTCACAAGATGTACGTAAAGACATTTATCTTCTATCCCATAGCAATAGTTAATTATCATTTGCTCCACTACTCAAAGTACTCCCTGATGAATTCCATTTCAATCCACAAACTTCTTAAGTATGTTTCTAAAACACTCCAACTACATTATTATTTTTCTCTCTTAGATCATGATTGAAAATGACATTATCTCTACCAGAACTTGATAACAATTCAAAACTACTACTCATAGCCGATACTCTTTCATTATGATAATATAACTAAGTAATTGTCTATTATTAGCAAACATCAATTATTTTTATTGATGCATCATCAAATCCTACACCAAGAACATGATCATTTATCCAATGCACTGATGTCACATTTGATGTTGCTTATAATAATTATTAAATATTTTCTATAATTATATTATATATTAGTTATACAATTAGATGCATTCCACAAATATACTTTATTTTATAATCCTACTGATAAAACATTGTTATTTCCCCATTCCAATATATTTAGATAAAAATCATCTGCTATCTCTGGAGCATCTAGTATCTTCTCTGGAATTGAACTTATTTATCTAACTATTTATTGAGAAGGCAATCTATATAAACTATGCAACTAATCCAAAAAAGATGTTGGAAAATTCTGTTATTGTTTGCCGTTTCCAAAATTTAACACTTTTTCTTCGTTTATATGATACATTAACTAAATTGTAAAAATGCTATACATCGTTATAGTTTGATTATGCATGTGATTGATATAGTAATTTCGATTTACTTTTCGGTATAAATCGATCCATATATCCGTTAAATTAATTAATAATAATATTACAATTATTTCTTTAATAAATTCATTTATTTCTTAAATTGAAGGTTTAATCTTCATTTATCTTTTATGCATATGTCATACTTTTTTGTATTATAGATTTTGATTCTAATCATAAATATTTATTTTATTTAGTTAGACAATTTATTAATAAAAATATTTAATTATAATTTATAAATATGAGTAATGCAAAGTAATATTATTTTTCAACTCCTTTAGATCAGATGGCGAGAATCCAAAATATATGATGGGAGATGAACCTGTGAGATTTTAAAATTTTGTTGGAGGATAGGATGAACAATAAGGTATTTTCATATTCAAATCTTAGTCCCATAATAGGATCAAAATTTAGAATACTACAACGAATATCTAAGACTATATATAGCTAATGTTGTCTTAACAAATTAAGTAAATTTTAAATTTATTTTAGTTAAAAGAACTTTTGAACGAAAAGAATGAACTAGTCAATAAATTAAATAAATTAGAAGTAACTTTTAATATCATCTTAATTCAAGCGTCGTAATCAAGAGCTAAATTCAAATGTAGAAGAAACAGGAGAGGAAAGAAAGAAAAGGTTGAGGAGACCAGCACAAGAAATAGAAAGACATTTTACTTGTCCAGTCGAAAATTGCCAAAAAAAATACGGGTATTATTAATAAATTTTTATCAAAAAATAGAGCTGAAGGATCTCTTAACTAACATATCAAACTTAAACATCCAGAATTAGTAAAAGATAGAACATTCTATAAATCAAATGAATAATCTTAACAATAAGGAGAACCCGAATCATTATCAGATCTAAAACAAGAATAAAATTAATGAAAAATAATTAAATAAATATAAGTTATTTTAATCTTTTCTTCAATTCTAAATCCATTTTTATTACAAAATCAAATATATCTAATAAATTATTTTGAATGATTTAAAAAATTAACATATAATTAAATTACTCGCTTAATATAATAAAATACACATATGTTTGTGAAAATTTAACTAATATAAATTAAATTGAAATTTAATTCATAAATTTATGAACATTGTGCTAACTTCTTGTATCCAACTATTAACATAAGAGTCAGACCAATTAGGTTATTCTCTTTTATTATTGAAAATTATAATTAATAAAGTGATTAAGTTTAATTTCTTATACAATTAATTAGATGAGTAATAAAACAATTAAATAGTGATCTAAATTGTGCAGATGTTAACTAACTTAAAATATACTCAGTGTTGCTGAAATCTTGATATTTAAAAAGAACAAGAATGAAAATCAAAACTATTAGAACTTAAAAATGAAATTCTAAATAAATTTATTATTTTTCAATAATAATCTTTGGATTTAACATATATAATTCTTACAATTTTCTAAATAAATATGAGGAGGCTGTTCAATTAACTGCAAAAGTTTAATTAAAAAGAGATTTAAAGCAAATAAATTCTTCAATTTGATTTGATGTTATAGTTGGATAAGGGAACTTTGTAGATTGTATTTATAATATTTTACTAATTTTTTTAATTTAATCTCTAACAAAATTTCCTGATACTCTTTCTTAAAGCCTATGTTGAATTTAGATGAAGCAATTTCTTGATTTATTAAATATGGAAGGAAAGTAACTCACTTTATTAAAAAGAAATGGGCCAAAGCTATCATTCTTAGACTTTTGGAAACTAAAATTACTCTGATTTATTGAAGCCATATTCAATAGATTTATAAAGTAATTTTAATAATAATTAAATAAATAATCTATTTAAGTCTATTATCTCAAAGTTATAGTATATTAGTTTTATAATTAATCTTTAATTTAAAAATAATTTCCAATGTTTATTTGAAAGTCATTATTTATTTTTTATTCAATTAATTTAGCAAGTTATATCATCTAATATTATAAGTATAATTAAAGTAAGTAGAATTACAAAAATAAAAAAAACAGAATACATTTTTATTAGCTCATACTTTTAGAAAGATCAAACATCTCAATAGAACTATCTATTCTACAGTTTCTATTAAAGACGATTTAATTTTTATGAACTTCTTAATATTTCTTTAATTACATGGTATTTATTTATGTATAAATTCATTAAAAGATTAATTATTCTTTTATATATGAACTATTTTTTTAAAATTTAGATAAGAATTTATTGAATAAATTATTCTATTTATTTTTCTATCACTCATATGTTTGTTTTTATGTAATATTTATTTAAATATCAATTAAGCATTAATCCATATTTCCTTGTCTTATTGTAAAAGCAAATCACTTCCATTATATAGTCTTAATAAATGTTAATAAAACATTGGATTATCTTAATAAACAGTCCATCTTTTATTGCATTTATTCACAATTTCTATAAAATATCTGATTAAAAAAATTATAATTATTTTTGAAGATGACAATTCAAATTTTGTTACTTTTAATAAATTTTGTTTCAGGAGTAGATATCTTTGATTCATGCTAAGTTTCAACAACAGGTTAAGTTAATCAGACTGGAGATTACTAATTTAAAATAATTAGATCAGGTGAACCGGATTCACCTCCAATAAGTTTATTAACAAGTTATTATATTCAAATTGATTTCCCTTGGAACATCAAACAAGACTACACTTGCTATAATGAAAAGAGTGTTTAAGTAAGTTGTAATTCCGCTTCAAACACAAGAGTCATTGTCTATAATTATTTTGTGAAAGATTACACAAATTCAGATTACACAAAATCTGAAGGATTTACATTTTTTATTGATTTAAAATCAGTTTTGAATCCAGGTTATAGTGGAACTTATGATGATCCAATTTAGATTTAAATAATGAGTGCTTCAAATGTAGTATTAGAATAGTGTCGAAATGGAGGTGTTCAACCTACAGTCAATCCAGGTACAGGAACATGTTCAGGAGATGGCAGATACTCGAAAGTAAATAGTGTTAACACTGATATCTCATTAAATTTCTATCCGAAAAATATTTTGGCTGTAGAAGTAAATTATTAGAGTAAAATAGAGTTACTTGGTAGTAAAATATACTCGATATTGGTAAATTGATAAAATTACAAAAGAGATGATTCCAGGAACTATCACTTGTTAAATTTATGCAAATAACATATTTATTTCTGGTACAACCTGCACAAAGGATTCTACTAATTTTTAAATTAAATCAACTCTAGGAACTGGTTACATTGGATAAAATGTATAATATTTTTGATATTAGATTACTCTAGTGATTAATGGAATCAATTCACCATCATCAACAACTCCAGATGGAAGTTTTATTTTACAAACATATAATTCAAATAATAAATTAATAGATGAATGCTCGTTGTCAACAATAAGTGGATGGGCGCCTAACGTGTTAGTTCTTAGTAGTATGACATGGACAAACATAGTTAATTAAGTAGAAAAATTAAATGTCAATTTTCAACTAAATAGTTAATTATTGGTTGGAGATACTATTTAGATTTCTATTCCAAAAGAATTAAAGATTAGTTCTACAACTTTAACTTAAATACGAGACGCCAAGAGCAACTTTTTCAATACACCAATTTCATTTCCAACATTTGCAATTAATGATTAATTGGTTACAATTACATCAATTAAGGCTTTTTCATCGACACTTACAAATATTCTACTAACTTTTGTCAATGTGATTGCTCCTCCTTCAATTAAACCATCTTCAGCTATCTCTATAAGTACATATAGAGGATCTTATCTTATTGATAAAAGTACAGCAAGTTTAACAATTACTGCTTCTAATGGGGCGATCAAGTAAGTATCTATTGTGGCTGTGAATAAAGTTATAAATTAATTATCTGACTATGATTTTGACATTACATTATCAAATCCACTTTTATTGGATGGATATCTAAGCATTTAATTCCCAGTTGAATTTGATCTAACTTAGATAACTAAAATATAAAACTATTAAATCAATTCATAGTCATATGGTGCTAAATATAGTGTATCAAGTTAAAAATTGATAATAAATTAATTATTTTCATCTGATATCGCTGCATCTGCTTAAATCAAATTTTAAATATCTTAAATTAAAAATTAATTTAGTGCTAATATTAGTAGTGCATTTACAATATAAACATATTATTCTAAAAGCACAGAGGATTTTTTAGTAGATTAACTTACAACATATTAAATGAGTTCATTCTCATCAGGATCTTTGGATAGCAATTCTATTTAAGTAAAAGTTGATGAATATATTACTGGGTAATTAGATAACTATGAAATAAGCTTAATAAATACTAATTCAATTACTAAACTTGGATATTTTGTTGTTAGTTTTATTTCAGAGTTTACTATGAATGGCAATCCTACTAGTTGTTCAGTAAATGGAATCATCAGTTCATGTGCATTAACTACAACAAATACAATCAAAATTATTACATCGACAAGTATTAATAGCAATAGTAATATCAAATTGAAAATTGATTCTTACATTTACAATCCTGTCACACTAAAAACCTATAATAATATAGTCGACATAAAAACATATGATGATAAAGATTTATTAATAGACAGTGGATAAGGAGGTTCAATTTAAATGTTATATCTTTCTAAGTTTGCATTGACTTTGTTTTAAAGAGCTTCTTTGATGAATGGAGTCAAAAATTCATATACTTTCAACATAAATTTTGAAATAAGTTAGATAAATGGCATATATCTTATAATTGAATTTCCTAATGACTTATCAGCCGATTTATAAACTTGTACATCGACATCACCTTTATAAACATCTCTTCCTTGTTCCATTTCAAATTCTAAGTTGTAAATTCAATTAGTTTGTAGTACATGTACTTCTGTTTTGAAAAATACAGATTATAAGATTATAGTAAATCAAATAATTAACCATTCTTCGTTCAAACCAATTGAAATAAGTAATGCTTATACAATATAAGATTTATCTAATGATTTAACAAAACAAAGTAAGTTAAAAGACAAATTAATAATTACTAATACTCAAACTAATTCTATAAAATCATTTACTTAATAATACGAGAATGGTTATCTAAATCAATTAGATAATTACTCATTTACAATAGAAGTTAATAATCAACTAAGTGACAATTTTAAAATAGTATTAAACGTACCAACAGATATTAAAGTTTATCAATCAACTGATGCAACTCCAACGACATTATCTAACATTTAGTAATTACCCAACGGTGTTTCATACAGTATTAATTTACAAACTATAACAATAACAGGTTATACTGGGGCAAAAATATCCACGTTTTCATTTAAAGTAGTCAATTTGTTAAACCCCAGTACTTCATCTATTAGTAATTATTTTTCAATAAATACATATGATGTACAAATTGTTTAAGATTATTAAATGGATGCTGGCCAATTAGGAACATACAATCATAAATGCACTTTACCTTGCAAAGATTGTGATTCAACAACATTAACTAAATGTTCTAATTGCTATGATCTTAGCCGAAAAGATTTAGTTTAATCTAAGATTTATTTCTTGAGTGATTAAAATACATGTATAACAGATTGTAATAATATTGTGGGTTATTTTGTTACAAGTGGAGATTACATATGTTAAAAATGTAATATAGAATGTAAAAAATGTAAAGATATAAATTCATACTGTTTGGAATGCAATGGAACTTATAAATTCTTGAATAATAAATGCTTAGCTTAATGTCCAAAAACTTACTATGAGTATTAACAAACTTGTTAAAATTGCATAAATAATTGTGATACTTGTTAAAATAGTACAACTTGTTAAGTTTGTACTGTCAATTTTTATCTTTATCAACAGACATGCGTAGATGTTTGTCCTGTAGACATAACAATTAAAAATGAGCAATCATAAACGTGCGACACTTGTACAAATAATTGTTAAACTTGCTAAAATTCAACTTCACATTGCATAACCTGTTAAACTAATTATAATTTGTATAATAATACTTGTGTATCTGTATGTTAAGACGGCACCTATATTAATGGATCTGAATGCAAAGATTGTCTCAAAAAATGTAAAACTTGTAGTAATGGAACTTCATGTGATTCATGTCCTAGCAATTCACTATTTCATTAGAATGATTGTCTTGATAAATGTCCGGATTAGTATTTTGCAATCAGTGGAAAATGCTAATAATGCAATTACACATGTAATACTTGTGAATCTAATTAATATCGATGTACTAGTTGCGTAAATAATACTTTCTTATACAATTATTAATGTTTAGGATAGTGCCCAGATGAATACTATAGTGATATAGATTCAAATAAATGTTAATAATGTGAGAAACCATGTAAAACTTGTAAATCAGCTTCATCTTGTTTAAGTTGCGTAATTTAAGTTCCAATTCTGTATTATTACAACTATTCCTGTAATACAAATTGCCTCTAATATTATGCTCCAGAGAAGGGTTAGTGTGTATAATGTAGAAATCCTTGTAAATAATGTACAACAACCCCGGATATATGCAGTGAATGTTATCCAAATACTTATTTATTAAATTAAATGTGTGTAACTGATTGTGGAGAAGGTTACTACAAAGATAGTTAAAATTATTAATGCTAAACTTGTTTAGATCCATGTAAGACTTGCTTGAATAAAAACAATAATTGTCTTTCTTGCAAAGATAATTTATATTTATTTAAATCTACTTGCGTTGAAAAATGTTAAGATGGATATTATTAATTAGATTAATAATGTTAGTCTTGCTTAACTGTTTGTTTGACTTGTGTAGATAATGTAAGTTGTTTAAAATGTAAGGATAATCTAATTTTGTATAATAATTAATGTCTAACAACTTGCCCAAACAATTTATATGAAGAAAATAATACATGTGTTGGATGCAGAGCACCTTGTTTATTATGTGGATCATCACCTGATGATTGTTTGTCATGTATTTCAACATCATTTCTGAATTCTTCATCACAATGTGTAAAATAATGTGAAGAAGGGTTTTATGGAGATCAAATATCAAATAAATGCTTATAGTGTATAACACCTTGTAAAACTTGTTCTTCAAGCACATCTTGCTTAAGTTGTGTAGATTAGGTACCAATCTTATATTATTACAATTACTCATGTAATGCAGAATGTCCAAATAATCAAGTGCCAGAAAATGGTGTATGTGTGAATTGTAGATCACCGTGTAAAACTTGTGATCTTACGCCTGATAATTGTTTATCTTGTGAAAGTGAAACATATCTACATGGTAATAAATGTCTAAATACTTGTGATGATGGTTATTATGCAGATAGTACCACAAATTAATGTAAATAGTGTATTTCACCTTGTCTGAAATGTTCAAGTCTTACTGTTTGTATTACATGTTTATAAAGTCAATTGAATAAAATTTACTTTGATGGAATTTGTATATCTTAATGTCCTACGGGTTACTATGAATCTGTAGGCACTTGTGTTCTATGTACTATTGATTCAAATGAAGAAGCATGTAAATCTACAGTAGAAGTGCTAGAAAGTATTTAGACTGAAAAGTACATTCCTATGCCATGTACTATTCTTACATTAGTATTTACAACCACTGTGATTGTTGCAAAAATTACCAAACCGGAGACATTTATTCCTGGTGCTGTAACCTCTATAGGAGGTTTATTTGAATGGGGAAGTCATTGTATCATATTGTATTTGAGTTATTAAGAATGGGGACTTTTCAATTTAAAAAATTATATCATTATGGGAGCTTTAGGCTTTAATTATTTGTTTAATTTCATTCATCTGATATCTATGAGATGCACTATATATAATGATGGATATTTTTAATAATGGTTGAGTAGTAGATAAGTAAATAAGATTACTTATATCTTATTATCATTTATTGGAATAGTGACTACTTTTAAAATTAATAAGTTGTATTTTTCAAGGTATTTTGGTTTTTATTTCTTTAAAGCATGTATTGTAGATGTAAAGTAGTTTTTAATTCTCAATATAATATCTTTGTTGAGTATTTTTTTAATAACTTTGCCCATGGTTGTGGCTTCAGCAATGATTTTAAATGAGTATGATTAGAAAGATCAATTATATGTGTCAACAATTGATTGCATAATTGTTACTTTTATTATATTTATTTCAATTATTTGGGAATCTTAGAAGAATGAAGATTATTTTAAAGAAAACGGATTATAAGGATTAAATTATGCTGTTGTAGGCCAATCTTTTATAGCTGGATAATCTGGGTAATAAGGAGGAGATTAATCTGTTGAGTAAGCAGCTGTTAATTTTAATGACGAGATAAAGAATGTAGAGGAAGATTAAAAGATTCATTCTACTAACAATTAAAAGAAATCTTTCTTAATTAAAAACAACTCCGATATTATTAATCTCGGGAAGAAACATAGTGTTGTTCCAGAGGATGTTCCATTTTTTAAAACTCAAAATAATGAATCATAAACTAGTCAATAAAAATAAGAGTTTGAGTAATTTATACAAAACAACAAAAAAAATACAAAAAATTAAGATGATTAATCACTCAACTTATCTTCCATTGAAGAATAACTTTAAAATCCTTTAAATGAAACTTCATAAGATAAAGATTTCTTTAATGATTACAAAGTATTGCAGTTTTAAAATCCAGAAGAATTTCAATAAAAATTCATTTAAACTGATTCTTAACATGATTTAGATTTCTCTTCAGAATTAGAGTCTAATAATCTTGGTCTAAAAAAAAATCAATTAAATACTCCCTAAAATAATACTATAAAAGGTAACAAATTTAAAAAAAGAAATAAAACCATTGAAATTGTAGTTGATGAAATTAATTTTAATCAAATTGATCAAGATTAAGATTAAAATGGTTCTTAAATAAGTAAATAAAATGAAAATAATGAAAATGAATTACTAAAGAAAAAAATAGAAGAAGAAAGATTAAAAATATTAAAAGAAGAAGAATTAAAGTTAGAGTAACTAAAACTTGAATAAAAATAAAAAGAAGAAATGTATCAATAATAATTATTATAAATGTAATTAGAAAAATAAAGAATTGAAGAAGAGAAGAAATAAATAGAAGAAGTTGAAAGAATTAAAGCTGAAGAAATAATAAAAGAGACTTAAAGAAAAGAAAGACAACTTTTATTGGATAAAGAAGAGAAAGAAAAAGTATGGGCATCTTAACTTGAAGAATAACTAAAATAAAATGCACTTTAATAACAAAGGGAAGATGAATTAAAACAAGAATTAGAAAAGGAAAAATAAGAAAAAATTAAATTTTAACTCTAACTACATGAAAAGTTGATCAAAGATTAAGAATAGGAAAAAATTGAAATTGAAAAAAAGAAAAAGGCTGAAGAGGAAAAGTTAGAATAATAAAGATTAGATGAAATTAGATAAGAGGAACTTAGAATAATAAAAAAAAAAGAACTAGAATTATAGAAACAATTAGAAGAGAAAATCAAAAAAGAAAATGAGGAGAAAGAGTACAGAAAAAATTAAGAAGCAGAAAAATAAAGATTATAAGAAGAACTATTAAGAAGATAATTACAAGAAGAAATAAGATTATAAAAAGAAGAAGAAATAAGATAATAATAATAGCAATAGCAAAAATTATTATAGGAAGAAGAATTCAAGAAATAATAGGAAGAAGAGGAAAACCAAAGAAAACTTAAATAATAAGAAGAGGAAGAATAAATAAGAATATTAATGATCCAAGAAGATGAATAAAGAAAATTAAAATTATAAGAAGAAGAAGAAGAAGAATATTAAAGGTTAAAATTATAAGAATAAGATTAACATAACTAATCACTTTAGAATTAAAGATAGCAATCATTAGAATTAATTGACTTCGATAATAATGATGATGAACTTTCTGAATCTAAGAAAGTAAATAAGAATAAAAAATAAATTTTTCTATAATTAGATGATCTTGATGATAATTTTGTACTTCATAATAAGCCAAGACTTGATAGTGATTCTGTCGAATTTGCTGAAGAATAAGTAATTTCGTAGAATGATTAAAATGGTTATCAAAATACTGATTATTTAAGATAATTTGATCCAAAAGACATATTTTAGCCTAAGGTTTCATCTAAAAGTATAAGTGTGCAACATTCTCATAATAATCCTTAACAAATTAATAAGACTATTTAAGATCATCCAAATACAAGGCATTTTTAAGGGGTTAATTAACATTAGTTTATCCCTAGAAAGAAAAATTCAAATATCCCCCTTTCTAACTAACAAAAATTAGATATTTCAAAGAGATCTTCAAAATCATCCAATCCTCATAACAACCTTAATTATTAAAGTTAGAATAAGGTATTAGGGACTCCTACAAATTACCAACAAAATAATATTAATTTTATTGGTAATGCTTATAATACTTTTGCGCCTAAAACAATTTTAAATAAAGAAAAAGACGAACGTTATTTGAGATTAAAAGAAGAAATATATCTGTAGCATATTCCAAATTATTATGAGAAATAGGTTTTAGAAGATTTAAAGAAGAAAAAGCAATAATAATAATAGAAAAAAAATTTAAAATCTAGTTAGCATAGATAATTTGAAATATCTGATGATCTTCATTTGGATTTTTGAATAATTAATTTTGACATAATATATAATTTAATTTTATTATAAAAAAATATATTTAATGTTAAATTCTTTGTGTAGTAACAAATTCTAAGAATCTTATTTAAATTAGATGGAAGAGTAATATCAAAAATATATAGAAAGGGTTTGAAAAATTTATAAATATTTTAAGAAAAAAAAGGTGTAAAAATTTCTTAATTTTGTATTAGATTTATATTAATATCTATAATATTTATTCAATCGCTTTCGATTGTAAACATTCTCAAGGTACCTAATGCTACACTTCCTAAAAATTAATAGAATTCTTCCTAAGAAAATGAAAAAGTAACACTTACTTCTGTTTTGAATGAATCTTCTTGTTATAAGTGTCTTCTATAATTTCTAATTGGTCTGAGAACATTCCTTTCAAGCTTTCTGTTAAATGGTGGAACAAGTAAATATCCAACAGTCACTGCTCCTGCTGTACCTAATGCTATCTTAGCCAATACCATTTTATTTAATAAAATATATAAATAATAATTAAATATTTTTCATTTTTCTTCTATTTTAGCCATTATACTTAAAACCTATTCAATTAATTTTTAAAATTCATTTTCTGAAACCTTGCCATCTGAATTATCATCTAATTCTTTTAATATTTCATCCATTTCTTCTGACTATGGCCTCTCAATTTTTAAAACATCAGCGCAATTATTTAGAATTGAAACCAATTCCCTATTATTAGTATATAAGTTTTAACTTTCTCTCTAAAAATCCGCTGTCATCTTCATCTAAGGCATTGAAAGCAACTTTTGTAATTTTTTTAACTTTTTATGCATTATTTAGTATTTCTCTAAAACTCATTTAAATAATTAATTTATTATTTATGGTAAAAGCCTATTTTGGATATAAATTTGAGACTCTTTTTGGTAGTATTAGTAACAATGGAGGTCTAGTAATCAATGATATAGCATATACAATAGTAGATCAATATTTGCTTTTGCTCAATATTAAGACATAAGAAATAATTTAGTAAATTATTATAGATGGAAAGAATATAAAAATAACAAAAATTGCATTAAAAGATAATACATTAGCAATAGGTTATCATGATGGAGAAATAATAATTTATAATATACTCGATAAAGAAGTTTAATGTAGATTTTTTAATCATTAAAGTGAAATAACCTAATTAGTGTTTTTGAGTGAGACTGTTTTAATTAGTGGAAGTTGTGATACTTCTATAATAGTATGGGATTTAGCTGATTAATCATTATAATTTAGACTGGTTGGTCATTCAAATTAAATTACTGCATTGGAGGTAATTACTCTTGAAGATTAAAGTTTGGCTTTTACATAATAATTTATTGTTTCAGGTAGTAAAGATGGATTAGTAAAGATATGGGATTTAAATCTTGAATGTAGTGTAGCTACATTATCAAGTATGCATAGTGAAGTAACATGTTTATGTGTTAATGAAAATTATTTAATTATTTGTACTAACTCTGACGAAGTTCTTATTAAGTAATGTGTATTGAATTAAGGAAAATGTATAATTGAGGATGATGGTATTATTAAAAGGTAATCTTTTATTAGAGCAATATCATGCCAATTTATTTAATATAAATTATTGATTCTAAGTAAATATTTAATATAATAATTTAGATAATGAAAAGAAAATTGAAGTTTATAAATCCAAACAAGGAAAAAAATTATAAAAAGCTGAAAATTTTAGTTAATCATTGATATATAGTACTGTAATATCATAATTAAATAAAATAGTGTACTTTTAAGCTACATTATATAAAAATCTATTAAAAATATATATATTCACCTCTGATAATTAGATTGTGATAAAGGAATTAAATAATGATAATATTGATGAAAATAATAATATAACAATTTAATAAATTAATGGGCAAATAAAATAAATTAAATTAACTTAGAATGATAATAAATTAATTGTAATTGCATCAAATAAATGTTATTAATTTGATAATGAAACTGCTTAATAACTTAATAGTATTTCAAATTAAAGTAATTTTACTTCTTTATGTATTTTGCCTAAGAATAAATATTTTATGGTTGGAGATGAGAAAGGAACTTTATATTTAATTGATATGAATTCAAATGAAGTAATATTTGAATAAAAAATACATAATTCCAATATCAATAGTATTGAATGTCATGAAAACTGTAAAGCATTTAATGGTTTAGTAGTAATGACAACTGAAATAGATAAAAAAATAAACTTTGTGGAGTTATTTTTTAATAAAACATAAAAAAGCTTGGAATTTTAAGTTGTTAATACAATATATTTGAAAGAAAATATTAGAAGTGCATAATTTTCTTATGATGGAAATTATTATGCATTTGCATAAATGAATAATATCATTTCAATTTATTATTGTGATTCTCATAAATTGTATTTAGAATTGTATGGTCACTCATTACCTGTTTTAACATTTGCATATACTTCAGATGACACAATAGTAATTTCAGCAGGTGCAGATAAGAGTATTAAGATATGGGCAACTGATTTTGGTAATTGTAAGAAAACACTCAAAGCACATACAGCTGAAGTAGTTTAAATTAAAACAGTTAATGATACACATTATTTTTTTAGTGGATGTAAAGACAATATTATAAAATATTGGGATGGAGATACATATTAACTAATATTATAATTTGATGAAGCCTTAACTGGAATATAATCTTTAGTTATTGGATGTATTGGAGACTTATTTTATTCAGCAACAAAAAATGGAGTTATTAGAAAATATATATAAACAAAAGAATAAATTTTTGTATCTGAAGAAGAAGAAAAAAGAATGTAAGAATCTCTGATGCAAGAATTATAAAATAAAAATAAATAACAAGCTGGATTTGACTAAGGTTAAGATTAAGTAAAAAAAGATTTAACTCTTGTATAAATAGGCTAATAAAAACTATTAGAAACTGAGTAATTAATGGATATATTAGAAAAAATTAAATAATATCGAGAAACTATAGAATTAGGTGATATTCCAAATGAAGATCTATTTTATAATAAAAATGTCACTGAGTATTTATTTGATACTCTTTAAAATTCAGATTTAAGTTCTTTAATGAGATTTCTCCATCATTAACATTTGGTAACTTTAATAAATGAAATGAATTAAGATCTAGCTTTAAAATAATACCCTGTTATTGTAAATAAATTAATAACTTATATATTTAATAAGATAGATGGATTTGGATTCAATTCCCATGAGATTATGATGAAAGTTCTCAATATAAGAACCTAATTACAAATTTATTTTAAGAAGGAAAAGAAAATAGCTGGATATAATCTTGATATTCTTAACTTAATGATATAAGATATTAATAAAAATTAAGATGACTTTATTTTTGAATGATTAATTATGTGTTTATAAAATTCATAAATCTGAATCATTAAATCTAATATAAGTTTATTATAATTTATTTAAAAAATAGTTGATTGAAATAATATTATTAGAATGTCTATTGATAATAATATTATTAGGGTAATAATTATTATATATAATTAACTACAAAAACAAAATAATTTATTTATATAAAGAGGAAATCAAATCATTAAAGGTATTGAACAAAATCAAACAATTAGTACTCATCTTTGATTAAATTGTTATCTGTTGATAAATTCCTTTTTAATTTGATATATCATAATGCAGTTTTAATAAGCTATTGCAAGCCTTTAGATCCATTTAAAAAAAGATAAACAGATAAGAACTTTTAAAAGTAAATTTCTAAAGAATTCAGCAATCTAAAGCTATTTAAACAGTATCTTTTCTCATTATAAATAGTTATATATTAACCAACCATATGAAGTTATTTATGAAATCCCATTCATTTTCATGTTCTTTTTAGTTCCAAAACACTTTTTAAATTAAATTTCTCTAAGGAAGAATGCTTGTTTAAATTGGGGCAATTTAATTTAATCAGAAAAAAGTTGATAAATTAAAGAAAACAATCAAAAATTAATAAGAAATTGAATTTTCCTAATAGCAAAATAAGATTAGTTGAAGAGTTTAATTATAATCTTTTAACTTTAAAGTAAAAATACTAATTTATTCTAAAATGAAATTGATGAAATATAAGAAATTGGAGGATGATTGATTTTAACTTAGATTATAAAAGTTTTGTAACTTTATTAAAATAATACTTCAATAAGTACTAAATCTATATTGATAGCGGATAGATAATATACTTATAAGCCAAAAGTATAATCAGAGAAAAGATGAAATAATAAAGATTTGATAAAATATAGATGAAATATTAGACTAGGAATAGAGTTATGCAATAAGAATTTCAAATTAACTACTTTTAGGTGGGCAAAAACCAAAATTGCTAAGAGGCTTATACAAAAAGTGTATTTTTATTAATTAAGAAGTAGAGTTGTATTTCTAATTTTAATATGAATGCTGATAAATTAAATATTTAAAACATTTAAATAAATATATATTTTCAAACCTTTATGTATAATCCACTAGATCAAAATAAGTTTGCATATTTCTCTTGATTTATTTAGTAAACTCAAGAACATGACTATTTTAAAAAATATTGTATTTAAATTTTTAAAAAGGAAATTGAACAAATTAGCTTTAGACTAATTTAAGAGGATGTAAATAACAGCTAAAGATTAAAATTAAAGAGATCATTTATATATTGTAAATTTGAGCCTCAAAATAAAATATTAACAAGGTTTATATTTTCTAAATTAATCAATTGTTATAATATATATTCTCATATCTTCGATTTAGCTAATTACTATTAATTTGTAATTAATTATGACTTTTAAAAGGGAATTCATAATTGCCAGTTTTAAGAATTAATCATTCATTTTATTATTTAGATCTTATGACTTCAAAATATTCTTTGGTTTCATCCTCCGATTAAGAATGGCTATTTAATGAATAGTCTTTCAAAATTTAGCAAAAACATATAGCCAAATAGAAAAGTTAACCTGCTAAATCAAGAAAAAGTAATTAATATACAATATGTCAGCTCATTTCAAACAAGCAGATAACTATATATATAAAATTGCTTGTTTAAATAAAACAGAAAGTTCAAACTAAAATAATGGATTATATTGTCAATCATTAGGAGCATTGTTGATTGATAAATTTTTAATGAAAGGTAATTTTTTAGAAAGGTCATACAATAAAGAATCAGTGGAATTTAAGTATTCATTTTTTAATTAAAATACTGACTTCAAAGACAGAAGTAATTTAGAATGTGACGAATTGATGTAATTTTGTAAAAGATAAACTTGTGAAATAATATCAGAAAATAACAAAATTGCTTTTGAAGACAATATTGCTTTACCTTATGAATGCTTAAATTTATTCTTAATCAATGGAAAATTGGTTGGATTAAAAAAAAAAATTAACTTCGATTTACTTAGAATGATGGGAATCAATGAAGAAATGTTAGAAGATTATATTTAAAAGGAGAATAAAGTTCCAATATCTTGGAAAATTTCCGAATTTTTTAAACTAAAAGAAGGAAGTTATTATAATTCTAATTTAGTAAACTTTCATGGTGAAATTTTCTTTTCTCAAATAGAAATAAAAAAATTTATATAATCGAACTCCTCTCAAAAAACATCTAATTAACTCATATATTTCATTTATAATTATGATAGAAGTTCATTAAATGTTAATAAAATAGAGAAAAATTTCTTAACTTATTTTTAACTGTAATAACTCTCTTTATCATAATAAATGTCTATTCGTAAATCAAAAATTATGAAACCCTGCCTCATAAAGCCGATAAAAGATTTAAAATGATTTTTTATAAATATTATATATTATAATTAATTATTGATAAGTTTTCGATTTTTTATGCTTAAATGTAAATTAAGATTTTTTTTTATTATTGTTAATATAATTGTAATAGCCAAAAATTATAACTATTCATTCACTTGATTTCAATATTTGCCCTTGCTCAGCAGTGTAAAGTGGACGACTTGAATTAGAGATTGTAGGATAATATCCAATTAAACTTGATTCCCTATAAGTATTGCTTAAATAGATATTTTTTTCTTTAATTTATCTTGATTTTGTTCTTAGAAATTATCGAATCTTTTTGTATCTAATTTATATTCTCTCTTCTTGTTCTTTTCTTAACATCAAATAAGGTTTTAAACACACATATTAAATGTATATATTTGGAAATCTAAAAATAATAAACTATCTTAATGAATCTAGTTATAAATTTAATCTCTAAAGATAAACAACTAAAATCCTTCTTAATAATATTTCTGATTGTTTGTAGATTAAAGATAAAATAATAACCTATATTGCATAGTTTAAATAATATATATCTTCTTGTTAAATTACGTATAACAAAAGGCTGAAAATTAAGGTCATTGATAATAAAAAGGAAATTTTTCCATCAATTTAGCTAATAGATTATAATTTATAGGGTTATATTTCTAAACAAAGTTTAGAGTATATTAACACAATTAGAAACATAACAATCCCTTTAATTAGAATTTATTATTCAAAATAGTTAACAATTAAAATTATTGATATCTTTTGTAACATTTTAATAATTTCCCAATAATATGACTTTGCACTATATTCATTATATAAAAAAGAAAATTTGTAGAAGGAATTCCTATCATCTAAAATTTTTCTTATTTTTCTTAATTAGAAAAATAAGAATGCAGGAATTAAAAATCCTAAAAAAATTAAAATTGGATAAATAAATCTTTGTGACCATATCTTATGTACATCAGTATCGTATCTACTAGCAACATTAGCTTAAATCCAATCAATTCCAGATAACTGACGCTTAGTGATTAAAGAAACACCCCTAACAATATTGGAATAAATAATACCATTTCATAATATTTTATAAATTCAAACAATATAAATATATAACTGAAGCGAATATATATGATTTTGAAAATACAACATATTTCTTAATTAGACATATTAGAAACAAAAAGCAACAACAAGCAAAATGAAATAAAGGTAGTAACAATATAATAATAAAATGAGCATACTCATATTGAATAGTTATTAAAGATGGAATAGAGCAATCTAATTGATAAGTAACCATATAAGTAGAATCTCCTAAAAATAAAACAACATTTGATAGATTAGAAAAAATAGTTATTTACAAAGTACTAATTAATGATAAGATTTAAAAATTATTATTTGCCATTTTAATAAGAGTGCTTGTTTAATCCATCATTTATTTGTAAATTGTTTCATAATGTCGATATAAACATTTAAGTTTAAATAATTGTTTATTAGAAAAGTTATTACTTCTAACAGTTAAAATGATTAATAAAATTATCCATATTGATTCTAATGACATAAATATTAATTAAACGCTAAATCTTCCACATGATTAACAACTGCTTTCTTTATTATTTAAATATGATCCTTCTCCTCTAATATTAAAAAGATCGCATTCTTCACATAAAGCTCCATAAGATCCTACTTCACATGTATTATCAGATACATCCCATCCTCCAAGACATCGGTTTGGATATTTTTTACATTACTCAATATTATTAGATCTAAAAGACGGTCTCCAATAACCAGCTTAAAGTTCTAACATAGCTCCAGTAGTACTTTTTATCATTTAAATGTTTATTCTATTACATTATGTGCTTTTTCTTTCTACTGAATAGTATCCTTATAAGCTGTTACATTTTAAGCATTTCGAATTTTCAAAATATTCTCCAATTTAACAAATGTAAGTTTTAACAAAGAATCTCATATAATAATCTTTTTATAAAATACTAGTGCATTACGTATCAATTTATAAGTAGGTTTAATCAGATTAATAAGGATCTAATGTAAATATTAAATCATTTAGATCATATTATTATTTATCTTCATCAAATATTGTATTTGTTATTTCCAAACTTTTTTATAATAATGTGGATTGATCTTAATTTATTTCACTAATATTTAATATACATTAAGTCTATTTTAAATCAAGAATATGTTCATTTAAACAGTTCACTGCTTGAATCATATACCTATAATCTAAAGTAGAGTATGAACTTGTTTCTTTATTAAATTTTTAATAGCTATTTAAGGAAGTTCCACTAGGTAGATAAATAAATTTTGTGAGCTTTGAATTATTGTAATAATTAATAATTTATATTAATTTGTTTTAATCTTAAAGATTTTACTTATTAGTAGGTTTATCATTTATTTTGAATAGTAACTCAGTTGGTTAAGTAGCTAAATTATCAGCAAAATAATGTGCTTTATTATCAATTAATTAAAAAGAGATCAAATCTAAATTAAAATAGTTTTGATCATAAATAGCCCCTCCTATTTTGGCTTAATTTTTAATAAAACTTACATATTTAAATTCTAATAATTATGTTTTATCTTCAGTTTCATAATATATGGCTCCACCTAGATTTTCAGCCAAATTCGATAAAAAAACAGTTTTATGGATTTTTAATCTAAAATTTTATAAATAAATAGCTCCTCCTGTTTAGGCAGAATTATAACAAAATATTGATTAAGACAATGAATGATAGGTTTGATTTTTAATGGAGTTTAGGTATAAGCAAGAACCTTACCCACAAGTATTTTTGAAAAAATAAAAATGTATTAATTTAACCTTTTATTTTGTTTACTTATTGTTTATATAAAATAACCCAAATTGACAGGTCTTACATTAATTGTTGATAAATTTGGTTGAAACAACTTATGCTGATGTAATATTGTTATTAAGATTTATTTATAATAACGAATTGAAATTTTAAAAGTAATTCTAATTTAAGATGTCATAGATTTACTCAATATAGCTAGATTGATTTATTTGAATTGGTTGAATTTCATTAAAAGAATTAATGAGAATTGATTTTATAAAAAGTGAAGATTTTAAAGCTAAATATGATAATTGATATTAAATTACATGACAAATTTTCTATATATATGAGAAGACTCAAAAAGGATTGTACATTATATATAACTATATTATCTAAATATATGCACTTTGTAATAATAAGATATAGGATAGGTTAAGCAAAGAATCCAGATACTTTAAAATTATTCAAATAAATTAATCTAAAATTAATTGATTATATTTATACACATTTTAAAGAGAGAACATAGCTGTTTGTTCTTATATTTAATAATTATTTAAATCTATCTAGTACATCTTTAGAAATTCGCATAATTATCCTAGTGTATTTTCTACTTCAATGTTGAGCAATTTAACAGTAGAAATAGTATAAATATTTGGATCAAATACTTAGAAGTATATAGCAGAATAATGTAAAGCATAGACATCTTTAAATACAACATTTTATAAGTTTAATTAAGATTAATATTTTGTAGGCTTGATGAAGATGACACCTCCTTCTAACCCACTAGTTGAATTTAAAAAGTTAGTATCTTTAATAATTAAATTTAAGTATGAATTTTCTGAGTTTATGAAAATACATCCACCTTTTCCTTCTAAACTTCTAAATTAATTTGTAGATGATTTGCTAAAAGTTGTTCTCTAAATATCAATTTATCCTAAAAATATAGTTGTTAAACTCAACACACCTCCTTACAATCCAATGATATTTTCAAAATTACATTCTTTTACTAATAATTATTAAGTTACTATATTAAATAATCCACCTTAAGAGTTTATAAGTGAACTAGCATCTTTCTCATCAAATTATACTAAGTTTTGCTATTGATATTTATTATAATAGAATTGATATTAATTTATATTAACACCAGTTATATTAGATAAGATAGTTTATTATGATTAGATCAAAAAGATTGAATTACTTGAGTTTAAGACAACAACATTGTTGATTAAATTAGATTCTAATATGATCACACTTAATTCTGAAATAATTACAGCTATAGCAGCAGATGAAATTTTAGTATCTTATACAAATTCATCAAGGAATACACCATTAAATTGAGAATTTTTTATGGTTATATTTTATGTAATCAAGCTTGTAATATAAAATATTGTTGACTTTTCTGAAAATGATTCTTTAATTAATTGAACATTTTCAATAATCATATTAGAGATTGTTAATTATCCATCTAATTGATCAGTTAATTTTATTAGATTTAAATAAAAAAAATATATATCAATACTTAAATGATTATAAAACTCTATATTATTTAAATTTATATCCTATGCTTCAATAGTGAAAATTGTGTTTAAACTTTATTCTTTTGTTTGGCTTGTATTAGATAAAGAGTTGGTTAAATTTGAAATTATTTTAACATTGGAGATAAATATTTATTAACAATTTTTAATACTAAAATCAATAGAACCAGGCTGTCTAATTAAATTAATATTATCCATAATAATTTAAGTAACTTAAAATTTAAATAAATAGAAGTTCAAATTTAATTGATAATTAAGCGAATGTAAGGTCAGTGTTTAAATATTTTTTAAAGTTACCATAATATCTTCAATATTGTATTAACAAATAGAAATAATATTCAATTCCTAATACTAACAGTCAAAAATCTAAATGTTTTCTATAGAATATTATTCTTTATTAGATGTAATAGGTGATTTTATTTTATAAATAATTTTAGAATTAGAAAGAATGCAATTACTAATTGTAATATTTTATATAATTGCTGAGGAAGATAATCTTATTAAATCACTATCATAAAATTTAACATTTTATAAGTCTAAGTTCATAATTATAGTAATAATTGTATTAGGAATAGTTATTAGAGCTGAATTTATAATCAAACAATTCCTCATAATTAAATACTCAAGTCTAAAGTTTCCTTTTAATTACAAACCAAAAGAATAAATAAATTAACTATCTGTAAAATTACAATCAATAAAATTCAATTATATAACAGAAATTTCATGGTATTGATCAACATCTAAAAGATTAATAAAATTAATCTAATTAAAAGAACAATTCTAAAATGTTAAATTTTTTAAAAATATGAAATCTAGCTAAGTAATTTATTTATCGACAACTGTTAAATTAAGAAATGTTGTTTTAAATAATGAAAAATTCTTAAAGAGAACATTAGTGAAATTAATTTATTTCGGATTTTATACTGCAATTTAGTATGATCTCTACAAATTTGATTCATCAAACATCTAATAATAATAACTAAAAGTGGTATTAGAATCTTAAATAATACAATTTTCAAGTAAAAGACTAATGCTTTCTATAGACTCAAAAATTAGTTTAGATTATTATGTTTAACTGAATAAGATGCTTGATTGTTAAAATTAAATTTCTTAAAAATTTAAAAATTTCAGCTTTCCAAATATCAAAGCAGTATTAATATTTTACGAATAATAAATAATTTTAGTGTATCTTAGACTTACAATTGATGATATGTAATTATTAGGAATTTCATAAAGACTAAAAAAAGAATTTTCAACCAAATTATTAGAAGTAGAATTAATAAAAAAAGTAAATCCTGAAGTACTTCTTAGATTATAATATTTTATATTATTCGAAGCTACAAAAGAAATTTGATTTGTGTAAAAGCTTTTAAGACTTGTAAAATTCTTAATTATATATGATTATAAATACCTATGTATGGAATAATTCGCATTTAGGAATTTCTTAAGAACATTTTCTAGTTAATTATAAACGATTATCAAAAAAGATGTCACGATGAGTAGTTGATTTTTGAATACATCTGTATGTTAATTCTGTAGGTAAAGTATTGGTAAGTATGTAAGGATTAATTTAATAAATATCCTAATTTTAACGAGGTTTACAATATTCACAAAAATATGGACAATCTGAACATTTTAAATTTAGAATAGTGAGACGTTTTGTTCCTTCGTTAGTGGATAAACAAGTTCTGCATCCATTCTAATAAAATTGACAATTTTATGTGTCACTCTGTTGACATATAACCTCTGATAAAATATTATATGAACTGACACATTTATTAACTTTAACTTTAAGTTAGTCTAAATTTTATGATCCAGGATGCTATTTGGTTAAACTAAAAATTATAGGAGTCAATTATAATTTAAATTATGGTTCAAATAATTAATATTATTCGCACTCCTAAAACAAAGTATTATAATCAATGCAGGACATACATAAACCATATTAATAATGTAAATAATATCCATTTTCACATAAGATGCAATAATATTAATTTTACTAAACCTTAATACAACTAATACATTTGGTTAAATACTTTCTACAATCCAAAACTGAATTACTTAATGAAAAATCTTAATCTATAGCACAAATCGACTTACCTTACTAATTTATATAATAACTTAAACATTAACTACCTAAGGAATAAACATTCTTTTCACAAATTCCAGTTAAAAAATTATAAACATAGCCACTTAAACACAAAGCACATGCAACAGCCAAATCTTCTTAATCATATTCAAACTTTTAATGTTAAAATATAGAATTGTAATTAAAATCAGATTGTAAGTATTGAAAACAATACTTACAATTTGGGATTGTACATGGATAGCAATCATTCTTTTCCATATTTAAAAAATAATTTTCATTATCATTACATTGAGTACAGATATTTGGTTATGTTTACTAACATCTTGGCGAAGTTATAGAATTTGAAACCTTATCCAAGCAAACTAATTATTAGTTCATATAAACACATTATTAACAACCTGAAATACAAGATTTACATTCTCCATCTATTAAAATTGCTTCATATTTACAAATCACCATTATTTATTGTTATAAATGGTAGTAATTACTTTATAAACATTCAGTTGAGTATGGATAAGATAAGCATAAACTATTGCAAAAAGGACAGAAAATTAACTCTTCATCATTAAATAAATAAACTGCATAAGGTTCAATATTTAATAATAGTATTTACATAGGTATAATTATATCCTATGTAAAAGTATTATTTTCACTCTAATTATATTATTAATAATTCATAGTACAAATTGGATTGTTAACCCAAGTGTTTGAATATTAAATGCATTCTGGGCAAAAATATAATTTATTTAACTTAGGACTAATATATCTTTTACAATAAATTACCATGCATAGCACTTATCATCATACTTAAAATATCCATAACTACAAACTACATTTGGATATTCTTAATCATATTCTATTTTATTTGATAATGGAATTAATTATTCTTAAACTGTTGATGTTGAAATCTAATAACATGTACTTACATTTAAATCTAAATATCCAGATTTACAAACACATTTAAATTCTAAGGATAATTATCGGTTTGATGCTGTCGTGCAACTCAAACATTAATTTAATTAAGATCCTGTGCAAGTAGAACATGAATAATGGCATTTTGGAGTATAACTTGTAAGACAAGAGTAAAAATATGCTAAATTAAATTGTCCTATTGTATTGCTTCTATTTGTAGAGGTCCCACCTAAATGCAAAACAAGTATTAAATCTGAAAACTAATAAACATTTGAAATAGTTTTCGTAAATTGAAAGTTTTATTATACAAAATTTAAATTCAAATAAATTTAATTATTTTTAAAGGAGTATGAAAAATAGTGCCAACTAAAAAGAGAATATTAAAGACCAATATCATAAGTAACGATCTTTTCTAATGGATCACCAGAACTTGATAATTTAGGTATTATAGGAAATGTAAATGTCTAATAAACAATTTCAATCAATTGTTTTGTTGCATTTATTAAATATGTTACTTAAGCAATCCTTCCTCCTATTTAGTTTTGATAGTCTAAATTTGGATTTTGCTATATATGAATTACATTTATATAATTATTTTTTATATCTTTATTTTCTTCTATCTTTAGCCAAGTAGTAATTCCATATGATTTGGAAACATTGTCTTTAATTGTAAATTCATAATACAAATCTTATGTAAAATTGAATTAACTTCTTAATGCATAACCAGAAGTTGAACTGCAAGCTTTTTAAGTTGTTGCACTAAATTTACTTGTGAATGTAATTAATTGAAACTTAATAAATCCTTAGAATTGAAAGTGTCCTAGTGATTTCGACTAAATAATATTATTTAATTTTTACAATTTTAGACTCCCCAAAATAATATGAAAAATAGTCAGTAATAGCAAAATATTCATTTTGATAAATCTTTTAAAATATTATGTTTTTATTCGAATTTTAGTAATATGTGATATTTAACTATTTTTGAAGAGCATCATTTTTTATTTCTAAACTGTACCAATAACCCTCATAATTTAAGTTGTTAACAGCATATTAAACAACATAGTTCTATTGTTGAGTTTATATTTCAAAATAATTTGTCAATGTCTTAGCTGTGGTATCAATTTTCAAATATTATAAAAACACATATGCAGTACTTGAATCTGCCACTTTTCCATTTGAGATCGCAAATATTATGTATTTATTAATACTATTGGATTATTAGCTAGTATATGAATAAGATGCAGGTGAATATTTTTATTCAATAGTGAAATATAAAGTAGAGTTCCAATCTCTTAATTAATATTGATATTAATAGTTCTACTAAACTGGATTAACAGTACCAGACTATGTTTAAACGATTTTAAAAAACAAGCATGATGACAATAAAAAAATCATTAATAAAATTTTGTAATTATTTTGTTACTTAATAATACTTATATGAAAATGTCATATTAAATAAAATTAAACATAAATTTATCTTTCTTAAGCAATGATATCTAATATTTTTACTTCTAATTGTAAGAGAGAAAGAATAAAGTTTAATATTAATTATTTTTTTATTAAATAATACAAGTATTTGCAATTTATTTAAATTTATCATAGGACAGACTAATATGAATATGATAGTTTTTATCTTAAATTCTTTTATAATTATGATTAGTTTACATTTGTAAAAATAAAAGATTGCACTTAGATTCTCTTGAAATATTGGCATAAATATAATTAATTTTTTTATGTTTTAATTGAGGAATTATATTTTTAAATTTTCTAAGCTTTAAACTTACACAAATGAATTGAAAGAATCAATAAATAACTACAGGAGAAACTTGGTTTATGTTTAATAGATACCTTAAGATTGGAATGAAAAAAAATTATAGGATTTTATTGATCCTGATAGTTAATATATTAAAAAAGGTAATAATTATTAAGAAAATTTAGTTAATTTAGTAAAAGATTCATTAAATAAATTCAATTGTAGAGCTTTTATTGAAATGAATTCAGAGGAAGCAGTCAAAGATTTTATGTTAAAATTTAAAGAAAATAAAAAAGAAGGATTGAATACTTAAACTTAAATTTAAATAAATCCTTTGTTTTTGAAAATCTATAGAAAAAGATTGGAAGATGAAAGAAATGATAAAAAAGCATATTTAAAAGGATTACCAAGAATAATAAAAAATGAAGATTTATTTGAGTTAGCAAAGGATTTTGGGGAGATTGAAAATATCTCTATACTTAAAGATTAAAAAGGAGAATATAGTAGAGGATAAGCAAGTATAGTTTTTACAAAAGAGAATGATGCAAAAAAATTTAAATATTTTGTTAATGGTAAAGAATATATGGGAAGAAAAATTGTGTATTGATTTATAATTATATCTAGTGTTTAGTTAAGATCTGATAAAGATGATAATAGAGAAGAATTTAATGAAAATAATAAAATGAATTAAAATGATACAAAAAAAGAGTAATCTTAAGTAGATTATAGTAATTTATAAAAGTTGCTAGATGCTGAGTGATATGATAAAATATTTTTGATTTGTAAATAATTCAGGTTTAAAAGAAAATCTAAGTTATTTAAAAACAATATAAAATATTTTTCATAGATCCTATTTTTTTTTTTCTTATCTCACATAAATATCACACTTGGTGAATTCTTTAATTTAAAAGTCGTTTTTTTCAGTGTCCCAATTTTTAAGGCTAAATTCAACCATAAACTCATTCACAGACATTTTGACATGATACTAATTATGAACTATTTAGATACAATCATATTTATTGTGTTAAAATCAACATTGCTTCCTTAGTAAATTAGTCTTTCAAAAAATTCATCCGTATTGCAGAAACTTTTGTAATGACTTTCAAAGAATGCTAATCCAATTTCTTTAATAATTGGACGAGTTATGACATCGTAATCTGGATTATTTAATGTTTTAAACATCTTAGCCATTTCTTCTGTAATACCATAATCAATAGTTCCATAATTGGTTGTGCCTTATCCTCCTTACAAATTTTCTATTGGTTGTTCTATTTCTTCAAATTCAATTGGCATTTTCTTCCATTCAATACCATCTTCAAAGACTGTTTCTACTTCACTAACTACAAAATATACTAGTATATTGAAGATAATAAATTTCATTTATTAATATATGTCGTTGAAATAATAATAATTGTCATCAACCTGTTCTAAGAATGATATGCCATCCTGAATCACTTTTTACTGGTTGACTCAATTCTCCAACTTTTAATGCAAATGCAACATCTTCAAATTACTTTTACATTTATCCTCTATCAAATTAACCTAAATCCCCGCCTTTTTAACAAGAAGAACACTATTATTTTATAATACTTAATAAATACTTCACTTCTTTCTTAAGCTATTTTAGCAAATAAATTTAAATTATTTTCTACTTAGGCTCTTATTTCTCTGATTCCTTTCTCTGCATCTGCATCTGATCTTAATTATAATATGATTTATATACCTTGTAACCTATTTATCTCTAACTCTATCATATGGATTTCTAGATTATGTAGATTTTAATAAAATATGTGATGCTCTTACCGATTTGCCTTGCATTTATATAATATTTAATAATAATTTAAATTTTATTCATTATATACAGATAATGATTTTTTTAATTAAGATTCTTTCTTTAATTAATAAACTAATATTAGAATAATAAAATTGTCATAACTCTTTATTATTTACACCACCTTTTTAATATGGGTTCTAATTAGGATATGTCATTTATGTATTGAGGAGTCCAATCAGTAAACTAAATTAAGAATAAATCATTTCTTACTTATCTTCTGATTATTGATTTTTATCAATATTTTATGGAGGAGCTTAAGGAGGATGAGCTTTGTTATTCTATTCAGGTTATAAAGATTAAATTATATCTAAATAATAGGATAATAAATATAAACCTTTAATAGGAACTTTTTTATTTGGAGCTCTTGCCCATTAAATTTTGCATATTACATCTTTAATAATTATATTATTATATAATGCATTAACTGCAGTTTCAGCATCTTTTCTTTTAGCAAAATTGATAAAACAACTTTAACCATGTTCCATAATTTTAATTGAATTAAGTTTTCCAAATTTTGAAAATAAATGTCTATTTTAAAAGTATAATCTCATACTTTAAATCTGATTCTTTAATATCATTTGACATATGTGAAATATATAAGCTACATATTTTAGGATCATCTGGTGGTAACAAACCTTTTGCTTCAAACTTTTCCTTATACAATAAATCAATATCGTCAGGATTTTCTAATGGCTATCCATAAACTTAATTAGCTGGTTCGGATTTTCCATCATTTAATTGATTATTGACATCTGCTAATCTTGGCTCCTTCATTATTTGATCTAACATAGGTAATGGATTATCATATGGTAAAATTAATCTTTCAATTTAGCGATTTGCTTATTCAGCCCAATAATCTCTATTTGCTGTATGTTCTGGAATTTCTATTTTTTAATCTCCAAGAAACTTGTCTCTAGTGCATAAACCCATATTAAATTCTAAATCTTTAAAACAAGCTTAGCAAATGTTTTTAATTTTGCCACAAGTCTAACAAACCTCAGTTTATTTTTATCTAGAATTATTTCCAGGTTTCCACTTAAATGTTGTGAAGGGTCTTGCACAAATCCTACATTCCTTTCCAAACCTGTCTTTAAGCTTGAAATAAATAATATAATTATTTTACCATTCTAATGTATGGATTTTCACCAAGACAATTATTACAGACGATTGGAAAATCAGTTTCCTCCCAAGCTAATTTGCTAATGTCTTATTTTAAAGCATGACCTCTCTCTGCCATTTAAAATATTAAATAATATAATTATTTTAATGAATATAAATCATTTTTTCTTTAAACTAGATTTTTATTTTTTATGATTACTTTATAATATTGTTGAACTTGGTCTCTATTATTAATTTTACTATTTCTCTAAATATTATATCACATATTTCATAAATTATTAATTTTAACGTTGTTATTATTCTTATGCTTCTTCTAATTTATGAACTAATTTTTCTATTATTTAGAAGTCAGAATTAGTTTTTGCAGAATCTCTTTATTTTTCTACCCTTTATTTGATTTCACTTATTTCTAGTTATAGTTTTTCACTTCTTTTTCTTTCTTCTTAAACTTCAAAAGTCAAAGAACTTACTTTTGGATTACTTGAATTTTATGCATTCATTAATTATTATATTTCTCTTGTTAAATAAGTGTTTTCATCTCTCAATGTCTAAACAAGAATTTTATTATTTTCATTCTCCTTATTTATTTAATCAACTTCTCTAAAATCAATAAAATATATACTTTTATTTAAAATCTAACTATTATGTTAATCCAGTTACACATTCCTTTAATTCTTCTATCATTTATTTTAATTGTATTATTGTATGTTTTAATTAATCGATCTCTATTTTGTATGACTAATCAATTTCTTATATTTCTTTCAATAATGGAATTTAACAATCAGAAGTTCTAGAACATTAAGTTAATTATTTTTAAGGAGGAATGTTTTCTAACTAACTAAAAATATTAGAGTCTCCTTTATCTTTTTTTGAATACATGGAGACATGCCTATTATTAAAGTCTAAATTTGAATTGTTTAATTGCAGTGGCTGAATTTGTTTAGTAGATTGAGTCTTGAGAAAGTTTTTTACTCTCATTTCTATTTTATCGATTAATTAATGCGTCTATTCAACTCCAGCATCTCTCAACATAAATTTTTAACAGATTATATTTTTAATATCATTATATTTAGTGTTTCTCTTCCAATAATCTTAATTCCTTTTCTAAACGATTTATTTCTATCTCTTATTCTGTAATCAAATTTGTTGCTTCCTCTTCAATTCTATAACGCTCTTTTTTCTCTTCTTGTAATTCTTTCAATAATTTTGTCAATATTTCTCTATCTTAATAAGTTCAAAATATTACTACTACATCACAGCATCACAAGCCGAATGATCTTCCTTTCCTAAAATACAAATATGAAATTACTTTCAATATTTGTTTTAATCTAATTCAATTTCTCTAAAATCTCACAACACCACTCTTCAATATTAGTAACTTAACTTTATTCAATATTTTCATTAAATTCCATTAATTCTTTTAATAATTTCTAAAGAGTTTCCATAATTTTATCATCTTTCTCTTCTGGCTAATGTTTCATTACTTTAATATTATTGCTAAATAATTTTGTTGCACTACTATACAATTTTCAATATAACCTATAACTCTTTTATAACTTAGGAGGTATTTTTGTTTCTTTACTTTCTTTCAAAACAGGTGATTACGATTCATCAACTTTCAGAGTTTTCTATTTATTTAATTTATTCAATTCTGATGGATTAGAAAATAACCCAGGTTTTATATTTGGACTTAATCCAGGTGATTTATAAATTGGACTTTTTCTTCTATTCATTTAATATATAAATTATATATTTTAATTCATTTTAATCATAATAGCTTTTTATTAAATCAAATATCCATTTACTATAAATTTTATTTATAGAACTATTCTCAACCTAATAATCTGTAAACTATTATTTAAGATATATATATTTTATATTACTTTTTATTATTTCTTAGATTTTTACCTAAATTCTATAATCTCATTAAATCACTTTATTTAAGAAAATTCATTAAATTTAATGCAGATTGAATATATAAATTGCTTCCAATAAGAAATAAACCTCTACCAATATGTATTTCTTTCTCGAATAGATGAAATCAGACAATTTACAAATATGAATTCAGTGTTATTTTTTATGATTCATTTTATTAAATGAATTTCCTTTTAAGTGATTAAATATTTTTTTTAAAGATTTATTTAGGCTAACAATCCGAATACTTAAGATTCTCTTTTAGCTTAAAAATAGAATTAATATAATTAAGTTGAATTATTCCTACTTTTTCGGATCTTAAAATACAAACATTAAGAATATCTTATGTAATCTCAATTGAAAATGCATTAAATTTGTTTAAATAGAAATTATCTGTATAATTATTTATAAATTGTTAATATTGATTGATTTTAGAAAGAAGTTGTGATATAATGATATATTTTTTAATACTAAGATTTGCTTATTAAAATATTTAAGCTCTATTAAATTTTTAATTTTGAACTCCTAATATTTTGGATTTGTCAAATGAAAAATCTGTAATCATTTTTTTTAAATTTATAAATATTATATAAATGGTATTGAAATTCAACTTTAAAATGTTTTTTTAAAAATATCTTTTAAAAATAATCTTTGTTAAAGTATTTTATTCTCTATTGAATTAGCAAAACATTGCATCACAAAATTTAGAAAGGTTTAACTAACAAGAACAAGAAGCACAATCATTTAAAGATTAAGTAAAAGGCATTTTCGTTCTAATTATAAATAATTATAATATGATTGTAATTCATAAATATTTATTATGCTATGATAAAAAATGAAATACTGAGAAATTGATCTATTAATACAATTAAACTTTTGGTTATCTATTAGAAAATTGATAATCTATTAAACATAATAAATTCATTTATTTTGGAATTTAAATTAAATATTAATATTAATATTAATATTAATATTAATAACAATTATCAATAGCAATACTTGATATGTGCACACATATAAAACCTGGGCAAATTGAATAATAGATTGAAGTTATCATATGTCAAAATGAGGACTGCAATTATAGATTCCAACCCTAATGTATGAAGTGTGCCTTTAAATTGTGTTTAATTCATTTTAAGGAGTGTTGCAAAAGAGATGAATTATAATAATAATATGAGTAACTCTCTAAAAGAAATGAATAGATGGAGAAGCAAATTCAATCATTATAATCAGAATTCAATAAATAAACGACTATCATACTTTCATAGTGCAGATAAATTATTTACCAGTTATAGTAATTTTATGAAAATGGGTTGTTTAAGGGTTTAATACCTATCAATTTAGATTTTGATATCATAAATGATATTTTAAATTAAATTTCAAAAGAAGTTAGCTCAAAATTTATATTTTTGAATTCTTACATTTAGTCATTGTAACAGCCTATTAGCTGTTATGATAGAATATAATCAAAAATTTATCAGAAACACTCTATTTTATTCGAATAAGATGATCATTTGGATCAATCTTTGGCTGCAATTAACTAAAGTTTGAGTATCGATCCATAATCGATTTTCTCACTTTATTAAAAAGGTTTATATTTATATAATGAAAAATAGGAAACATACTTTTAAAATAGGATTAACATGAAGAAGCTCTTAATTTTCTATAAAAAGCCTTACTTCTTTCAAATAGATCTAATAATGAAGTATTAAAATTACAAATTTATCTATCTTTATGTATGTAAATATTAATCTAAAGTCTAAGAAAGCTGCTTATTTAAAATGAAAAAGTTTTCTGATGTTATTGACATTTCAAATAAATATTCAAGAATTTTTGATTAAAAAAACCTTTCAATGTTTAAATGTAGTGATTATCTTTAATTTAGAAATTGCATAATTCAACAAAAGACAATATCAATTAGCCCTTTCTAGTTTAGATGAAGTCAAAATTCATGAAACAAATAATAAAAAATCTGATAAGCTAAAAGGTAAAAATATTAAAATTGTACTTAGAGCTATGTGAAAAGGGATAAATGAATAAAATTAAAGAAGAACAATCAGAAAGTATAAAATCTCATGATTTATAGAATACTCTGAGACTTTAAAAAGTTCAATAAAGAATTTGAGTTAATTTTATGAGAAAAAAAATGAAGCAAATGATTCATAGATCAGGTGGAAAGATAATAAAACTATTATAATGATATTTAAAAGAGCATTGTAGCAATTAGCAAACATTATTTATGAGGTTAATGATGATGCAAACATAGCTCTTTTTGAGGAAAATCGAGAATTTATTTTAGAGATGAAAAATAAGTAAGATGCATATATATTTTAGCAAAATTGAGCTTGTTAATAAACCAGATAAAATTAAAGTTTAAGAGATAATTGATTCTATGAATAAAAATTAAAATCCAAAAAATATTTTAGAGTTAAATCATAATAATATGAATATTTAAGACATACACTGAAGATTTTCCTTTAGATAAGGTTTTTGTAATTATTTGATACTTTAACAATACTGTTTTAAATTATTATTAATTAATTTTAAATGAATTCAATCCCTTCTTTTCCATAAAGGTTTGTTAGAGTACCATTGTGAAGGTTGTTAAACGTAGTATAACAAAACATCATTTTTATATTTAATATATTCTGGAATATTGTTGGCTTCTGATAGCAAAATACATTTTGTGGCCTAAGAAGATAAGAACCATATTAAATATTGTTAAAAAATTCTTTTGCGCTCTTATTCTTCTCTAGATTCATTTGCTTAAATAATTAAATGCTCTTTAAGCACACGAAAACCTGAGATGATCTCCAAATGCTATTAATAAAACTTTTGAAATTCAATTAATTTTTAATTGTTATTGCTAAACTTTTCTAATAAGAAACTTTATGCTTGCTCGCTGTTTATTCCTTTTATTCCATGTCTTAAAATATTTCTACAAATGTTTTTCTTATAATCTCTCATTGCAGCAGTCTATTATTTAGCCTTTTTATGTATTTTCTTCTTCTTTATATACTTATCTAAAGAAGGAAGGTTTGATTTTAATTCTAAACTTAATTAAGGATTCAAGATGTATTAACTTATACCTAATTAAGGATATAAATCTTAAGATAATAATTATAAAGGCAATTATTACTAATCTTCCAATTTAAATTCCTCATATGACTACTAATTGAATATTTTTAAACAAAATTGGTTAGGCCTTTTGTTTTAAATGAAATTGGCTGAGTCTACAAATTCACTGCTTGGATTTTTAAATGAATACACGAATGAATTCATAATTTTATTATAAATATTAAACTCGCAAAGTAATATATTATTTCATAACATTCATTATCTTATAATTTTTAGAAACATTAATCAATAATATTATAAAAAAAAAATATTTTTGTTTAATATTCGAAATTATTCTTCTTTTTAAATAAAGTATAATAACTATTTTAATGTTCTATAAGTTTTAAAATAAGTTATGCTTTGTCAGAAAAACTAAAATTTATTTGCAACAACTGCTTGAACTTCTTTATTCAAAGTTTATATTTTATTTATATTTTTATATTTATATCTTAAATAACAATTAAGTTTTATATATTTTTGTAAGGTAAGCAATTTTTGAATAAAAATTTAAATGTATTTTTTCAACTTTTAATTGCTTTTAAATTTAATCCCTAAAATATCTCACTCAAATAAATATTAATTTGTTGTATTACTTTACTCCTAAATTCTTTAGATTTTCTTGCATTTTCTAAACTAAATGCTTCAATCACGATATAATGATAATAATTTTTGCATTATTTATTGAATTTGGTTGGGGCTTAACATAACGGCCAAATTATCAGTATTTTAGTCATTTATTTTTTATTTAAGTTTCTTTCTTCAAGGCTGAAATATATTAGTTAGGTTATAACAATTTATTTCTTTTAAGTATTACTATTGTACATAGCATAAATTATTTTTTAATTGAAATGGATAATGATTTAAGAACCTAAAAAGAAGCATACCTATAGAAAGAGATTTTAGATAAAGGAATTGATCCTAATAGCTTTCAAGAGTTTTGCGAGAAAATGAAAGGGGAATGTATGTCTTAAATATAAATTAAGAAAGTGATATAGACAAATGGTCTTTAGAAGATATTGTTAAACTAGTCAATCAATATAAGATTGAATATTTTACAACTGAATTTGATTAACAAGTAAATGATATGATTATTGGATGGAATGCTTTTGATCAAGTCATTCCATAATAGGATGTAAAAAGGGAACCGTAAATGTGGAACTTGTTAGATTTGGATTATAGTGAACATTCTCCTATAAAAGTATAATAAGAGGAGAGAAAAAACGATTAACCATAATAATAAACTTAAATACAAATCTTGCAAATTCATTAACAATAAATATCTGAAATAAACTAAAGAATTTCAGAGAAACAAGATATTCCTAATATAGGTAAACCTTTGGCTATATAACCAACTGCTCAAAAGCTATAAGAGCTGTAATAATCTATGCCTAAAAAATAAGCACCTGAAATTTATTCATTTTCTCAATGTTCTAAATTATAATGTAAAAAATTAGGTTTTAATATATTTGCTCAAAGCATTCCATCTATTAAAATAACTGGGTATTTCTTTTTTTGTTATATAAAGCTTTGAAAAGAAAACAGGAGGGCTCTTTAAAAGTGATTATGTTTTATACAGCGTAAAAACAGGTGAAGAATATGTTGTGCAAAGAAGATACTCAGATTTTTAATGGCTCCAACAAACACTTTTCAAATTATTCCCGGGAGTTGGAATACCAAGTCTAACAGAGAAAACAGCTAAGAAAAATGCTAAAAATACAGTTTAAAAAAGAACTATTATGTTAGAATTCTTTTTAAATGAATTAGCAAAAAGTGAGCTATTTAGAAATAGTACATATTTTGTAGATTTTCTTCGTATAAAAGATCCAACTTAATTTAAATAATTAATTAAGTTTGGGGAGAAATTAATTAAACCATGCAAATTTGAAAGTCTTTTAAATATGACTGGAACAGTTATATTTGTACCAGATATTAAATTAAATAATTTCGAATCCTATATCTAATAAGAAGAACCAATTTATTCGAAAATTAAAAATTTATTTAAAGCAATAACGCAACACTTATCTGAAGTGGCTAAGATTATAAAAGAAATAGAAGATTCTTTATAATTATTAACTAGCTTATGTTAAAAATATGAAATTAATTAAGATTATGATCCATTATAAGAAATGGCAAAAAAATTAGAAGAATAAATTACTAATTGCAGCTCAAATTAATACAATCGAATGTATAATATGTTTAGATATCAAAATTTAAATTTCTAATAAATAAAAAGCATATTAAAGTTAAGAAATGACTTACAATCTGAATTTTAGAATAGAAAAGATTTCAAAGTTGAATAGATAAATGAGCTTTATAGTTCACGGGAAAGCACTAAATAAATTGACGAATTAGAGTTTCCAGCTAAAGTAAAAATGTATATGATAATTAGAGTTCAAAACTTTTAGCTTATCAAATAGGCTATATGAATTGGAGAACTATTGAAGAAATTAAAACATTTTTAGATCATCGTTAGATTGGATTTTAAACATTTTCATAATAAGTTCTGAATTGAATATTTGTAATTATAAATTAAATTTTATATTTCTAATCTAATATATCAATAATAACTTAAATTATTCTAATATATTATGAGTACAAAACTTGAAAAAAACAGTTTCCATAAGAAATCTTAATAGGCGAATGTTTAAAGTAAAAATGCTGAAAGACTAGTAAAAACAAAAAAAGTTGTATAAATCGATGACAACTAAATTAAAAATGAGTAATAAAAACAATAAATAAAAGATTAGAGTTGAAAAATAGTCAAAAACTCCAAGAATTAATGAGAAGAGTTTAACCCCAATTAGATTCAAAACATAATAGGATTAAGTTGAAATAAAATAAAATGGGTCAACAATAAACCAAAAATTTAAAAATTTTACAAGAGAAAAAAAAAGTTATTCATTAACTTAAGACTTTTGTCAAGAAAAAATAAGAAATTAATCTAAATATTAAAAGACAAGATAAGTGACTCCAACAAAAAATATAGGTACAAATTAATTTAATACCAATCGAACTTCCTAAAAAGTATAATAAACTACTATAAATTAAAAACCTACATAATAGAAATCGCATTACAATCAAAAGAATTAGATATAACAATAAAAGATTGAATAAAAGACAAAAATAACATAAAATATTGAAAAAGAGAAAGATTCATAATTAGTTGTTCCGAAATTTGATTAATTTTAATAAAAGATTAAGTAACAGTAAGCTCATCAACCAAAAGAATTACAAAAGCAAAGAATCTAACCATCGAAAAAATCTAGTTCCTCTCCTCCTAAAATTTGTAAAAATGAAAGATACAACTCACCAAATTTATAAGCATAAAAACTCACAGTCGTATTAGTAAAAATAAAAGAGATATTTAGTCTTCTATTGTTAGACCAATATTTAAAGATGCTAAATACTATCTTACTCCGCTTACCCATTTTTTGAGACAATAATATTTTCCTAAAACCTCCCCATATAAGCTCTAATTTTCTATTGAATTTTCTGAATAATAACAGTATTTTAAACAAAAGTTTTGCGATCATTTTTAAGCCTCATTTTCAAGCGTAAAAAAGTGTTCAACTTTAAAATAAGAATTGGCAATTAAACCAATAAAATTTGATCCTCCAAAACAGCCTAAGTTAAGTAAGAGTCAAATCAAAACTATAATATTTGATCTTGATGAGACTTTAATACATTGCAATGACATTAATAATAATCCAACTGATCATGAAGTTATCATTTATATTCCTAATGAACCCCCGCATAACGTATTTATTTTAAGATATTAATAAGATTCGCTTCAATATTAGACCTAATTGTATTGAAATGTTATAAATTCTATCTTAATTCTATGAATTAATACTATTTACTGCCTCATTTTAATAATATGCAGATAAAATTTTAGAATTCATTGACCCAAAAATGGATATTTTTTCTTATCGATTGTATAGAGAGAATTGTGTAATGTTAGGAGATTTATTAGTAAAAGATTTGAGAATCATTGAAGGGAGAAAATTGGAAGTAAAAAATTTAAAAAGTCATTTAGAATATGGTATTAGTTGACAATTCGGCTCATTGTTATTTCTTGTAGCCTGACAATGGAATTCCAATTATCCCATTTGAAGAGAATAAGAAGGATAAAGAGCTTATCTTTCTTACAGATTATTTGATTAAATGTGAGAATCATCCCAATTGGCTTTTATAACATAAGGTTAATTTTAGGAACTCCATTCATCATGAATGTTAAAGTATTGACGAATGTATAAGAAGATTCATATGATAATATTAAAATATTAACTATGAATTAATTTTATATCTATAATTTGAATAAAAGATTAAATAAGGTTTATTCTTCTGTTCTTGCTTTTAACACTAATTAAGAGGAGTATGCTAGATTTTCATTAAAAAAGGCATATATATCTAATAAAATAATCAGCAAAAGACAAAGAAATGAAAAGATATTTAGTAGGGCTTTGGGGGAGAAAAAGGAAGTTAAATTCAATTTGCTAAAGTACATCGAAAAATTTTGATAGTCATGATAATTTAAAAACTAAAATATCATACTTTATCCAAAATTAGAACATAATTTTTTGGAGGTATTTTAAAAAATTCTCAAGCTTATTTTGATATTTTGATTTAAATTAGAAGAATAAGCATTGACTTATCAATTTTGTATATCAATTAAAAAACTTAGAAATTATTCAATAAATTTAAATAAATTCCTATGAAATAAGAAGGGAACTTAAATTTTTTAATATTAGATAGGCCTATTTTATTTAAATTGTAAACATCAATCACAGAAAAAATAATTTCCAAAGATATACTACTGTAATTCCATCGATAGTTATCATCCTCTAAACCAAATCATTTAAATTTTATATGTTATTATCTTTTGTTAATATAATATATAAATTCTAATTCTTTATTCAAAGAGTTTAGAAATGATAAACTATCAGTAGTTTATAAAATATCAATGATACTATAATTAAATGTAGGCTAAAATAAACTTAAATATTAATATCGATTAAATATATATAAAAGATACATAATATAAAAATTCAGAGTCTATATTTATATGAGAAGAAATTATTTATGAAAAAATGTTAATACTTAATCTTTTTGGATAATAAACATATATGTATTTTGCAAAAGAGTTTATTGAAAAATAAAGTACAATAAATTCTTAATTGAAGATCTGAATTTAAAAAAATACGTTAAATTGCTATTATAAATAAATCGAAACCCAAAGTTTAATTTATTTTATATTTTGAAGTTTAAATAGCAGATTGAGCATGTGAATTGTAATTCTTACTTGGAGAAATAATACGAAAGTAATTAATATTTAGATTATATGTCAATTTACTAGTTAAGTTGAGAAAAAATGAATTTAGATTGAATTTTCATATAAAAATATATGAGAATCAAAATTATTTATAATAATTATTTTTTATAATTTAATGAATCTTAAATATTATATTATAGAATAATAGTGTTTTAGTATCTTAGATTAGAGAATAAAAGAGTATTTAATATCATCATTAAAATTTTATTATGGTGAAAGTAGCTATTTTTATAACAATTATACTATATATGTCTGTTCAGACGTCATTAATCAATTATTATTATCATAAGTAGTGATGCAAAAGTTAAATGAATTTCAAGAATACCATCTACCTGAACAATTTGATGAAGATTAAGTAAGGGGGAGATTTTTAATGCCATCTTTTTTACCATACAGTTTATCAAAACAAGATGTTAAACTTGAGGAGAGATCGATGGTTTAGATTGATTCTTAAGCATCAATAAAAGATGATCCTCTTGTATTACAGAACATTAAGGGTCATGTTAAAAATACTTACATCAAAAAAATTAATTCTCTACTTAGTGTTGAAGCAGAAAACGAAAAAATTGTAAAAAAAGTGTAAAAAGAGCCAAGTTCATCTAGTAAATAGTTAGAAAATGAAGATCAAAAGATGGTAAGAAATAGAGAGAGTGCAAGAAATTCAAGATAAAGAAAAAAGTTATATATCAACCTTTTAGAAAAGAAGGTTGAAGACTTGAATTAGGCTATAGAATAATTAAGAAAATCAACAGAATCAACTTTTCAGAGTATTCACTCTGTTTTAGAACAAAATTCGAGCGTTTATGATATGATTGTTGAATAGACTTAATTGTTCGAGTAGCTTAAGATAAAAGAGTAAGAATTTAATGAATTGTAATAATTGCTGACAGAATCATATAAGCTTAAGTTTAATGCAACTGGGACTAAGAGGAAGCAATATATAAGATTTTGCTTCTAAAATATAGCTAGACTTCTTTTAGATGGAAACTATGGAACTTTGTTATTTGGCCAAAGTTATTTCTCAAAAACATGTAATCGTTTATATTATTACTAATTTTAGATACCATGCATGATGAAGAAGAATTGACTGATTATATGAAAAATCTAAGAGATTCCACAGGAATCACTGATGATAAAGTGTTTTTAAATTTATATACTATTGTTAGAAGAGTGATTGATCATAAAAAAAACTTTTCTTTGTAATTATTTTCTATTACCTTAGTCTCATTAAATAAATTAAACTAAAATAAAAGGAGCTGAGAATTTGTTAGTAATAAATTGATGATTAAATTGACGATATATAATTGAACGGAATTTAATTTGCTAATCTTATCCATTAAGTAAATAAGGATCAACAAAATTAACCTCAACTTACTTAACCAATTGAAGTCCAGCCTTAGAAATAGATGATACTAAAGATGGTACCAAAATATCCATTTGAATTAATGAACAATCCATTTTTACTTCCAAATAGCCTAATGATTGATCCTTTATAAATTGATCTTATTACAAAGAATTTAAGATAGCCTTGAATTTTTAAAATATTGTTATTTAATTTAAATTTATTTTATTATTTATTGTGAAAAGTTGCTTATTTTTTTTTTTATTTTATATGAAGTATTTGTGAAAATCAGAAAAAGTTATTTTTACAGATGTCTCACTCAAGAAAATCAAACTCCTTGATCTTTTACTTTTGTTTCTTGGATTAAATACTCCCATAAGCCTAATTTGTGACCAAATAAGCAAACTGAATGTTCACAGAATCTGGTTTAAGAGTTTTTAAATAAAGCCGATGTCTAAGAATATGGTGACAACCGAAATTATAATATAAGAGTGATTTTAGGAGATTTATATAATTAATTATTTAATTGTATCATAGAATAAAACAATGATTTGAAAAAAAACTTTAAATGAATTAATATCTTACCTTTTAGGTTTGAAGCTAGCTTATTTGAAGATCAGCTTTAATAGACATATATTATAAGAGACTATATTTTAATAAGATAACTTTGATGTTTGATGTTTAACTTTCTATTTGGAAATATATTATTTATTTATTCTATTTCATTCTATAAAATATCATATTCATAATGATTTGATTAAACTGTGATAAAATTACATAGAATTAGTTCTCTAGTCTTTAAGATACCTTTAGACTTTGTGTTAAACAAAAGTTATAGGGATCCTTTACAAAATGTAAGCTGAATCAATAAAAATAAATTTGCTTTTATTCGTAATATTAATTATTTATTTTTTGTATTTTAATAACAATTTATAAAAATATATTTAGAATTTCATATTAAGTTTTCAATTTTTAAAATAAAAGTATTTAACATGTATTTTACTAATGATATGAAATTTGAATAATATCATCAAGAAATTTTAAAATATTCAAATTTTATTTTGTCTTTGTAGATAGTTTTTGCTAATATCCAAAATAAATGACTAAAACAATTAAAATAATGTTTAAAATACAGAATTTGATATATAATTTGATTATATAATCTTTGATAATTAATAAAATATCTAGAGCGAATACAGCCTTAAATAAATTAAATTAAATGAGTTTAGGTTTCAAGTTATACAATACTAACATGAATAATGAAGTAATCAATAAGAGAAGGAAGTTAAGTATTGGAAGTGAAGGGAGTGAATCAACAGGAGAAAAGTTAAATGAAAGCTTTAATAGATTGAGTTTAAGTAGTGGAAATCCTTAAAGTTCGTTTTAGCCTTATGTTAAGATTGCAATAACCCAAATTTAATAATAGGAGAGATCCCTTTCAAAACCATAATTAATGATGGGAATATAAAAATATCTAAAATTAGGAGAAGAATTAGATGTTTCAGATATCTTAACTAAACCATTTAATGATCTTTAGCAAATCTAAAATAGTTTAGCATAAACACAATAAAAATTACATTTCATTCCTTTTGGAATGCCTTCTAATTATGAAAAATTGATGGCTGAAGCTCAATAAGTTCTCAAAACAGAAATAAAAGTAGAAGAAGAAAGATAGAAAAGATCTATGGATGACTTTCTCATCGAATAGAAACTAATGAATCCAGGATAAAAATTAAGTAAAGAAGAAAGAGCGGCAAAAGTTGCTGCTTATTTAGAAAAAAAACATAATAGATAGTGGAAATAAGTAAGGTAGTTAAATATATTCATAAATTATAGATACCCTATCAGAAAAAATCTAGCTGAATACCGATAAAGAGAATAAGGAAGATTTACTAAAACTGATAAACCTCGTTTTAATCAAAGTTTAATAATGTTAGATAAAGAAGAGAGAAAAATGGAAACGCTAACTAATTCATATTCTTGATTTTTATATTATTTTATTGACGAGTGACTAAGAAATATTATAAATTTAAATATTTAGAAAATACTTCTTAAATGCTTATATTAGATAATTTTTTGTTAGGCTAAAAGAAAGTAGACATTTTGAAAATAAAATAGTAAGCAATCTCAAAAAAGATAAGTTTTTTCTATTATATAGAAACAAGTCAACAATTTATATGAAGTCTTAAGGGAAGAATTAGAATTTACTCTTTAAATAAAATTCGACTAGAAATGCAAGCTAATTTCTTATATGATCTAATGAAAACAGGATAGAGTATTATGAATAAATTCATAAATTGTATACCTTATCTTATGAATTAAATTCTAAAACAAAGAGTTTCTAGTTAAGACTGGAGAATCATATAAAGTAAATTATTATAGTGGAACATAAAAATAATAATATTTTGATCCTTCTATAAAAATGCTTAGTAGGGAGAAATTCACCTTCCTTTACATGGTTAAAGCTGCTACTTATGAAGATTACATATCAACTTATTAACTCATAATATTGTTGGTTTATTAATTGATTTTTACACTTTATATTCATAAGAGAATAGAGCGTTTTTAATTAGATATGATGTTTAATAGAAGCTGTTACGAACTCATGTTGAAAAAGATATTAATTTATGTCTAACCTAAAATATATTGGTGTAAACTAATATGTGTTATAAAATTATTATATATTTCATTTGTATAAAATGAGATGAATTAAATCACTATTTCATGTCCATTCTTGAGAATAATCATTATTACAAAATTTAATGTCATAAGAGCAATTTGCGAAATAAATAAATTATATTTTTTTCTCATAGTATATAATATATATATATAATTAAAACTATGGAATACGAGATTATGCTGTTATGCAATACATTAGGAATAGGAATTGTTGTCATGATTATCCTCTACCATTTGATCGGTACAAAAGCAGACAAGAAAACATATTGAAAAATATTAATATTTCGTGTTTCCAATCATTATCTATAGATGATATTTTTATGAAAAATTATTGCTAATATTGTTTCGAGCTATGGTGATATTCATAAAATGAAAATTAATCATTCATTTGATGTTTAAATGTGTTTTTTTATCTTTCTGTTGATTATCTATCATAATTGTCTTAGAATAATTGTAATAGCCAATAATCTAATAAAATCTTAGAAAGCATAAATGTTGCAGTTTTCTACTTCTATTCTACTTAAAAAGAATTTACAAAACTAATAATCAAATATTTACAATTTATATACAATATTTTTTTATCTATATGTAAATATTAATTCGATATTCAATATTTGATATATTTTTGCAAATACATTTAAATCAATAAACGTCATATTCTAAATTTTTCAGATATAGACGAAACCAATTCTATGTAAATTCACAATATAATGCAATTAATAAATGATTAGTTTGAAAATTATTTAAATTAAAGAATATGTTTGAAATAATATAATGGGCTGTTTAAAATATTTTATGATAATTCATTATCATAATTAATTTTAAATAAACTGCAACTTTAGATTTTGAAATCATGAAATTCCTTATAGATGGAAACCATAAACTACTTAGTTTTATAGAAATTTAAAAGAACTTATATTTTATGCATTCATAAATATCGTATAATTGAGACCTCTAAATTTTAGATTTAACTTTAGAAAATTTTAAATGAAGTAATAATTAATACAGAAATATTTTGAACATACCAATAACTAAAGTCATGTTATTTAATTTATAAATACTTTAATGAACTAAAAATCTTATTTTTTTCTGACTTATATATAGATAAAGACATAAGTATATTACAAACATAGACACAAAAAAAAGTGAATACTAATAATAAATTCGATTAATCCAATAATAGATTAGGATCTATTATGCTATTTACAATAAATCCTTTTTTATTATTAAAGTTATTTAATGAGACTTGCAAAAATAAATGAATGATTGATTCTTTTTTATTATATTGTTCTATTTAAGAAACATTTTTCCGGGTTAAATAAATATTCACAAAATATTTTTAATGCATATTTAAGTTTCCTGTTCTAAAACCAATTTTTCCAAATCTTCTAAAATTGAAGAAAGAGTTATAAATTTTTATTTACATTTAATCATTTTAGAAATCAAGGAAAATTATTTTGAGAAGAAATCTTGGCTTATAATAACCTTTTACTTAAATAAATTATCAATATAAAATTTCATATTAAAAATATCATTAGAATTTAAAGCAAGGCTATTGTTTAAAATTTTGACACACTCTGATCTTTTAATTCAAAGATATTATTATCTTTCATAAAATTTTTAATTTCATAATATTCGAATTTTATATTACATATTATTGATAAATAAATTTATTTTTCGAAATGGCAAGCAACAAAATAATAGTCTTGACTGTTAGATTATTTTACTTAATTTATTGTTTTTATTCAAAAATACTATAATATACAAAATTAAGCAAGAAATTGATTTTATAGTTATGTAGTTCGATCTAAATAATATATAATCATACTTTCTAAATTAGAGATGAGTTTAATCAAGAAATTTAAAACAACAAAATTAATACTTAAATGTTTATGATTCCAATGAATAAATTCATTAATTATTAGAATGGATGAGTATGATGAGTTTTCTGATAACTCAATTGAAATTACTTTAAATGAACATTAAGGAAATGACTCACATAAAATAGAGAATAGTGTCACTCGATACTTGAAAAACTTAGGTCTCAAAATGAAAACGAACCCTTTGTTAAAATAATTAAAATATGAAAGGTCAAACAATCAAATCATTGATGTTCTAACTTCAAAAGCCCTGTCTTCTTATGGTAATATTTTGAAGGAAACAGAAACAGATTATAAGACCTTATTCTAAAAAAATCCATTCTTGAAAAGAATGAGAAAATAAAGTTCTTCTTTAAAAATATTGCATCATACATGAGGATTTTAAATTTCATACTTATATAACAATTATTAAAAGCATTTTTGCAAATTCTCAAAAGCTTATTTTGTCACAATCAATTTTATAATTCAGTTTTTTCACAATATAAAAATCTTGATACTGAATAAACTATAATCTCTCATATCAACTTCTAAATACAATTGCAATATGAAATTGAACATTTCTAATTTTTAATTGATTTTTTTAAAATGCATCCCAAGGCATACAAGAAAAGAAGAACAAACATTATATTAACAAAAGAACAAAGATTAAGAATGAAGAAGAACAAAAAATAATGAAAGGAATTTTAAAATATATAATTAGTAAACTTAGTTATACAAAGTATTCAACATATGATTCTACTCTATAATTAATTTTTTGTTTAAATATGTCCACATCCAAAACCCTATTAGGTAATAATAGAAAATTTTCATAAAGAAAAATCATTTTAAATTAAAAAGCTATCAAAAGTTAGTAACTGTGAAGATCAAATGAGATTTATTGTGTAATGATATAATAAGTATGAAATCATTAAAGGATTGAATTATGATAGCATGTAAATTTTAATAATCAATTCATTTTATCATATACAAATAATAACGATAAATTTAATTTAAGAGATGAGATATAATAATGCTATTCTTTCTATATAATTAGATTTAGCAAAGCAAGCTATTCCATCTGACTAGAGATCTTTAGAACTTCAGTTTGATTTCCAAAATGATGTCACTTTACCATTAAATGAAACATTAATTTACCCACCATAATATTAAAAGCTTCAAGATGGTGGATAATAAATTCATTTGATTTAAATATTAATAATCTCCATACGAAACAGAAGATGAAGAATTATTGGCTCTCTAAACACTTGAAGAATCAAAAAATTAAATACGCAAAAATAAGAATTAGATAACAATTTAATATCAAGATAAAGGTTATGGAAGTATAGTTAATGTATTGTATTGAAAAAGAAATGATTTAAAGAGAATTTTTGCACTAATTAAATTCAAAATTAATCTTTATTAAGCGAAAACTTCAAACCTCCTCATATACTAGCCAAGACCTTAAACTTTTCTGCTTATAGTATAGTTTAAGAGATTATACATCTTGAATTTAAATTCATCATTTTCCTTTTATAAAACATTAATATTTTCATATAATTAATTTATTTCATTTTTTTTCATTGATTATTAATGAGCTCTATCCATTCTTTTTACAATCTTACAACTTCGTCACACTTCTGCTTTAATAACGATCAAGTTCTTTTAATCTTTCATATTTCAAATCTTGATGAACTTTATTTGATTCCATTTCCAATTAACCAAATTATTATTCTTTCCTTTTTCTGAATTTCTCTAAATTTTACCATTCCATTTCTAATTTTTAGATTAATTCTTCATTACCCTAATTATTTTACTTAAATAAATAAATATAAATCTCTTACTTAATTTTGTAGAGAATTTGAGATTTCTTATTATAAATTTACGTCATTTTAACTTTCAACCTAAGTGTTTCTGCCAGACTTTATAATTCTTGAATAAGTATTCCCATCTTCTCAATACAACCAGCATGTATCTTATAACTTTATTTTTAAGGGGATAAAATTTGTTAATCTACTAAAGCTCTTACATTAACTTATATTATTACTGAATTTCTTTTCTTTTGTTGATAAATCATTTAATAATATAAGTGAATTAAATAAAATTAAAATTTTCAAATCATAATCAAGTCTTTGTTGCATGCTGAATCATAATAGAATATATACCTAATTCAAAATTAGGCGAGGTTAATTTTTTAAAATTTCAATACAGGGGATAAAATTTGTTAATCTACTAAAGCTCTTACATTAACTTATATTAGAAGAACTTACATAATTATTAAAATAAATAGCAAATTTTAATTTAAATTTCTAATTAAATTTAGCCAAGCCTCCAGAAGTTGAAAACTATGAAATAAAACATAATTATTAGTTTTGGATAATAAGCACACAAACTCAGGATTGTAATTTTGACCAACTCTTTAAGTTGGTTTAAATTATCTTTTCACCAATAAATTTACATACCATAAATTTTATTAAAAGAACTTATCTTGGAGCAATTTTTTTAATGGTCTAAAAGGAAATGGAAATCTTGATTAACTTATTAAATTATCTTTAATAGTAATCTTACTATCTACATAAAATATTATGAAGATTGAATTTGAGGTAACTCTATAACCTCTTTTTAGAAATCAATTATTTTATGCAAACTCAAGCAAGTACTTAGTAAATTAGATAGATCATAAATAAGCTTTAATAGATATGGTTCAAAATTATATTTCCTCTATTTACAAGGTCAAGTCAAATATTGCGAAATATTTGTACTGGTATGTGGAATAAAAGTCTCCTTTCATATTATCAAGAAAACAGTGATGCTATAAAATTAATTAGATTAAGGCATAGTCTTAGATTAATGAAAAAAGGGATTCGGTTGTAATAATAATCATAAAATAATCATTATTATTGTTTAGATTCTTTTATTAAGTTACGTAATTCTTCGGATTACTTTTTCCAATTAGGATCTAATGGAGCTTTTCCTTATTTCTTTTATAATTATTTTTCTTTAATTTATCCTTAACGCTATAGCTTTTATTAGTCATTTGTAACAATTCTGGCTTGCTTTGAATTAAATTCTTGTCTTTTTTATTGAAATACTTGTTTACACACTTTTACATGCTTATCCAAAACATCTTATTTAAATTATCTACCACAGCCTTCAGGACATAAGATTAATTCTAACTCTTCGATTGGTTCTGCTTCCTCTATTTGTATTTTCACATAATAATACCTAATTATTATAATATTCTTTCCTGATTTGCTACTGCTAATTTATTTTCTATTGGATTTTTAGAACCTAATAAAGCTGCTTCTCTTTTATTTGATTATCCAATAGATGGCATATAGTATTCTCCTTAAATAGTCTTTACAGATTAAACCTCTTTTTTTTCTTGAGGTTATTGTATCTCTTTCTTCTCTACTTATATTTATTTTCTGAAAAGCTCATCTTAACCAGGAAGATATAGACCTTTAGCTGCAGGAGCTGTATTTTTCTTTTCATCTGATCGTTAGATTCTATCTTTTAATGGGATTTTTTCTTAAAATGATCCAGTTTTAAAGAAATCATCCTTTGTATTTGTTAACTATGGTTCTTATTCTTAAGGTTAAGGAGAACGGTTGCGAATGTCGAAAACTGGCTTACATGCAAAATTTGGTTTTATATTTATTCCATTATATTCCGATTTTAGAGTACTTTCAAAGGATGGAGTCTACTCCTATTTTTTAAACGAGCCAGAAGTACTATCCATCTTCAGGTTCGGTTTATAATTCATTTTTATTATTTTTATATTTAATATTTTATAATATCTAATTCCATTGAGTTAGATATTTTAATCTAACGATGAGTCCCAATTTCTTATACTTTTTCTATTTTTACATGTTAATAAAGTGGTTGTTTTTTTTAAATGATCAATGAAACTCATTTAAATAAATTTTCTTTTATAAAATATAAATACTAAAAAACAAAAAAACTAAAAATGAATTATGCTTAATTCAAGAATTAGGCTAAATATTATTCATTATACGTAGTTTACAAACTTCAAATTGGTGTTAGCATAAATTTAGAACTTGGAAGAATGTGACCATTAATTAATTTAACAGCATGTATATGAATAAAAGTAAATAAATCGGTTATTTATGTAAATGACCAACATGATAAATTTATACATAATAAAAATAAAAAATTAGAATTAAATTGAGAAAATACTTGAAAACTTTAATCATATTAAGTTCATCGAATAATATTATAATTAAACAATAAATAAATGATATGGTTTATTAAAACGAATGAAAAATTTTTATGAAAACTTTTACTCTAATTTTCATAGAATTAATAAAATTTAAATATAATTTATAATTATTAGCTTTCTTGATGGATTTGGTATCCAAGAATAAAATTAATTAATATTGTGTGCTATTAATTATGAGAATGAATACTTATTTTAACTAAAATAAATAACAAGGCTAAAATTAATAGATTATGTAAGTTATAAGTTTGTCTAATTTAGGCCTATGGCGAAAATTCCCTTTAAGTATTTATCCTGATTTAAAGAATATAGAAAGAGAGTTGAGATCGTTTTGATGGTTATTTATAAATAGGGCGGTTATTGTGTAAAAATTAGATTGTTAGAATTATTGACTAAATTTGTGTGATTTATTTTAAAATATGATTTAAAACTTAGCATTTCATTCGGTCTAATATTGTTATGAAGATTTTAAAGAGACACCCATATATTACGCTCCTTTGAAAGATTCACTTGTTAAAGATGAACTATAAAATGAGAAAAATTTTCTGAATGAAAATGAAATGCCTCTTTAATAAAATAGACTAAAAAGAATACATTCATGCAAAATTTTGAAACCTTTATTTGAATTTGTTTATGACCCCATGGAAATTGAATAAGAGGAAGAGAATATTTAGTAAATGGTGGCATCTTTACCATCAACTATAAGTGTTGTTACTTAAGTTGACTTAGATGAATATTTCCGAAAAATTAATACTAGATTGAATAGAGAGCATATGAAAAATAATCAGCTTCGTAATTCTTATTTAGATATATTCGAAAAAGATAGTATCTAAAGAAAATAGTGTTCAACTACTGAATTATTAATTAATCTGTTCAAGACATCTTATACAGAATTTATGAATAAATAAATTGATAATATTGGATTAATCAAGCTATTTATTGAAGACAATATAGATGCCTTTATTACAGGATCCTTAATACCTCCATAATAAGTTTGGCATGATTATAAGATATTAATTTTAGCGATCATAATTAAGATAATGAGAAGTAAGTTTATTAGTTATATTAGTGAAAAGTACTACAGGATAACTAATTTATGAATGTATTGTTGCTCACTTATACGATAAACTGGGATGCATTTTTAAAAATTTGGCTCCCTCTGTTCCTGAATTTAAAGATTATTTTGAATGGTATTTTTGGTCAAGCAATAGAAACATTTAATTAGAAATAAAGGAACTTACAGAGGAAGAAAAAAATTAATTAAGAATAGTAAGCATCATAAGAAAATATTCATTTTTATTTTGGAGTCTTTTATGGATTGATCCCAATTAAATTTTACATTTAAATCCTGATCTCCAATAATTTAGAGAATAATAAAAAATACCTGCTTATAGATATTTAAATAAGGATCGATAAATGTTTTCTAGCCTAATTCTAAAATTTATTTAATGTGATACTTTTGCCTTTGTTCCAGCACTTAATGCATTATTTGATGTAGTTTAGGATAAAAAAATATTATTGCCGATCTTCAATAAATTTTAAAATAAATTGAGTGATGATGGACTTTTAGAAAGTCTATTAAATGATTTAGGACCTTTAAAGGAACAAGCCAAAAATGAGTTCTTTGTTTATCCTTAAGTACATGATAAAGGATTAGTAAAAATTGTTTAAGGGAAGTACAAAATACTAAAGAATGAAGATAGTCAAACAGAAAATGACTTTTACGCAAAATTATTTTTCAACGATCAAAGACCTACATTCTATTAGGATTGATTTAAATAACAGTTAATATTTTAATTTTTGAATTTATTATAAGCTATGTTAAGTATGAATTCATGTCTATTTAAGCATAAAATTATTATGATTTGAGGGGAGGAGATAAAATGAACAGTAACAATAGATAGTTAGAGAGATATGAGAAATTAGAAAAGATTGGTGAAGGTAACCATTTAATTTAATTGTGTTTAGGAACTTATGGGGTTGTTTATAAAGCACGTGATTCAGTAACCAAAGAATTAGTAGCATTGAAGAAGATCAAGTTGGAAAATGAAGATGAAGGAGTCCCTTCAACAGCCATGAGAGAGATCTCTATTTTAAAAGAACTCTAACCGCATCCAAATATAGTAGGTCTTAAAGAAGTCATATACCAACCTAATGAAAAGAAACTCTATTTAGTGTTTGAATATGTTGAGATGGATTTCAAAAAATTCCTCGATTAAAACAAACACAACCTAACATTAAGCCAAATCAAAGTATTAATCATAATAAATGTAGCATTTTACATTCCAAATATTAAATGGTCTTAATTACTGCCACTCTAGACGTATAATACATAGGGATCTTAAACCATAAAATATCTTAATTGATAAATCAACAGGAATAATTAAATTGGCGGATTTTGGATTAGCAAGAGCATTTGGAGTTCCTATAAAAACTTTAACCCATGAAGTAGAAACTCTATGGTATAGAGCACCTGAAATATTATTATCTTAAAAGCAATATTCATTGGGAGTTGATATTTGGTCTGTTGGATGTATTCTTACAGAAATGGTTGAGAAACATGGATTATTTTGTGGGGATAGTGAAATTGATTAAATATTCAAGATATTTCAATACCATGGTACTCCAACTGTATAAGATTGGCCTAACATTGCAGACCTTCCAGATTTTAAACCAACATTCCCTAGATTTAGGCCAACTCCTCCAGAATAATTTTTCAAAAATTTTGAAAAAGTATTTGATTTAATTTATCTAATTTAGAATGGATTGGATTTAGTTACTAAAATGATTGCTCTTGATCCTGCTAAGAGAATTTATGTTAAAGAGGCTATGAAACATCCATTCTTTGATGATTTAAGCAAAGAAGATTTAGTTAAGTACTTTCCACCTGGATAATAAAATTTGGCAATGTAATATGGAAAATGAAATTAATTAAACAAATATAAATATGATCTAAATGCTGAAACTTTGAAAATTAATATCAAAACAAAATTTTGATAAAAAAAAATTCTTCTTTTACAGAATTTTTAATAAGATAATATAAATTTTTATATGTAATAATTGCTAAATTGTTAACAAAAATATTATGCATTTCTGTAGAAATAAAGTTTTATATTTTACTTATCTATTTTGCAATTATTAAATGATAAATGTTGAAGAAAAATTAAAAAAAATTATATTTAATGGAAAATAAATAATTATAATTACTTGTATGGAGCATATATATATTTGTAATAATTAATTTAAAAATTATCAAATAATGACTTCTTCTGCTGTTAGTGATGTCGAAATATAAAAATAGGCATAATAGTAATAAAATAATATCCTTGCAATTTTGAAATCAGGAAATGCAACAGTAGTGAATGAGAAATTGTAAAGATGTAGAGATTTTAAGGATGGTAAAGATATCACAATCCCGTTTTGCTATAAAGGTAATATTAAATGATGAGAGCCTAGAAAACTCACCAAAGGAAGAGTTAGTATTGGAGCATGTTTAATAATTCCAAAAACAGTTTCAATTACATTATGATGAAAAGAGAAATCTGTTTCTTTATCCAAAAAATGAGTGTGATCTTTACAAGTTCATTTGTACAACGATACGACCTTAAAAAATTGGTTACTTGGAACTTTATAATTATGAATAATGTGCAAGATATATGAGCTTCTTTATTGCATATGAATAGCTGGATCCTCCTGATTAATTTCCAAAGGTTATACCAAGTCCAACAAATGTTGCTAGATGGTAAAAGGGAGATTGCTTTGATTTATCAATATTACTTTGTAGTGTTTTGATAGGAGTTGGTTATGATGCATATTGTGTTTATGGTACAGCTCCAAGATCAATAACAAGCAAGAATGAATCAGATCTTGATTATATATTTATAAATAATGGAATAAAAGAAGATGATGAAGATAAAGATAAAGATAATGATGAACTCAAAGATAATGAATTTGCTATTTTACCAAAAGAAGAAATAATTTCAAAATATGATACCAAAATATAAAAATAAAAAGAGGAAAATGAAAAAGAATAAAGAAGGATAGCTTTAACAATAGATGACGATGAACCAGATCAGATGGGATAAGATTTCTATGCAGGGAGAAGAATTCATTGTTGGATCCTCTTGAAGGCAGGTAAAAGAGGAGTAGAAAGAAATCTTTTTATTGAACCATCTACTGGAAGAATCTATTAAATAAATGATAGTCCTTTTTTAGCTGTTGATGCTGTCTTCAATAATAGGAATTTTTGGATTAATATGAAACTTGAATCAAAAGTTGCTGATTTAAATTTTGATGAAATGGATACTTCTATGAATTGGGAATACGTAATGCTTGATACTATGGTTGAACAAGCACAATAAGATGATGAAGATTATAATTACGGAGAAGATCATAATCAATAATAAAAGTAAGTGGATCCACAGTAATAATAATTACAGGATATTGCACAAATTTTAGATATGCCTCCACCATGGCCGCCAAAAGTATTTATTGATAAAGAGGCTTTTCTTAAAGGGACTCCTTTGGGTGAGTCAACAGTATTTTATAAGAAATGTAAAATTGATTCCTATGCTCCATATTCATAAGAATAAGATGGTCTTGTCTAGAGATTTACTATTTATCAAGATTATAAGAGATTAAAAATACAGGAAATAAGATACTTTTATAAACACAGATCTGACAAATTAGTCTTAAAGAGAAGATTTCCTTATGAATTTAAGACTATTGAAGAATATGAACCTGGTAACAAACCTTAAAGAAAAACAATTACTACTATTGACAGGTAATTGAGGATCATTCTTTATTATCCTACAAGAAATCATGATGGATTAATAAAAAGAATTGAAAAGATTGGAGAAAAAACAATCGAGGAATATGAAAACAGAGATGATAGAGTTATTTATAGATCTGTTAGATTTGTTACTACTGATAAGAAATTTGACTCTAAAGACTTAATTCATAATGATAGATATATGGGATAAGTCAAAATTACTAAAATGACTTAAAAATATGAATTAAGTGAATTATATCCTGCAAGTGAATAACCATAGAAAGTTGTAATTGATTTAGTCAAAAATGTTATAAGGTTTTCATATTTATAATTATTTTAGAGTTTATTATCATATGAATAAAGGAGAAATCAATCCATAATTCAAAGAATTAAAAAGGGAAAATATGCATGGATTAGGAAAATTAACTGAACCTGGGGTTGAGAAAAAAAATGAAGATGCTTTGGTATCTTAAGAAAATCAACGTATTGCCAATTTAGGTATAAAAACAATATATAAATCCATTTAGAAAAAGAATGTTTAACACATATTAAAAATTAAGAGGACGAAGTGAAAAAAGATGAAGAATAACTAAGATCTTAAGATTTGAAATTAGAAAAAACTCTTCATGACAAAGCAAGAGAAAGATATAAGGAAACTCTAAAGAAATCAGAAGAGGAAAAATAAAGAGAATAAGCAGATAAAGATTACTTATATCCTTATTTAGAAAAGAGAAAGCTACAAGGTAAAGATGTCCTCACATATAATGAGGCATTGGAAATATAAAAAGACGTCATGACTAAATTAAAAGAACGGTATTTAATTAAAATTTATTTCTAGTTTATTATCAAGAGCAGCAATTATCCAAAAAAAACTTGAAGAAGAAAGAGCAAAATTAGATTAAGCTGAATAAATGCAATAAAAGAAATCTGATCCTGATGATAATGAATATATTAACATTCAATTTAGAATAGACATTTTAGAATAAAGGGCCATTAGATTTGAATCTTAAGCTCTTCTTAAATATGAAGAAATGGATAGAAAATTAAAGGAAGACAAAAGATTATCAGAACTCAAGAAGAAATGAATTAAGCTAAAAAAATAATTATAAATTATCACACTATTATTCTAAATTTAAGTTTTCCCATATTCGAGTACATTCTTAATTTTCATTATCCTAACCTTTTTTTCAATTTCTTTTAAAAAATTGTGTTAAGCGAAATTTTAAATTCCTTTATCTTTTTAAATATTTACATTCCAAAAATTTTCAACATTTTCATTATAAATTTAAGTATCCTTAATATATTAATATATCAAACAAAGCTGCTTTCTAAATTTCAGCTTCAATTTATCAATTATTTTTTGCTTGATTTGAAAGGACTTTCAATATCTACAAATATTTTAAACTTTTGCTGATTTTAGACCTAATTCAAAAATACTCTATTAAATTTAATTAACATTTATTTATTATTAACCTATGATATATTTCTATTTTGAATTAGAAAGTTCATTTTTTTAATTCTTATGACTTTGAGAAAGAAAAAACTTTGTTGCTGATATTTTTATGTTACTCTTTTTTAATTATTAATTATTAATCTAGATTATGAAATTGTGCTTTAGATCTACAATACCTATAAATATTATTGTCTATCAAATTATATTTTATCTTATTTTATTTAAAGCAAAGGTACATTCTTATAATGATCATATTCAATTATATTATTACAAATTCTAAGCAACTTTTAAGTAATTACTCAATTTCTATTAAAGTGATAAGAAATAAACACGATCTTCTTACTGAAAAAGCTAACACTTCAGTATTTACAGATTTCTAAACGATCTCTTAAATTTTCACTTAATCTTTACTTATGAACGTAGAGGGTATTTTCTTCAAATCTAATATCATAATTCTATAGATTTCATTAATCAAAATCTAAGTGTTTTTAAAATTCTGAAAATTTTGTAGAAAGACAATTTTAATTTGAATCTAAAATAATAGTAGTTTATTTTGATCCTCTTATAATATTTTTCTATTTTTCATAATCCTCACCAAAAAGGGGAAATATTTTTAGTAATTTCTTTTAATCCATTTGATTATTTAAGACTATTCGTCGATCTAAAAAGTTTTATTAATTTGAGAATAATTACTAGATCATTTTTAGATCCTTGATTTAAGTTTTAAATAGCTTCAGTTATTAATTTTACATAATTAAACAGTTAAAATTAACTATGTATTATACCTTTGTTATAGAATCTATTATCTAATAAAGAAATTTATTAAAATGCTTTATTAAAATAAATAAATTTATTGATCTTATTCCCTTATTAATAATCACTATTTAGAAATTGAAGAGATAAAAATTAATTATTTAAAATAAAAATTGAATTATTTTTTATCAAACTTTAAAAAAATCAAATTTTTAGGTTAATAACATTATTTAAAAAATTATCTGCTTTTTTATTTAATAATTTACTTTTTCTTTATTTTCAACAGATATTAATAATAGAAAGTTTAAAGCTAATTTCTAACATTATTTCTTATAACTAATTTAATTATGGTTCAATTTTATGAAATTTAAAACCAAATAAACAATGATTTTGTAAATAATTAATAATTTTAAAGGGATTGATAATTTGGTATTAAATTAAGAATGATTTAATTACCTCAACAAGAATTCAACATTCAAGAGATACAACATATACAATTATATTAAGAATGTTCATTAGGCATATATGCTTCTTATTTTGATTAATAAGGGAATTATATTTATACTTTAGGTGAGTATCATAAATTAAAAATTTATGATCTTCGAAGGAAAAGCACAAAATTAATTATATTTTGTCGATGCGAATGTATAATCGCTTTAAGAGTTTGTGAAAAGATTAGTACTATCGTAACATGTTGGGAACCTGGACTTCTAATAATATACAAAATTGAAACAAGAAATTGGAAGATTTTGAAAAGACAATATATTAAATCTACAATCCACTTTAATATGATAAGTAACATAAATTAAGAATATAATCATTTTGCATGTAATTATTTTAGGGGAATTTAGGCTTGAAATCTGACAGATCTATAACAATTTACAATAATTACAGAAACACATTTAATGAATTCTAATAACTTTATGATTCCTAAAAAGTAATTAGGTTAAACATTATATTCTTAGAATCAAAATTGATTTGCACTAATTATGGTGCTCGTTTTGTAGAAATATATAAATTTAATCAAACCTCAAACAGATATGAATATGTTAATAAGTTAACTAATAAATAACCTATTGAATAAATATTTGGTTCATTTGATAGAATTTTGATTCTAAATACAAATAAAATATTTGGTTAATTTATTTACAATAAAGAAAAGGAAATTTTTGAATAAAGAGGATATTCTCGAGAAAAAGGTTATGTTTTATCAAATATCAAATTTGTGGACTAGGGAAATTCATTTATTGAATATGGTTATTCAAAAAAGGTTAAATTATGGAAATTTTTAGATGGAGAATTAATAATTTCAAAAACAATTGAAATGCAATAAAATATTACCACTGCCAGTGTGTCATAAAATAAAAATGCTTTAATATTTGGGCTTGCAGATGGGACTATCAAGATTTTCACATGAAATATAAAATATAAAGATTATAAATCTAAAACTAATTGATATTTTTATTATCTTTATGAATGTAGAATTTATCATTTTTAATAATAATCAATAAAATAAGCTAATCTTATTATAAAGTATTATTAGGTTTCTTGTATATTAAGGTTAGAATTTTAGATATTTTTTTCCTTACATATACTTTTACAAGAAAATGATTCTTTAAATAAAGATTATAAATATAATTATTATTATTACAGAATCCTAAACTATCTAACATCACTTTATTTTATAAAAATAAAATTAATATTTTTAATATTGTGAAATATTGAACCCTAATACTAATGGGTTTTGACTTTAATAAATCAGATGCATGGATTGTAGTATGCATAATAGGGTTTCTTTTAATAATGCTGATCGTATTTTTTATTTTACAACGATTCAGAAAGAAAAATAAAAGTAAAAAACTAGAAGAAGAAATTAATAAATTATAATAATATGTAAATTCTTGTGATAGAAAACTTGAAAGCCAACATGATAATGTTAATACCTAACCATAATTGTAAAACTAATCAAGTTCATTTTAAAAAGCTAATCCAATTTATTAATAAGACTAGTAATGCTAAATTAAATAAGCATAGAAATTATTTTATGATCTTGATATTGATAAGTTGGAGAGAGAAATAATTAATTAAGAATCTTATTCTCCAATTAATAAACAAAAATTAAATAATGGAAACTAAAATGGATTAAAGCAAAAATTGGGAATTAAAAAGAAAAATTTATAAATCCAAATTCCCTAAGATTGATATTTAGCATCATATATAGTCATTCTATTAATTTTCACTAAGATTTATAATAGGATTATTGGTATGTATTATAAAAATTCCTGTAGATTATACCTCTAATTCCGAACTTATTTTGAGGTAATTGAGTTCCTTAATCGATATAAATATTCTCTTTAGTTTTTTATTGATTATTTGGTCATATTCGAAGAAAGTTTTATTTATTTGCTTTTCCACATTTAAATTTATAATTTTTCATTCGATTGAAAATACTCTTATTTATATACTGTTTATGTTTTCAATAATATACTTCTACTAATCTTGCTAAAAAAATAATCAATTAATGTTTTCTTAATAAGAACTTCACAATTTAAATTCTTTCAATTATTAAACTACATCAAAGTTAGTTAGTTATTTAAATAGTTATTTGAATTGAGTTTCTTCATTTAATTTGTCTTAAAATGAATATTTATTGGTAAATATGTATAAATTTTTTAAGTTATACGTTTTAAGCAAAAAATTCAATTAAAATGTTGTCTTTTTTCTAAAATATATTTCCAAACCAATTTTAGATTTATTAAACACAAGTTTATATTGAATCATAAAACACTTCTACATTTCTTTTGGCTAATTAAAAATTTTTTAATTTCGTAAATACAATAATTTTGGGCTACAAAAAATAATAGTAATTTTTAATTTGTTTGCTAAGTTTATTTTTATTAAATTATATCTTAAAGTATGTAGTATAAGCATAATTTAAAAGCATAATTGTTTAGTTCTAAAAATTTAACACTAGGATTGTTAATTTTAACTATAATTTGACTTATTTAAATAATAATAACTAAAATCAAATATAGTAGAGTTAAATACTAAGGATGCTTTAATTAAAGAATACAAATATCAAAAGATATTATCAATTAATGCTCTATAATAAAGTTTATATTAATTATTAAAAAATTATACGATTTTATAAATATGAATTGATTACAATCACTAGGTTAAAGTATTAGATATTCAAATTGAAAGAAAAATGGAAAAAATTGAATTTTTTGTAATTCGCAAAAATTGAATTAGAATTCATCTATAAACATTAATTTCAAAGTTCATTATTTATTTATTAAATTTGAAATTAACAGTCAATTATGTCTAAAAAGGTCAAACAATTAGCAGAAGTAATTGCCTTACAAGAAAAAACTATTGGAAAGCTCTAAAAAATAATAGAAAACAAAAAATCTTAATAAATTGGAAATAGAAAGAATCAAAGCATAAAATTAGATTAAAAATATTTAGTTGGGTATTTCACCTGAATTTATTGTCAGTACAAATGCAAAACCTCCTCGACTAGATTTTAACGAAACTAATAGATCCTATAGATGCAGGCCTTCTATTTCTCAGACCCATAATTAATTGAGTTAAATTTCAACAGACTATATTCAAGATATTTAATCGCTTCGAGGAAAAATTGAGGGACTTTAAAAGGAGAAATAAGACAGATCTCTATTTTTTCAGGATAAAGAAAATTGGAATAATAATAACTCATAAAAAATAGAAATTCTTGAAAAATAAATAAAAGATAGAGACTCCACAATAAATGTCTTATAAGAGCAACTCGTTTCTGAGAAATAATTAAGATAATAAGTATGTAATTCTTTGTTAATCTTTTAGACTCAATAAGATTTAAAATAATAAAGAACCATTTGGAATAAAATGTATTCTGAATTATCAAATGAAATAAAAACTTTAAAAACAGAGCTTAGAGCCTTTTCATCTTAACCTAAAAAAAGATCAAATTAACTATTTTTTTCATGATAAATTAAATAAAATATATAATATCATCATAATTTTTCAGATTTAAATACTTCAATAATAATGAATTATCATATTAGTATACTATGTATCTCTTATAAAGGAGTATTGTTTTCTGTTGAATACTTTAATATTTTCCTTTTTCAAGATGCAATTAGATGGTTGAGCCATCTAGTTTTTGATTGTACTTAATTTATTTAAATAAATCTTAAATACAAAATATTTAGTAAAGATTTAGAACAAATATTAAAAATATTTGTATTTTTGTAATTTTGATAGATGTAAGTATGAACAATATGAACTTAATTCGCTAAAATGAGTTATCACATATATATTTAACTGATTAAGATTATTAATGAGTTCACTCTATCAAATAAAAGTAAATCAATGTTTATTTTGTTTTATATTTAATTGTAACAAAAGAATGATAAAACAATGGATCATAGCTTTATGATTATGTTTAAGATTTAATATTATTTTGATTAAATCTTCTTTGATATATTTTATTAGATAATAGATAATAAAATTAAAATAATGGACGCCACAGGTGATTTACCTACATGGAAATTTATATACTTAGAAGTTTCAATGTTGCTACCTTCAATAGTAACAGGAGTGCTTTTTTGGAAATTTGGATTTCCAATGATAGCATTATTAACGATTTTACTATTCTGTTATCTTATAGTGCCAGGATTGCTTATATAGTATTTTATTTTATTTAAGATTAGTCTTGATAAGGTTTCTACTCATGTAACAAGATTATCATCAAGTTTTGCTAATATTGCTTTAGAAAAAAGTGAATAAATAAAGAAAGGATTGATTTGGTTTGCTATTTGCTTAACAATATCCTTTTTAGCTTTCTTTATTTCACTTAGTTATGTACCTTTTTGGTCATTTCACAGAATCAATTTCTTTTACATGGCAAATACTGAAATTATAGTGGTAGAGAATAAAAATATGGTTAGATTTCAGTGTTGATGGTATTGTTAGACCCATTTTTAGAAGAATTCTTTTGGAGAGTATTTGTATAGAGTGGTTTAGCTGGAGGATTGACATATTCAAATCCTTAAGAATGGATCATCTGGATAGTTGCTCTTCATTATGGATTACTATATGTATTTATTTTTGCTGTAGTAACGAGGTATTTGATACTTATATATAATTATTTAGCAAATTTGTATATGCCATATTTTGTGCTATACCATTTGTGGTTTTCAGTAGAAAGTTTTCATTTATTCGTGATTCTGGGGTTTTAACTGCTATTTTAGGACATACAGGATTTAATCTTGGATTTGTTATAGTATTAAATTTATGGTATTGGAATAATTGGGAGGTTCATGGATGGAAACCATATGAATTTTGATATATAAAAAAAAAAGTTCATTTTAAAGGATTATCAAATTCTTACAAAATATTGATTTTAGACAATTTCTATTCGAGAGATTCTTATTCTTCATCATTTTCGGATTAATAATTAACTTAGCTATCATTAATCCAAGGTTCAGTAGATACTACTTATTGCTTAAGGATGTTAAATGTTTCTAACAGAAATGAATACTGTTTATTCCATTCAAAACGTTCGTCTATTGTAATATCTAAATCTACGGCAATACTTTATAGTAGCTTTGTAATATACTCATAATTAGGAGTTTAATGATATGGTAATTTTCTGATGTGCCTTAAAATATTAATAACGCATTACAAATATATTAAATGAAATTATTATGGAAATCCTTTAAATAATTATGAATCTGTTATTTACTATTTGAGTTTTCCAGTTACTTCAGCATTTTAGTACGATTACCAAGGCAATTCTCCATGGTATAATTCAACCAAAACATATAACAATGATTCGATATCATCTTTTGGTGATTACTCATGACCCAAATGAGATGATATTGATGCGTATTTTATTGTGCCAACAAAGTATTTGTCCTTTCTAAATGGAATTTACTAACCTTTGCTCATATATAATTTACTGATCCCATAATCAATAATATAAATCTGTCCTTTATATTGCCCGCCTATCATAATATTTTCTGGTTTCAAATCTCTATGAATAATCTTTAAAGAATGTATTTATTTGAGGATTCCTATAGATTATACGGCTATTTATAAAACTGTTTTTAAAGAAAATTTCCCATGAGCTCGCTTCAACATAGCTAAATCACTTTCTAAATTTTCAAGAATAAGTATATTTGCTCCATAAAGAAGACCACAATAATACAATTTAGGTACTCCATTTACACCTTATAAGGTTTTAAGTATTTTTTTCTCCTACTTTAGAGTTTGCCTATTACCTATCTCTCTTTTTACCACAACTTTAGTTTTTTTTTAGATATGAATCCCTTCAAATACCTAACCAAATGTTCCGCATGAAATCATTCTTCCAATTTAATATTCCGAGTTTATACTCCTCATTATTAAAATGAAATAAAATGATCTAAGATTTACTATTGCTTCTCAAGGAGCCACTATTTGTGTGTAATTTCTTTACCCTCTTGATATAATTAAAACTAGAATGCAAAGTATGTAATTTTTTTTAAGATTCAATAAAGGTCACGATGGTCACTCGCAGAAAAATTTGGTACCTTAATATGGAAATATATTAAATGCAGTTAAATAAATATATAAAGAAGAAGGACTGAAAGGATTTACTAAAGGAATAGTTTGGTCTTTATTTTCCAATAGCATTGCTAGAGGTCTATTCTTTTTTTTGTACTTCTCAAATTTTAGTATAGTTATGAAACCAAAAAAGAAGAATGTAATTCCTATTATGGTCCTGGTTCTAAAAAATCTATTTTAATTGCTTCTATCTATGCTTCAGTTTTTGCTTAAATAATTACACAACCATTGTGGGTTACTACGACAAGATTGCAATTGAATATTGGAAAAATGAATGTATTAATATTATGCTTATGTAAAGGGATTTGAAAATGTTAAATTTACTATTCACCAAATTTTCAAACAACATGGTATTTTAGGCTTTTATCGTGGTTTAAAAATGTCATTATTTTCTTCTTTCCATGGAATGATTCAAATTAATACTTATGAATGGATTCTGTCTTTTTTAAATAAAATAGAATAACATTCAGACATGAATTCGTTCTTAGCTGGAGGACTTTCAAAAGGATTTGCAATTTTTTCCACTTATCCAATGACCACAATTAAAATAAGAATTATTTAAAATTAATTTATAGGATCAGAAAATCCTAAATACAAATCAAATTTTGATATTGCAAACAAAATATTAAAACATGAAGGAATAAAAGGATTTTATAAAGGAATTTCAGCATCTATGATAAAAGGGATGCCTTCGAAAGCTATCTATTTTTTCTTTTATGAACATTTTAAAGTCATGCTTAATGTAGGTAGAACATAAAAAAAATATTGAAATTGATTGTTCTATCTTTATATTTAACAAATTATTTATAATATAAGAATTTATAACTTATAAAAATATAATTAAAAATACATGTAATTGATATTTTATGATAACCAATCAATCATTTTTGATATATCTCATCAATTTCTTGTTTCTAAAAGCACAATCATTTCATGTATCCTCCTAGCGAAGTAATTTACTTCATAAATTCATAATCAAATCAATCATTCAAAAATTGGATCTGTTTCAAAGAAAACCAAAAAATTAATACCAATAAAATATAGGTTTTATCTAAAAAATGATATTTTCTAAATTGATAAATATGGATGAAATTTTTTGTTTGGATAATTTTTATGATAAAAACCAAATTCTCATAATTGTTCTGATTATTGAATTAGATCAATAATTAATTTAAATTCACTATTTGGATCTGCAAGTAACTTTTATGGATGATCAAATTCTGAAATCTTACCATCATTTAAAACCATTATTCTATCTGAATTCATAATCGTTGTAACTTTATGGGCTATTGTCAGCATTGCAGCATTCTTAAAATATTTCTCAAATATCTAAAATAAACATTAAGGTGATATAATACCTCTTTCACATGCTCTTCTGTTTTTTAATCAATATTTGCCGTTGCTTCATCTACTAAAATGATTTATTTATCATCTAAGACACATCTAGCAATATTTAATAATTATTTTTCTCCTTATGATAAATTGCTACCTGACAATGCAATTTCACTCTATAATCCATAGTTTTTGAAGCTCTGCATTTCAAATAGTTTACATTCTTATGCTATTTCTAAGATTTTAGCTTCATTAAATTAATTTAATGGATCTAGATTCTCTCTTAAAGTTCCCATAAATATTAAAGGATCCTAAGGAATAATTGAAAACTTAGATCTTAGTTAATTAAGAGAATATGAATTAATGTTTTAATCTTCTATTTCAATTTATCCTTCTATTTATTCCAATATTGAAGTCAAAGCTAAAATAATTGAACTTTTCCCTGCTCCAGTTCTTCCTACAACACCAATCTAAAAATTAAATAGCATATTACTTTTTCTCCTTTATGTAATTCTAAAGATATTTATTGTAACACACTTTTTGAATTAGATCTATATTAAAAGGTACAATTTTCAAGTTTCAAAATGATATCAGACTTTTCCTTCTTAACATCTAATTAGTCATCTTGATCATTTGGAGTGATTTATGGTTAATTTTTTTCCTCTAATTCTATTTTACTAATTTAAACTTTAATTATAAATTACTTTGCTAAATGTAAACATCTTTCAAAACTAATAAAATACATTTGTAAATTTCCATAAGCTATTGAAGAATTCAAAAGTAAGGTAGATACAGTTTACATTTATTATAAAACTAAGTTAGTCATTTTTTAAGTCCTTCCTGGAACTATAAACTAGAGATAAATGAAATAATATACACAAATTATGAATAAAAATGCTTAAAAAATATTTGTAATTGATCCTGCAAACGATTGATACCAATATTAAAATCCATATAAATTCAGTTAATTTCCTAAATCAACATCAACATTTTTCTATTATAGAGATATTAATTTATCTATTGGTAAACAACTTCGAACATATGTTGCTCCTCTAACAATTTACTAAAAAAAGGAAAAAACAGGACTTTTAGATACAGATTCTATTCTTGTAATTTCTCTCAAGCATCTAGTATAAATTACAGTCAAATATATCAAAATGATAAATAAAAGGATTAATAAAGGTAAAGCTGCTATGTTCAAATAGAGGAAACATGCAGACAATGGTAGTAATAAAGATGTTAATTTAAATGTTAAGTTTTAAACTTCATTTGGGAATAATAAATCAATATTATAGACATCTTTACTCAATCTATTCATTAATCTTCCAATTAGAATTGTATTATAAAATTTAGTATAAGAAGCTCTTAATAAACTATTCATCATATTATCATGAATAGCTTTCGAAGTATTTAAACCTTTAACTAAATAGTAGCTTTTCGTCAAAACCATAGCAATAATAATTGGTGCTTTTATAAATGGATAATAGAGTTGGGCTAGTTACGTATAATCTTCATCTGTCATATTGTCTTTTGCCATAACAAAATTACCAAATAATTGGCAAGAAAGTACAACGATAAAATAGATCAACGCACAAAAGATAGCACAGTATCTTCCAATAAAGGTGAAAATTTATGATTAAACTCCTTTTGAAATTTATCCTTTTTCTTAATCTTCTTTTAAAATTAAACTTGATTTTAAATCTTGATTTTCTGTCTGTTCTTTAGTGTAATGCTAATCTTCAAATTAGATATCAATTAATTCTTTTTGAGAGAATGTTTAATTGTTATCAAGGCCGATAATTTAAGCAAATTTACCTTGTCTTGTAATTTTGCCATCTTCAACAACATATATCATATCACATTCTTATAAGTTAGAAAATGAGTTTGTAAATAAGATTCGAGTTTTATTTTTTAAATACCCTTAAATGCATTATTGAAAAATTTGATATTTGACTTTAATATCTAAAGCACTCATAGGATCATCAAATAAATAAATATCTGCATCATTATAAACTGCTCTTGCTAAATTTATTCTCTTTTATTATCCTCCAGATAAGTTGTCTCCTTTTTCCCCTAAAATAGTTTCATCTCCATTTTTAAATGATGCTATATCTCTATCCAATCCGCAAATTTTGATCACTTATTTATACTTTATACTATCAAATTAATTCATAAATGTGATATTCTTTTTTATTGATCCACTAATAATCCAAGGATCTTGAGTTGCAACACTTAAACGTCCATTCACAGTAATTTTTCCATATTGAAAATGTGTTTCCCCTAAAATTGATCTGAGAATAGTGGATTTTCCTGATGCTGAACTATTTATATATATTAATATAATACTTTCCAACAAAAGCAACATATTGACCTTTTTTTATTTAGATATCCAAATTAATATCAAATAGACTTATATTTTTTTAAATTAAATCTACTTAATCTCCTTGACCCTTATTATTTATTTCGTCATTTGTTTCCCAGTCAAATTAGCCGTTTGAAATATTTATAGCCACATTTGATTATTCAACAACATATTCTATTTGATTGCATTCTTTTTGTTTAAGAAAATTTTCAATTCGATCTATAGAATTCTTGCTCATTGAATAATTTTTGAACTATTAAGGTAAATCGAGTAAAAGTCTCACAACACTTTCGTAATTTTGCATCATTATGGATATGATTGCAAAATTTACTGGATAGTTAACAAAAAACAAAATCTCCCAAGTCACTATATCAATTAAGCCTTAGAATAACTAAATGAGGATAAGCATAATCACTTAGTTTTTTAAATGATAAAGTTCATTGGTCCTTTTGGATTGTATCTATAATATTAAAATAGATTTCATACTCTCTATTCAAAGAACTCTTCTAATTAATTTAATTTAACTTATTTTGAATATATTAAAGCTTCATCTACAGCTTTCATTCTTAAATCTTTGGCAATCATATATTTTTTTTATACAATACCATAAAAATAACCAAAAGTAACTCCTGTTAAAGCTTATACAACAGCTCCCAAAGCAGGAACTAATGCTTAATTACCTAGTGTCAAATAAAAGACTAAGCCAGCACATAAAAATTAGAGTGGTTGTGCAAATAAAATAATTGCATTATAAAAGTAGTTCGATGCTTAGGTAATATCAACTTACAACATATTAATAAGCTCTCCAGTTGAATAATGTTAGGATCGTGAGATGGGGAATTTAAGAGTTTTTAATATTATCTTTTATTGTAGAGCTCCTTAAATTTTTATACTCACAATGGAAGAGAAGAATAATTAAAATGGATTTATCAAAGAAAGTGAAAGCATATATAGAAGTTGAATGGTTGCAAAGAAAAGCATATTGGAAATTAAAGGCTTATCTTCTGGATTATCATACATAAAGTATTTCTAAGATTTTGCTGTAATAATAGGAAGTGATAATTATAATATTGCCACTAAAACATAGGCTATCAAACATATCAAAATGGATTCTAATAGATAGTAAATTTTTAATTACTTCTAAATGCATTAAATAAACTAAGAAGTAAATTAGATTTGTTGAAAACATTTATAAATCTTTAAAATGAATTATTCATGTTGTTCTTTATATCAATTGTAATGAGATCTTATTAAGTCAATGGTTTTGATTTTCCAATCTTGAATATATTGGATATTTTAGTTACTTTTAAAATAGGATAAACCCATGAAAAGAACATTGTTTTGTGACATTGGCTTTCATTAAATGATAAACTTTTTTATGGTTCCAAAAATGATATTTATTCTGACATATCAACTTTTTAAGCCATGATTATTAAATTTCCAATTATTGCATATAGATTTGAAACTTAATAAAAATTATGGAATATGGACAGGAATAAATAATTATATTTGGAAGAATAAAATATTACAATGCCGTCATCGATCATATTAATCTTCATCATCCATATGTTAAAATATATTTAATAAGTATTGCGTCATTTCAGAATTCATGAGTCTAATTTCAGAAAGCCTCAACTAAAATTTCTTTATATTAATCTATATTGAATTATGAAAATTTTGCTTAAATTAGTATAATAAAACTTATTTTCATGGTTATAAATCGATTCTTACTTTAGAGTTCTTAATTTTTAAAAAATTTAAATTGATCATACGTTGTTTAAATAAATTTAAGATAGATATTTTTCTGATTTCTAAATAAAAACTTAATAAATAAAATGCTTTGTGGAATAATCTCATTGATTTTGCTAATTGAATCTTCTTATCAATGGTGTGGTATGTTACATTTCAAATTTAGATACCCTGTAACAAAATGTTACTTATTATACTTCAAAAGGTGAGCAAATAAGATGGAGAGCAGACTCATTAATTGTAGGATCGGGACTTTAATACACTATGATGCCAAACTCAACAATTATGAGATATCATCCTGCCTTTGATTAAATATCGTCTGAGGAACCTCATTATGGAAGTACAATTATAAATTAGAATCATAGCTTTAATAAAGACAGGTGCAATGAGAGCCTATGATATCGCAAGCTCAGGAGCCTGGACTAATTAATTTGCGTTTTTGGAATTAGACGATAAAAAAAACATTTACGACATATATTATGCAGTAGGGTAATAAATTATATAAAATCTATGTAGAAATGCTTAATAAATGGATAAGACCCCTCAATTCATTTAAAAAGTAACTTTGACTGAAAGCAATGTTATAATTGATTGTTTTGATATAGAATACATCAACCCTGACTTGTGGATAGTAGATTGTGCTGAAAGAGATGCAGTGACCCCTACAAAACCTATGAAAAATTATGTATATCTTGCAGAAAAAGATGATACCGCTACAACCATTAATTAAAAAAGACAAGAAGTAGCCAATAATAAATAGTACAAATAAGTCAAAGGAAGAAAGATTTAATATCATGTTTATTACAAAAGAGGTACAGGAGAAGAGCTTGGAATTGAGCGTCCTTAGCCTAAATAGCCTATTAGAATGTTACTTAGAGGTTAATAGGCCTTTAATTCAGAAACAGGTACTCCAGCTGTGTTAGACACTGATTGCTCTATTGATTTATTAATAAGATTAGATAATGGGACATTCAAAGATACAAGCGTTTTAGACAAAACAAGAATTAGTGCTGACACTAAACAGAATGTTAATTTTACATTGATTGATTTCAAAGTGTAACCTAATGGTGATGTTTATATATTGGATGCCGATTAAGGAGTATATGTTTACAAGGTAACAGAGGAGGGATAATGGGTTTATTCTAAAACTATTTAAACTCTCAACCAAAAAGCCTATGCTTTTGACGTAGTCGAGATGTTGAATTAAGATGGGTATTAAGAGTTAGCATTGACCATCTTATATGAATCTAATCTAATAATATCCGTAGCTTCAGCTTAAAAGAATGGTTATCATTTGCCTTTCAAAGCATCTTTTCCAGTCAGTGTATCATTCAGTGATAAATATTTGGTTGTAATACATGAGTAAACATTGTATCTTTACAATATGAACCTACCTTATTTATTACACTAAGAACTCTTGATTTCATAAACTGTAATTGTAAATCCATTTGAACCCGATGTCATTGTTGTTTCCGAAACTTTGACTCGAAGATATGAACTGAGTGATGGATATATCGCCTCAGAAAATTCTATTAATATCGAAAAATCAACAATAACATTATATGGATCTGATGGTACTAAAACATGTAGTTCCAAAATTAATTACCAAGTGTTACCTATTGAGGATGCTAATATTTATGATTTAGGTCATGATCCCTTTCCAAGTATGGTTACTTATCCAGCTGAACCATTCAATCTCTAAGATGTAGCATCAGGACCAAATCTTTAATACATAACTCCAGATGTGAATTAAGACCATGTGGAAATATTAGTTCATTTCCTATGGGAGTTAGAACTTAGAAATGCTACTTTATTTGATCCTAAAGATGTTTCCTATGCAGATATTTTAGTAGATCCTTATCACCATAATAGTAACAAATATTATCTATTTCTATAACATAAAAATAAAACCGTTATTGTATGGGATTGTCAATCACATAGTTTCAGAGATAATCACAGTAATTGTGAAAAATAAGATTAATTTAATCTACCTGTTTAATTGAGCAGGACTAATTCATAATTTGATTGGAAGACCTTTGAATAGGAAGTAGTGACTTTCTAATTTTAAGTCAGTGATTATGAAATTGAATTTTATAGTTCATATGATGGGGATCACTAAAAAATTGGAAGCATTACTTATGATGCTAAACCAGAATTTAGAATTACTTCATTCACAGCATTAAAGTAAAATATTTATGTTGTCTAACACGAATAAAAAGAAGTAGATGTGATATTCGCTGTCAATCCAAATCTTGTTAAATACTCAATAGATGCATATCTTATTGATGAATATGACACAGGTTGTAAATGGACTCCAAAAAGAGTATTTGGAAACTCATTCACAAATAGCGAATTCATCTTTATTTTAACAGAAGATTGTGTGATAATGGGTGAACTAAGAGTTCATTTTCTTTTACTTAAGACTTTTCCTATCGAAACAAATGCTGAAGTTGAAGTTGCAGTTGGCTAAAAGACTTTCTATATTATCTCAAAAGGAACAAAAGACAAAATTTAAGAATATAACTATGAAAACTTGAATGACATATATTTAATGAAGTCAATGCCTTTATATGGAAGATTTGCATTATAAACTCCTTTAACTATAGATTTCGTTTTCGAAACAGGATTCTTATTTGTGAGAGCATTAGACACTATTGAAAAAGAGACAGTGTTTTTAATTTATGAATCTAACATACTCTATAGAAATTCATTACATAAGGTATTAAGAACACATGAATTAATCCCAGATGGTTAATTAATAGAAACAGCAGCTTCTGGATAAGATTAGATGTTTGTTTATTTCAATGACTTGAAAACATAAAAGGTTGTAGTCTTTTTGAAAGATTCGTTGATGGAATTAATTCCAACCGAAATGAGCGATGCATACACAACATCTTTAAAACCAGCCGTAAGTGTCACTAATACCTTATCAGAAAGCAGAGTAAAAGTTACCTATCCAGTTAAATTTATAAATACTTAATCTATTGTTCGAGTTAACAATACATTATTATCCAAAACAACATTCCATTTTGAATCTACTTAAGAAACTCAATATTTCAATTTTGTAAATGATGGATTATATTTTGGACATGTTACTAAATTCAACGTTATTTGTAAATAATGTGACGGTAAATAAATCACTATACTAAATCCCCTCTCCCCTAGCAGTGGAGGAACTTAATTTGCAAATTACGAAATAATTGCAGGAGCATCATTTAAAGATACTGTAGTCTATTTATCAGATCCTAAATCTTTGATATTTTAAAATAGTGATGATGACACTGTTAAATTTGTCCATAAAATAGAGCCTGGAACTCATTGTACTTAATTATCTACTTACAATGAATATGTTTTTGTAACTTGTATTAATAATGCCGACACCATACTTTATATAGTTAGTTGTGACGTATCTAAATAAGCATGCACTCCTGTTTAATCAGAAAACTCAGTTATTGGACAATTTTCTATGGTTGCTAAGATCTTGTATTAGAATTCATACTTTTACCTTTTTGATGGAGACTTAGACAATACTATGTATGATAGAGGAACTCTATATGTTTTCTAACTAACACTTGATTCAAAGTGGAGTTTAAAAAATAAAATAACCATTGATGAAAAATATTTCAATCTTCCAGCTGGAAATTTATTTTACATTACTGATTTCGATGTGGTTTAATTCTAATAAGGAAACACTTATTATTAAAAAATAATGATCTAAACAGGAAAAGCTTAAGTATATTTTGTTTAAATATACAATGATGGTGGCTTAATCAAAGATAATCATAAGCAAGCTTACAATCTAGCTTCATTTTTGGATTAAGATTATGCAGTCAAATAAGACACTTTTTTCCATTAAATCAAAATATATAATGCTGTTACCAATTAAAATACCTTTGATGCAACTGTAATAGTTACTACTAATAATGTGGCCTAATACGCTGTTACATTTTCATTTGACATAAGCGACCCTCTTAATAAAGGTTCACCAGTTAAAGAAGCAAAGGTTCCATTTTTATTGAATCATTACGGAACACTAAAAACACTAAATAAACTTACTGTAGGCTATGGATATGCAGCTGTTCCTTATAAAAATTATACCCATCTTATGATTAGCATTTATTAATTACCTAATCTAACTGCCTTAGGTGCTGAATCATCTGCCAAAATGTTGACAATATCTGGAGCAGAAACTGTCAAGCATTTTGGTTCAAACACATAATTTGCTCTTGTTATATAGAAACCTACAAATTAAACAGAAGTAAATAATTATTTAATATAACTAGCCATCTTGCTATACAAATATAGAAGAAGACACTAAAACAAATAATTACGTTGTTAAAAAATATACTATCCATGGAACTCCTAAATTGAAAATAGTAGATGGAAAGTAGGTACCAACCTAATGGGTTGAAATAGAAATTTAAAATGATTACAGTTCTGCATTGGGAGTTTTTGAAATCATTAATAAAAATACTCCTACTCCTCCTGATGACAATAAAGGTGGAAGGTACTCATTTATTCCAATGGTTTTTTAGCTCGCTCGTTTGGCTTTGGATACTTTTAGGAATTATTGGTGGTATCCTTATTCTTGGCCTAGCCTTCTTTGCTTACACTAAATTCTATAAGAAAACGCCAGTGCCTTCAAGCGCAAAAGTATCATTAATGAACTAGTGAATAATTATATATTTTCATCTAGTTATTTAAATTTTAATTTTCAAACCTTCTTTTGATTATTAATATTATATATATTTTATTTAAATATCATTTTGGTAGAAAATGAATTAAAATTACAAACATTTAACATGCTAGTTATGCTAAAAAAAAGAAAATACTATTGAGTATATGAGCAAATTTGACTATAAGCTTTCATGCGATAAATGCTTGACCAAATTGCAACATCCGCTTAAATTCCAACATTTTTACTATGCTTTAGGAAAGCTTTATAATTAAAATAAAAGTATATTTGAGAAGTTAGTCTAACTTTCTGAGGATTTATAAAATAAATTGGCAACTATTATAAAGCATATTAAAATTTAATTGAAGTAGACACTTAAAAATGAAAGTATCTATAATGTACTTTTCAAAGACTTTAATTATTCTGATATTTAAGAATTATTTAAAGTTACATCGATTGAATATGTAAACGAAAAAATTAGTCTAGAAAATAAATAGTATTAATTGACAAAAGATATAGAAATTTAAATTAATGAATTAAGTGTGTAAATTGATATAGTTTAAAAGTCTTTGAATATAAACGCAGCCTCTCAATCTCAGAAGAAAATGAATTCTTAAAAATAACAAGACCGTTCTTACGAGCCAATTTTATAAATATAAGGATCAGATATATTCTTTTTCGGATCTAAATTTGGTGTTAAGAATTAGAATTCTATTACAATTTATGAAAAGAATTAAGATATAATTTTTGATCGGAGATTTGAAAACGATTTAGATATTTTCTAAAGTTAAAATAACAATAAAGTAATTGCAGTTAGTAGTTCAAAAAAATTATCATTAATCACTTTGGATGAGTAAAGTGTTGAGCTAATTAATTATAGGGAAATTGCCTAATTATAATCAAAAATAATTTGTTTGTGTTTAAATGAAGATTCAAGTCTCATGTATTATTCAGATGATATAGGCATTCATGTATTTGAACAAAAAAGCAATTATTAAGTAGAGGCTGCCTTAATTGATAATCAAATAAATAATAAATAAACTATGCTCATTTTTAATTTAGCTTGTACTTAAGACTAACTATTCTACTTAAACTCTTAAGGTACCTTATATTTATATGAATATATTGCGCTCGAGAAAAAAGTTTATCTTAAAATAATTTTACATACAAAAATTGAAAATTTGTATAGGTACACAAATATAAATAAAAATAACATTTTTACAGGTTCTTATAATGGTATCTTTCATCACTATATTATTAAAAAGGATGAATTTATACTTATAGAATAGAAATCCTTTTAATTATAAAATATAAAGGCATTCATAGCCAAAAAGAATTATTTATTTGTCTTATATTAATAAGAGCTATAGATTTATAATCTTGATGGAGATTTCAGCTAAAAAATTTCAAAATCATTCCCAAATGATAATCTATAATCAATTGCAGTGTTTTTACCAGATATACTTTTAATTGGAGACAGAGTTTATTAATTGAATTTATATGATGAATTATATAATAGAATTTTTTGATCATAATTATTATTAAAAGTCTTCATAAAAAAATTCTTTTTATCTTTAAAATAAAATTGAACAAAAAAAATCAAAAATTAGGCACTTATTTGGTAAAATAAACTAAAATCAGAAATAAGAATAAATATTCTTTACAAAAATTGCTTAAAATGCCTGTTGAACAAAATTAGAATTAAAGATCTATAAAGAGCCCCTAAAGTTGAAAGTCTTACTTAAAAAGTTTAATCTGACAAAAACTAAAAATTTTTTTAAGAAATGAATTTTGTGTTTATTTTTTTCATTATAAATATAAATGATGAATTTTAATCTCTAATTTGATAAATCACGTCAATCATAAGGTAAGGTCTTTTTTGATAAAATAACACCATTTTAAATCATAAAAATTTAATTATTGTTTTTATTTAATAAAGATTTTTCTATAAGGAATGAAAATGGGTTTGATATTGCTTTATATATTAATTTCTTGTTCTTTTGGATAATATTGTGGTACATATTTAAAATTAGTTTGTTAGATACTATTTAGTAGTAATATAATGTATATGCTTCTGTAAACGAGATTTAGGAATGGGATATGAGAAAATATTTTTTTACAGGAGAAAATCTAAAATTCAAATTACCCAATGATTGTCCATATTTTGAGACAATAGATCCTTTTGCCGAGATTGGAGATGCCATAAGTCATAGAGATCGTAATTTTTATTTTAATTAAATATAGCTTCAATTGGCATAATAAGAAGTCTTAAAGCTTACAGATCTTTTGAAAATGGAGCCTGGCTAAATGATTTTATTTTCTTAGAATAAAATAGCACAGATGTTGATGTGTTCTATTCTTATGGGTATGTATATTCAATTAATATATATAAAGTGATCCTTAAAAAATGGATTCAGTTCCAGCGTTTAGCGGATAAATAAATGCAAGAAATAAAACAAGAAATTTTGTTTGTTTCGATGTCGATTTCCTGACAAATACTAAGATAATAGTAGATTGTTATCAACGAAATTTAGATGATGAGACTAAAGGCTATATGAATGGATTTATAGTAGTAGATATTGCAAGTCCGGATCAATATGCTTTATATCCTAATGAACATCCTGAAGGATATAGATATAACCATACAGAATATCGTAAAATTCTCTTCCATAATTATACATTTCAAAATCAGGATGAATAATCATTGCTTTTCAGAGGAGAACCAGCATGGGCTACAGAAAATGCAGATTTAGTGGCAAATAAGTTAGACGATGACTGCGAAATAGAAGTCTATAGATTTGATAAAAAATTTGAATTATCAAATCCATCTCCTGTAACAGTTTTGACCAAATATGTATTAGCCAAATTATTAGGAACTACAGAAGCTTAATAGAAGTTTTATTTAATAGATTTCTAATTAGAACCAGATGGAAGTATATATGTTTTAGATGCCTTTAATGGTGTTTATGTTTTATATTTTGAAGACAGTAATTTAGAGTGGAAACTAAAAACTCATATCAATCCTCCCTATCTTACAGCATGTTATGGATTTGATTTCAATTATTTAGAGGGGATTGAAGGGAATGTCACTAATCATTTGGTGTTAGTCTTTGAGAATTCAGTAAACCTTTACGAGAATGATGTTCATAAATTCACAATTAAGACTCCAAATATAACCAGCTATAAAAATTTATAAGTTTAGATGAGTTAATAATATTTGGTATTGAGAATAGATACTTACCTCTACTTATATTAATCAAGCACAGGAGAAAAACTTTACACATTCACATAAAATATATTTGATTAAGTGATAATTAATCCTTATGAACCTGATTTAGTAGGAGTTAATGAGAATTCTGCTCACAGATTCTTAATCAGTAATGGTTTACTTCGTTTAAAACTTTTAGATAGTGAAAATGATGGTTTGAAGCCATACACATTAAAAGCAATATCCTTAGACAATTCAGCTAAGGAATGTTAAGTTTCTCTTAATGTACAAGTGCTGAAAAAAAATGATATTTCTATTCGAGCATAAAGTTATCACCCTTTTCCTTCAACTTTAACAATTCCTTCTCCTCCTATCCCAATAGACTTGATTGCATCAGGACCAAACTTATAATATGTTTCTATAGATTCAGCCGTAAACTCAAGAGGTAGCAACAAAGTCATTTTATCAATCAAATCTGTATGGAATCTGAAACTAAACGGAATAACCTTACCAGACGCCAAAGATGTTGAATATTCCGATGTTTTAGTTAACGAGGTTTCAGGTGTTTTTTATATTTTATTACAAATTCCATCCAAAGAAATATTTGTCTACAGATGCTCTCATAAATTGACAGACCATGAAGAAGCTGACTGTAAGGATTACGATAAGTTTTAATTGGACCATATAATTGATAAAACTAAACATTCCTTTTAATGGTGGATATATACTCTTTACATCACATATATGTATTAGGATACTGATTATACTATTCAAATTTATGCAAGTGCAGGAGGAAAAGTTTAAAATATTGGTAAAATTGTAGTTGATAATGGTTCAACCGATAATAAAATAGATTCAGTTACCTTTTTAGAAGATGAGGTTTATTTGGTTTAAACTAAATTAAAAAAAGTATTAATCTATTCAAAATACATGCCCTTCTAATTGTTATATGAAATTACTGATAGTAAATTAGCACAATTTAATGTCAAAGGAAACTTTACACCATAAAGAGTATTTGCAAACAAGAAAGCTAAATCCTCATTGATATTTATTTAAACAATAACTGGATTATTTGTTGGTACATTCTCCAATGATAAAATTTCATCATTTATCTTATAAAAGGAAATTTCTATCATTCCTGGATCATAGGTAGAAGTGGCCATAGGATTGGAGAATTTTTTCATAGTTTAGAAACAAGATGACAAGGATCTAATTGAAGAATACAATTATAAACATATGTAGAGGATATACAAAACTAAAGAATTGCCATTATATAATTATAAATTGTAAAAACCTTTAACTGTAGACTATTCCTCCTAAACAGGATGGCTCTACTTGAGAGCAAGTGATGGAAAATAAACTGTGATATTGGTTTATGAGCCAGGAGTGGTATCTCATATTTGTCTTCATAGAGTATTAGAAACTAAGGCATTAGATTAAGATGGATAAATATTCGATATGGCAGTTGATGGTGGTAGTTAGATGTTTGCATATTTCAATAATAATACTATTCATAGATTTGTAAGTATATTAGCTGATGCTGAACTTTATGCTACTCCTATTTTGGATTCTTAAGATTATGTCAGCGATGTTATTGCAGGAATTGAAATTACAAATTATCCAGGAAACACTGCCTTCATAACTTAAAATCGTATGAAGATACTTAATTCTTAAAGCACTGTCATTATCAAATAATAATTATTTGATAGTAAATAAAAAGTTTTTAAATTTGTAAAACAAGAAGCTTAATAAATTATTGATATGGGAACAAATTGGTTCTATGGATAGGCTACAAGTTTTCATGTCATCTGTAAGACTTGTGGCTCAAATCTAAAGATTAAACCTAATATTAATATGGTTGCAGATGGAAATGATATGAGGTATGATATTTCGGATGGAATTGCTTTTGGTAAATATGGTTAAGTATATTAAACAAGAAATTCCTTGATTTTCTAAGATTAAAAAGGTAAATTTTAGTCGAGATTTGATATGAAATTGGGAACTGAAAGCTGTGAATTAATTACAACCTCAGATGATTTAAGTTTTATCTTTTCTAGTTGGCAAAACACTAAAAATGAAGTAGGTGTATATGTCACTTCATGCTAATAATAATAATGTTAACAATTTAAGTAAGGAAAACAAACTATTGGTGGAATTAAAAAAATTTCAAAAATTTAATTAGCAGATAAAAAGAATTTAATTATTTTAAATACTGATCCTGAGAATTTTGATTCATTAGATAACTTAATTGTCGTAGCCACATTTACCAATGATGATTAGAGCTTTACTATTTCAAATAAATATCTAATAAATGATTAATATGTAGGAAGCAAATTCTTATAAATTGGTGATTTTGATATTGCAAAATATTCAATCAATGGTGTTAATTATAATACCATTATTTTCACAGATCTCAAGGAAGGTTTATACTTTGCACATTTTTCATACGATGCTACCGGGGCATTCTCTAAAACTACCTCAGAATAATATAAACTCAGACTTATTTAAGATAATCAATTTCATGTTGAAGATGATACCAAGTTTTATCAAGTTAGAGTTATTTCCAACCAAATCGTCGGAACCACACTTTAACTTAATATTTTGGTCACAACTAGTAATGTTGCTCATTATGTCATTGCTTTTGATTTAGATGTATCACAACCTACCAAAACCATTTCAATCATTAAAAACAACACAAAATTACTATAAATTTTAACACCTTATGGAACATGGTAAGCTATAGATAAACTCGCCTATGTGAAAGGAAATGTTGCCATCCCTTACACTGATGCTGCTGAAACCAATGTTCTTATTGCTGTTTATGAGCTTCCAAATGATAGACCAACAACTGTTAAAGCTGTGCCTTTTAGTCACTCTATCATTGCAAATTATTAAAAAGTCTTGCCTATCGATTTTGCTTTATTGTTAACTAAAGATTCAGAAGATTCTCAATTTGTAATTTATATCTTTTATATTAGCCTAATTTATATGTAAATATCAATTATGATAGTAAATCAGAAGAGTACTTGATAGAAAAATATCAATTGAGAGCTGATCCACAATTATATCTTACTAATTCAACCAATCTTTAAGATGATGTTCCCATAACAATCTAAATACTAAATGACTTCACAGAAACTGTAGGATAAGCTTATTTATCAATTAATGGATCTCCATCTCCAAAACCTGATGATAAATCAAGGTACAATTTAATTTAAAATATCCTTAGTTCTAAATGGTGGTGGATTACCTTAATAGTAATTTTTGGAGTGGCATTGATTGCAGCTGGTGGGTTTTTCGCCTATAAAAAATTCTATAATAAAGGAGTTGATCCACTATTAGGTTGATTAATAATCTTCTAAGACTGAAATTATAAAATTAACAAAATAATATATATATATATATTTAGTATATTTATTGAAATCACATATATATTGTAGAAACACATAAAATATAAACTCTATAATACCAAATAGTTACTAAATGATATAATCTATATCCACTTTTTATCAGGCAATATTCCTTATCTAGCAAATATTTTTTCTAAATCTCCAGATAAATTACTTTTCCATCAGTATTTAATTAAGATATGATCTTCAAATATATTTCTTCACTTTATCCTCTTTTTATTTGACCCTATTATTTTATATCTTAGAATTCTTTATCCCAAACTTTCAACTTATAATTAGAGTTCAGAGCATTCGTAAATTAATTAATTCAATTTGATCTGCATTCAGCCTAAAAAATCAAATTAATTTAATACCTTCTTTTCTTCTTCGTGTCACAACTTTCAAATATAAAAAGCTATATTTTAGACATAGAGAGTATTATATCTTAAAACGATTCTAACTTAGTTTATTTAATGTAATAAGTGACCTCGTTCTACATAATTAATTATAATTTATCATTCTGTATTACTGGGAGGTCACCCTTTTATTAATTTCTTTTAGCAGCTTTGATATAAGAGTTGGATTACTCTAATTTACCAGAGTTGGAGCAGGTAATATTTCGCTCATTAATAATAATAGTATTCGAAGTTACATTCTATTTCTTTTTCAAAGAAACAAATAAATCCTTTTACTTTTAAAATAAGCTTGCTCATTTTTAGTTTTAATACTGAATAAAAGTAAAGAGATTGAAAAGAAGAATTGATGCCTATTTTCAAATGCCGGGTGCAAAATTTAAAATATATAGGGTTTATTTAACTAAAATTGAATATTATTTAGATCAATCGATAAACTGTTAATATTATTATTCAAAGGTATCAAAATCATAACAATATAATTCAGCCTAATTTAGAAATATTTAATTTTTGCCAATAAAATGATATTTCATCTAACAATTTAAATACTGAGTATTATTGTTTAAACTCCTAAACTAAAATCTATAAAATTTCATTTTAAGTAAGATGATAGTAATATTTTCCGAAAAGTCTATTATAGATGTAATTCTTATCTGATAAAAATAATACCAAGGGTTAAAGATAAGTTGGAAATTTTGGTTGAAATATTGAATCTTTCACTTCTCATTATATATTATTTATCTAATATGCTATTTTACTGCTATTGATTAAGTTTAAAATATAAGTCTTTCGATAAAAATATATAATTGTTGTAATTCTACTTGATGAGTTTGTCATGTCGTTTTATATAATGAAATAGATCTATATAGCTATTTATTTGCAGGATTATTTAGTAAGGATCTGGACATTGAATTTTTTGCAGGATATTAGAGATAGAAAGAATGATGGTAGAGAGATTGGAGTGATTTACTCGTTATTAATGGCCTGTTTAAGGTTTTAAGTCAATTGATTGAAGTAGAAGGATGTAAATTTGAAAGAATGGGAATGAGATAAGGACCTTTGAAATGACATAATATCTTTTGTAAATCTAAATATCAAATCTGTGTTTTATTCTTAGAGATATATTTAAATATCTGAAAAATGAGTTTCCCTAACTAAGATTACCTAGCAATGCTCAAAGCAAAACCTTAAGTGTACCCTCAATTACAGCAGACTCCATAGACGCAAATGATTTACCCAAATACTCAATTTATGTAAGTAACAAGATCAATTCTCCATTTACTTATCCTTATTATACTATATTGTCTATGCCATTATGTATATTTAGGCAACCATACATGAACTATGTACCATAATACTTTATGATGCAACAACTACAACAAATGCAGTAAATGCAATAAATTCCATCCGTGGCTTCTTTAAACCCTTTAAGAATGTAATTGCCACATCCTTAGCCACAAATTTAACCACTTCAACAAATGGCTATGCCTTATCCAATTTAGCCTCCTATTCCATCATAACCTAAAACTGATTAGAACTTGCCTGTCTAGGTAAAGGGCACCAAAGTTAAGCTAAACCTCAAAATGATAAAGGACATACCATAAGAAGAAGACAGTGTACTGGATTATGATGAAATCAAAAAGCAAAGTGGAGATCGCCAATTTATCAATTTAAAGAGAAAACGTAGACTTCTTGATTAGTAAGACGCACCTTTAATGTAAACACGTAGACGTAGCGAACAATCGTAATGTAAGGCTCTCACTAATCATTATAGATTTAGAAATAAGAGATATGTTGAATGTTGATGATAAAGACATGACACTTATTTTGGAGGCTTATCCAGATACTAAATCACTGCTTTAAGAATTAAAGAATGGCAATTTAAAACAAGAGATAGAGGATCTATTACTCAAATGAATTTGACTATAATTTTGTTCGTTTCTAAACTAAAAACAAGTTACTCTATTTTTATTACTACCCAATTATTAAGTCTTTCTTCTATATATACCTTCAAACAACTTCAACTTTTAAATTTCTTACTTCTTCTCGTTGCTACAACCTTTACTTTATCCATTTTAGAATTTATTAACTCAAAATTACGAAAACAATTCATTACAATACCAACTTTATTAAACTCATTAAACTCTTTCATTATCAATCATAATTAAGCAAATTTACTATATAAATTCACTAACACATTACTATTAGAACTTTTTTACTTTGCAAGAATTTAAGCTCTTTTAAATAAAAATGAAATTTTTTATTAGTATGATATTTTAAATCAAATTAAATCTCTGTAATCTCATGTGGCTAAATTTAAGCACCAACTTCAATATTTTTGCTGTTAATTTCAACTTCCTTTTTAAACTCATTTTTTAATTTCTTTCTTTTAAGCTCAATTATAACCTTAAATTCTAAATTAAGTCACTTTTTTTCAAGACCTTATCAACTTTAGATATTTTAATTTTATTTAGAGTAGTTCTGCAAAGGTATAAATTGAATTGTCAAAATAATCTAAATTTATATAATCAATAAATTTATTTTTCTCAAACAAAAGAACATTCTTAGCCAAAACCATTTATTAATTCGATTAGAGGATTTATAAGTTAAGTTCTCAAAAGTTTATAAAATAATATAATATTAAATGTATTCAATTTCTATAATTTTAGACTATTCTCTTTTAAAATTCTTAAGTAAAGTGAAAGGTTCACTTTTTCTTTCTTATTATTTACATTTATTTTTAAGAGTTAATCTTATTTATTTATGTATAACAAACTTTCTTTATTAATAAATTGAGCATAAATAAATTATGAAATAATAATCTCTTCAGCCAGATCCTAGAAAGAAATAAATCTTATTAGATATGATAAACAAAGGATGTGTATCTGAGATAAAGCCAGAAAGAGCTCTACAAGCTCAGATTGAGGCACTTTAATAGGATTTATAGGATAAAGAATAAGCTTTAATTTAAAAAGGTATTACACTACTATATCTAGATGAATAAATTAATAGATTATGCGTTATGGTGTTTTAACAGCAAGAAGAAATAAGTTTAAAAAATAGAGAAATAGAGGACTTTTAATTAAACAAGGCTCAATTAGAGATGGAGGTTTAAAGTTATATGGATATGAAAGAACATTGTGATCAAGCATTGAAATAATTACATCATGTTGAAATGCAAATGAGCGAATTGTAAGAATAAAATTCATAACTAAAGAATCAAGGTATAACACTTTCTCTTATTAATTTAGAACAGTAACTTTTGAGCTAAATTTAAGCATTATAAAAAAATTCTGATGCCCTTTTTAGGGATGCTTTTGATAGAGAAAAAAAACAATTACATAAAAAATTACTTGAGAAGACTAAGATTATTTAAGAATTGAATTTTTAAATTTAGAAATAAAATGAAACCTAGTCTACAATACATTAAACTATGATGAAAATGAAAGAAGACTAAAAGAAATAGGACTAAACCATTTAACTTTTAAGGGAAGAAATAGAAAATTTGAAAGGAGACGGACCAATCTTTGCTAGTCCTTTAAATTAATTAACAAGTCCTTAAGGATAAAGGTAAGCCAGCTTTAATACGCATAAAGATTTTGATGCACCAATGAGATAGTCATCATATACCTACCAGAAACCCCAATCATCAAACAGCCTTTGTAGTAATTTTACTAGTTAAGAAAGTAAGTAAAAAATGATGGGCAATTTTAAGAGATTAACGACGATGGCTGTAGGTATGTATAGTAATCTCCTTGATTATTAATCATTATAAAATGGCAGTAAATTAGTAATTTATATTATTATTATAGGCATCTGAATTGAGTTAAGCTAGAATTGACTTAACTTAATAAGTTTCAAGATCTTCCCTGTTGCATTAAGAATATAATGACAATAATTGATACTATATTTTAAATAAAATCTAAACAATCTTAAATATTCTACGAAATTATTTGTTATTTAAAAAGCTCGTTTTTATTAATGCATTATATGGTTTTTAGAGTTTTTGATTATCAAAGGTTAATTTTATAATAATTTAGATTGATAAAAAAATTATAATAAATATTCAATATAATCAAATTAATTAATAGCAATACTAATTATAAGTATGCTCTGCTTCAATTATTTATTAATTCAAGTGATGTAATTAGGTGTTAGGCATTGGAGCACTATTCCTTTAAATTCTAATTCTTTGTGGAGATTCATCTACATTAAAAGTAACCTTAGGCTCATAATATTGCACATCAGTAAATAATTATTCTCTCTCTTTGATCATTCTTTCTATTTCATAGCTAAGTTCATAAGGGGCATTTTCAATATTGGTTTAATTGGGAGTTGGAGTTTTAGTTTCGACAGATGCTTAAAAATTCATTCTCTTTTAATGTCTAACACTACTAGGGAAAGAGAACCCAGAGAAGTGAGATTCTCTATATTGATAAATTTTGGATAAGTTTAACTCTTCTTCTTTGAATTAGGGAGACTCTTCTACTCTAAAGCTCATATTTTATTTAACAAATAAATTTTATTAGTACTTTAATATCAAATAAATAAAAATTTTCATTGTTGTGAATTATAATCTGATTATAATTATTATTTAGATTTCTCATTTTCTGAATCGAACTGTTCAGTCTCATATTTATCTACAGAAATATATTATTTCTCAACTTCGAACTATTATTCTTCATTAAAATTGTTGTTAGATGCATTGGCTTATTCTTATTATTCAATTTCAGAAACCTTCTCAGGACATTCCATTATTACTGACATTTCATCCTTTTATTTATTTTAATTAGCTATCTCTGTTAATAAAAATGAAAGTTATTAATCTTCTATTTGAATTGACTCATGTTTCAACATTTCTTCATAATTCAAAGATTCAACACTCCTACTTTCCAAAATTCCTTATGTTATTAAATAGTCTATCTCAAATTAATTTAGTTCTATGTTTAATGAAACAAGAGCATCATAAAATTAACTTTTACTAACTCTAATACAATCTTTTCCATATAATTATTTTATGTTACTAATTATAAATGGTTTGAATTTAGTTAAAACATCTTTCAACTTGTCTGAATGCTAAAACTAGTTTCTTACAATTTCCAATTTATAATTAAGCAATACTTTCCTAAATACAGAACGTATATAAGGACATGGATTTGAAGCAGCATCCTCCAATTCATATATATCATTTTCTGCTTCCATTATATATCTCGCTAATAAAAAAGCTTCGTCTTTAGTTAAATTAAATGGATATAAACGTAGTTTATCCTTTAGTTCCTTAATAGTCATTGATTCTCCTTCATATAAATAATCATCTATCTACTAGATTCCTATATTCATTGCCATCAATCTATACTTTAAAGTCTCACCAATGATTTTTATATCATCAAATTTAACTGGAATAATCCTTCTTTTAGGTGGTTATTTAATAACAGTCGATTACTCTTAAAGTATGATAGATTTTTTAATTGGTAAGGCTATTTCTTGCATGATTTCAGTAGCAAAAACAGGAGATGATAGTTTCATTTACTTTGATTTGGATGTTGCATCTAATTATTAGGATTGGTTCTGAGGTTCTTAGACTTCTTGATTTGAAGCAAGTTAAATCTCTTTGATTTAAACTTCTAGATCAAAAATGATTTAATTTAATCTGTCTATTTCATTATCTTTTGATTTTAACTCCTATTTTGCAAACATTAGATCAGTTAAAATCTATAATTCATCAGCCTTGCTTGGGTTCTATTTAATTTCTTTTGTATTTTCTTTTTGATTATTAAGACCTTCCTCTTTTAATTGATCGATTAACTTCTTAATCTCTCTTCTGCTTCTATATTCTTAATCTATTTATTATGACTTTTTTTAATATAAATATATACTCTATATTTAAGACATTCTCTTTTTAATCTATCAATAACTTTTTCTAATTCTCTTTGTTAGATTAAATTCTATTAGATTTATGCTACCAATGCGAATAATCTCTCTTAGATTATTTATTCTACATTATTTTATTAAAGATTATATAGACTTGCTTTAAATAAAGAATCTATTTATAATCTTAACCTAACTGTTTCTTCTTAAAAAGCTGCTCTTTCAATTTATAATTCATTGATTTAAGCAAATCTTTGTGATTTTTTTAGATTTTAGAGCTCTTTGTCCTTTTTTTGCAACTCTTGCCTAATATTTACAATTTCTTTTTTTAAAGCTGTTTAAGCTGTTGAGAAATTTAAGGCCTAAAGTAACGGAGCTTTAACTGGACCTATACGATCTAACTCTGTTATGATTTTCTCTTATTTAAGTTAATTATCTATTATTTTTGAATAAAATTGGGATTACCTTCCATTTAATGAATTTTGGTTTTCAATCGTAAATTTTCATTTTCTAATTAATGCATATTATTTTTCAATTGTTTTATTTCTTATTCATATCTTTCTTTATCAGGAAATCTAAATGAACTTGAATATTCATTAAAGGAATTGTTAGGTTCATCTTATCTTCTTTTTCTGTGGAAACTTGATCGAGGTAGAAGATCTGAATTGTCTAGAATGAGTTTGTTACGATTGGAGCCTGTTTTAGCTGATTCAGCCCTTATTTTTGTTAACTACTAAAATAAGGTTGCTCTCATTATAATTATTAATAATGTCAGATATTGAAGAAACAATCAATAGAATCAAGACTCATAAGTCCGTTTAAGGAATAGTGATTTGCAATAATGATGGTTAAATTATAAGAAGCACATATGGGACAGAAAGCAAAGATGGAGAAAATATTGCCAGAACAATTCCAACTTTAGCTGCCAAGGCCAAGTATTAAACATTATCATGGATTAAAAAGATCAACAGTGCGCGATTTAGATCCCGATAATGAGTTAACTTTCTTGCGTATAAAGTCTAAGAAAAACGAGATTATGGTAGCACCAGATAAAGAATTCTTGTTAATATTAGTTTAAGGTCCAAAAGAAGAAAAAAAGGAGGATCAATGAACTTACATTTATAATATATAAAAATATACATGTAGCAAATCAATTAGATTGCTGATCATTTGTATTTAATACAATAAGGCAACAACTCTTACATACACAGACAACTAGGAGCATCTGATGTACTCTTCAATTATTAGTTCACTAGACTGTGGTTATAAAATCGGTGTTCCATGCTTAACTATTTATGGAAGATGACAGTGTTTGCCATGCTGTTCATTAGAGAGAATGCCAAGATCTCTAAAACGAATGGAAAATACTTAGCTAGCTAAATCATCCAAACATAATCAAACCTTAATAATTTATTCCGAATCATTAGCTTGGCCCAGCAGGAGGGAACCTCTAATGTTGCAGTTTATTCCTTGAAAATGCTACTTGCGATCTTCATACTCTTTGCAAATCAAATGAAACATCCCTCAAAATTATAATCAAGTACTTTACTTAAATTTCTATTGCTGTCGAATATTTACATTCTTAATACATAGCTCACAATGACATCAAATTAGAGAATATGCTTGTTATCAATAGAAATGTAATCAAATTAGCAGATTTTGGATTCAGCTATAGACCTACATATGAAGACTTACTTTCTAAATGGTTGCCTAGAACTCTCACATCCTATTCTAGTCCTGAAATTGTTAATTTTAGATTGAATGTTGTTGATGGAGAATATGATGAATTCTGTTTATTTGCCTCTGATGTGTATGCTTTAACAACTGCTCTATTTCTGGCTATTTACAAAAGACCTCCAATAATGGGACAATTCCCTACTCAAGATGATTAGTATTATCAATTATTGCTTAATTAACCTGATTTATTCTGGCAATTAGACTTCATACAAATAGTAGATACTTAATTGATGAGAGAGCATACTCCTAAATAATTGCTTGAAAACCTAAAGGATTTAATAGAAGGTGGATTAGCTGAAGAATATAACAGGATTACTATTTAAGAATTTGTTAATCATGAATTTTTCAAATAAGCTTAATAAATTGAAGGAGAATAATTTTGACATCATAAATTAATATTAAATACTCAATCTATTTATAGATGACTATCTTAAATTATAATAGTCCAATGTCCGTGTGTTTCAGGTTCTTATCAAGCCATTAAATTAATTTTTGTTTTTTAAACTTCTATTTTTGAAATATAAATTATAAAAAATTATAAGCGTTATTCATTTATAACTAACACTTTGCGTGTTTCTTTTACTATTAAAAAGGCTATTTTGGTTTAAATATTATTAATAATATCAATAATAAAAAGAATGGGGAACTATTTTGCAATTTTTTTCAAATTGTTATTCAAATAAATAAAATTCCAAAAATTGTAATTCCATACTATGTTCCTAATTTTACTACTATCCTTTTTAACTTTCTAAACATGTCAATAATTTACTCCTTACTCTAGTTCATTTGAGACAAATAGTTTTGTAGATTCTGATGGTAAATTAACATGCATAATACATTAAAGGGTGGCAAATAGTAAATGGATTATCAGTTAACATTTACAATCAATGTGGAACTGATAGGATATTTGGAGGAATTTCTACCTTTGGTTATATGACACTCATTTCGAAATTCTTTAGTCTTCCTCCTCATTCAAAGATTTAGGTCCAATTGGATTTTTGGAAGTACAAGTATTACCTATCAATCATAGAATTTCTAATTGGTAAAACGATGAAACAATTTATCTTCATTTGGATGGTCTTAGAGTGATTGAATAAACAGTGGCTTCATTACCTACTGGGTCAAATATTTGTGGAGGAAATGATTATGTTCTATTCATGGATTGGACTATTGAACATAGTTTTGAAACCTTGTAAGTAATAGTTGCAGCAAATATTGCATTTTCATCTTCAATTTAGGTAGAATTCTTGAACTATGAAGGGATTTTGGGGAATCAAGAATTTCAGACTTTTCATTCAAAAATGTCCTGTGGGCTGTTTAATATGTTAAGAAAGTGATTTAAGATTTGATTGCCTTAAATGGACATTATATGCATCTTCTTTAACAGAAACTATTTCTTAGTTTTTTAATCATGAAGGCTGGAACGTATAAAATGGACAATCCTAATAATCGTTGGATTGCTTAAGTAAATGAAATTATCTATTCTCCCAATTAGCGATTCCAATGATTTGTGGTCCAAACCTTTGTGGAATCAACAGCATAATTTAGTATCAATTAATACTTCCACCGCATTATAAATTAAAAATTAGATTTCGATTTTACTATATTGATAGTTGGGACTCTGAACATGCTTACTTAAAATTAAATGATAAAGTTGTCTTTGATAAAGAATTCAAATATCTCTAAAGTTTAAAAAATTATAGTCTATGTGGATAAACAAGATTTAATGATCTCTCTGATGTTGAGGATATTGAAGTGAGTCACTCAGAATAATTAGCTACATTTTAATATTCAAATAATTTAGATTAATCTCTTGATGATGAATCATTTGGAATTAGAGATTTTAGAATTTATTTATGTAAGTTTCTTAAAAGTTATTTAGATTGTTAATTTGGTGATTCTTCCAGTTAATAATGTTCTTAATATTGTGGAGATTAAATAGTTTAACAAACTGAAGAATGTGATGACGGTAATTCAATCCCTTTTGATGGTTGTCACAATTGTTAATACGAATGTTGTGAAGGTTGTTCTAATTGTATAAAAGGTTAATGTTAAGAATGTTATGAAGAATGGGAATATTAAGAAGTTCAGCGATAATGTATATGGCTCGGTCTTGAACAATCAAAAAATCTATAGAATGTATGCAACAACAGCGTAGATTGTGTTGGATAATAAAATCAAATCTGGTAATAGGAATGTTCTTTAAATTGCAAATTATGCTATTAAAATATTTGTCTAGAGTGTTAGGTTGGGTATAATTTATTGGTTGGAGAATGTTAAGAAATCTGTGGAGTTTCAGAAATTTCTATGTTTCAATATCCAAATTGTTTTTGTGATTTAAATTGTTAATTATGCAATTTAGGACTATGTTAGCAATGCATTGATACATTTACATTATTTAATAATTAATGTTTAGTAATTTGTGGAGATGGTTTAGTAACAATTGGATTAGAAGAATGCGATGACAAGAATGATATTCCTTATGATGGATGTTATTAATGTACTTATTAATGTTCAGAATAATGTAGTGATTGTTAATAAGGAGTCTGTAAAGATGATTGTAAAAATGGCTTACCAAAAGTAAATGGTATATGTTAATCAATTTGTGGTAATTTGATTATTGAGGATAATGAATAATGCGATGATGGTAATTCTATCTAATATGATGGTTGCTATTTTTGTGATTATTCTTGTCCTTAGTATTGTTCTATTTGCGAGTAAGGAAGATGTTATGAATGTAATTAAAATTATTACTATGATGAGTCATAATACTCTTGCTATTCTGTATGTGGTGATGGTATTTTAACATAAGAGACTGAATAATGCGATGATAGTAATGTTAATTCTGGAGATGGATGTTCAAACCTTTGTTAGGTGGAAGAAGACTGGATTTGTCCTAATAATGAAGCGTGTATCTATGAGAAATATCCAGAATTTTATGCTAAATATTATTCACAGAAAAATCAATATTAGTATGTCCAACTTGAATTTAGTTAATAGTTAAAAAGAGAGTCTGATATTTCAATCGAATATGCAAATTTTATTAATGCAACTATATTATAAATGGATTAAAGTAAGTATTAAATTTCAATAATTTCTGTTTCTAATGCAACTACAACCCTCTCTTGGATTTCTTATGCAATTGAAATTTATATTGATTAAGAATTAAATGATCCTCCTTATTTGAATATCTAGTTATTGGAAAATTTATATAATGAATATGGTATAAAATTGAGAAATTCGAATAAGATTATATAGATTAAAATTCCAAACTATCTAAGTAAATAGGATATTTTAATTTCATAAAATCTATTAGAATATAGTGAAAAGGTAGTTTATTCTTTAGGTGCTCTTGCTGGTTTATTACTTTTAGGTGGTAATGGCTTGGCTTTTTGGATTGCTTTAGAGATCCTTCAAGAGTAATCTTATTTCAAATTTCTAAATATTGAATATCCTTAAAATTTAATGATTTATTTTGAATCGCCAGGATTTTCTTTGGGATCAATCTATTAATATTTTAATGTTGAGTAATTACCCTCAATTTATTAATTTCGATATTTCGAGTCTAAAGAAAAATTTCAATTTTATCAAATCAATGCAAACATAATTGATAATATGAGAAGCTTAGTATTAAGTGTTTTCATACTAATTGCAGTCTATATTTTAACTTACTGTGCTGAAAAATTTTTAATAGTTTTAGAAAAGTTTAGATAATGTGAAAGCAACGAATTTATCACTAGAATGTTTTAAAATTTAAAGTTTAGAGTTATTAAGAATAAATATTTAATTAGAAGAGATGGAATAAATAAAATATTCTCAATAAATTGTTGGGATATCTTTTTTATGGTATTTTTATAATTAAGTGTTTATTAATTTGAGAAATTTTTGACCAATTAAATAATTGCCCTTATTATTTTATTTGCAAGCTTATTATATATTACTTTATTTTTCAAAGCTAAATCTCAATTATAGAATCCTGAAAAATATTTGAGACAAAGACTAGAATTATACCTTATTTTAAAAAAACTTTTAGTTATGTATTCCTTGGTGATGTTTTAAAGCAATTATATCTTACAATTATTATTGATTTGTCTTACAAATTCACTTTACTTAGTATCATGGATTTTCTTAAAAAGTTTGATAAATATTTATGAATACTATCAAACTTTAATATTGTAAGGTACTCTTTTAATTTTCATTTTAACAACACCAATATATTGGGATTTAGAAATATGCAAATTTTCTTATATTACAAAATTGATTTTTGGATGGTTTCATATTTCGATTTTCGTGTTTGTAGTTGTATTTTTCCTAATAGTTGATGCAATAATCAGTTTATAAAAATTTATTCGTTTGATAAACAAATATTTATAAATATAAAATGATTAAGAAAAATAAAATTCATATTAGAAAGATGGACCAGTCAAATTTACCATAATTTGATTGAAATGAGTTACAGCAATTTATTAAGTATAAATATTTGTATTCATTTTTTTATAAATTGAATAAAATCGATAGATTCAATTTTTTATAAATTACTTAATCATAGTTTTTATTATTTTTTTATTCTTCAATGAGTTTTGAAAAGTAATTATTAAGTATTCAATCTAAGTATTTTACAATTTTTAAGGTAAGAGATCAGTTCTAATTTAATACAAATAATATCATTAATACAAGTTTATTTACAAAAAATAGTAAGGTAATAAAAAAGCATTTTAATATTTTATTCTTTTATGTGATATTGATGATTCAGAAAAAATGAAAATAAATTAATACAATGAGTGATCCAACTGAATCATAGTAAAAATAAAATAATGATGTAATATACTGCAAACATCATCCTGAAGAATAAGTTACTAGAGTATGCAATAATCCAGAATGTAATAAAGATGGATTCATTTGTTCTAAGTGTGTCCATGAAGGAGCTCATGAAGGTCACCCATCCTTTGGATATGCCAAATTAAAGGCAGCTCTTATAAAATTTGTTAGTATGAATATTATTTTGAATATTAGATTCCTCAAGAACATAATAAGATCTAACCAAAGAAGGATAGTTAAGTTATGCTAGAATGTAGAACTATCTAGAAGAGACTTCATAAAGCATTTACAAATAAGCCTAAAAATTAAACAAACTTAGTTAATTTATGGAAAATCTAAATGAAACTCTTCTAAGCTTATAAGAAATTGGTGAAGAGGTAGATATTGCTTATACAATATTGTATAATATGGATAAGAAAGAAACAGGAGTGGATGTTAACACCCTTAATGATTACTTGAATTAATTCAGATTATTGATGGACATTAATTTAGATTCTTAAAATCATGAAGTTTCAATTAAACCTTCAAGCATATCTCAATTAAGAATTAAAAATATTTTAGATAAGAAGGCTGACTTTACATCCTTATTAAGAAAAACAGTTGAAGAACATGAACAACATTTCTAAAAATTCTTGAAAGAAATGGGAGATTTACTTAAAGAGAATAAATAATTTTTGGTTCCTAAGGCAAATGAAACCGAAGAGAACAGAAATGCCGAATTTGGTAAGAGAGCTCTTTATAATTCATATTACAAATAAGATACGGAGAAAACTGAAAAAAATAAAAAGAAAATAAAAGGTTAAGTAAAAGGCAAAGTAAAACATGAAGATGATGAAGAAATGAGTATAGGCAGAGAATATTAAATAGGGGCTGTTGAAAAATGTGGTATCCCAAAATTAGATTAAGGATAACCACCACAAGGAATCAAAAAATAAATGTTTAAATTGTGTAATTATTTGATATTTTACAATACATTAATGTGTGATTCAATATTACCAGAACCTATTTTAAGAGGAGTACCTCTAAAGAAAATGCAGCAAGGAGAATTAAAGTTCCCTATTAGATGCGCATTTTGTAGATTATTAAAAATTAGATCTTTTGTATAATTCTATTTCAGATTTGATTTAGTATCTAGATTTGGAAAACTGTGCTTATTTAAAGACAAAGAAGGTAGAGAGATATGTTCTCATGAAATGTGTTTATTATGGTCTAATAGAGTTTAAGTTGATTACAATACTATGTTAGTAGATATTGCTACTTTGATATAGGCAGTCTAATTCGCATAAGCATAAATGTGTAGATATTGTGGATCTATTGGAGCATCATTAAAATGTAATAAAGCAGAATGCCATGTTCATTATCATTTCAATTGTCTTAAATAAGTTAGATTAATGGGTTTGCAATTAGATCACGAATAAAAATTCAGATTCTTTTGTGAAGATCACGTCAGACACAACTATTAAGGATAATCTGATTGGTTTATTACCAGAATTAGGATGAAGCACATTATATAATAAGGAGGATAACCAGCATTTACAAAGAAGAATCCACAAATTGATTGGTCAACAAGAGATTCAGGACTAAATAATGATAGTGACATGGAAGAATAGCAATTTAATAAAAAACATAGATATTGAAATTTATATATAAATATCATATATATATATATAAATTATATTATTGAATTACAATTCTAACTTCTATTAAAATTTACTATTTTTAGACTATTTTTCAGTTTTTAGTAAAACAATATAAGATTCATGCAAAAACATTATTTATAAATTAAATAGTATATTATTGTAATTCTATCATTTGAAATTATTAATTTTAATATAATATTTATAAATATGTTAAATATATAATCAAATTTTTCATCTTGTGTATATTAAGATAATTTTATTCTCTCATTAAGTTAAGCAATTAGCTTCATTTAATACATGCCATTCGCATTTAAGATGATGTTAATTTTTAACTATAAACACTTTTTAATACTTATGATAACTGTTGAAGGAGTTTAATAACAAGGTATTAAAAAAATATTTTTTACATATAATTAGTTAGATTTAGAAGAAATTTAAATAATCAACATTATGATTTTAAGATAAAAATTAAATAACAGGTGATTAAAATTATAATAGAGACTCGGTATCTCATTTTAATATTATATTAATATCTCAATTAAATTTACACTTTGAAAAATCCATTTCTGGGTGAGCCTTCATAAATTCTGCCAATTTATTTTTTTTCTCTAATTCATCACTAGTGGGTAAACCCATTTGTTTTTGTCTCATATCAAACATCATTTTTTCGACAGTTCCTCTTGTGTCACCATCTAAATCAGATAATTAGGATGGCTCTGGACTGATTTTCTATGTATTGATCTCAAGGTCACCTAACATAAATATTATTAATTACCTTTAATAACACATGCCCACCAGTTCATTTAACCTGAGTATTTTGTAATAGAAATATGGATATACCTACCTTTATAATCCTATATTTCTCCATCTGTAATTAACCAAGTTGATTCATCTGATTAAATTTTTTCAAATAATTATCCATTTACTATAGGTGGTTAGCCTGTAGATTTTTATAATAAATAATACCTTTAAGACCAACTAACAACGAACTAGCTTCAATTTTAACGTTAAGTTATTTGCTTGTAACTCCAGAAGGTATTGGAATATAAACTTAAACCTCCTCAAGAGTTTAGGTCCATATATATTTCTCTGTTCTTCCTCCATTTCCAAGGGGTGCTTTTTCGTCGTCCTTTTTTTCTCCCTCTTTTGATTCACCTTCTCCTTCTGTCTTTTCAGGTTCTTTTGGTTTTTATTCAGGCACTTTCAAAACTGGTTAGTATAAAGGTACTGATGGATCTAATGGTTCTTGTTATTGTTATTGTTATTATTATTGTTATTGTTATTGTTATTCTAATTTTTCTTTTTATTATTGTAACAATTATTGCTATTATAGTCTTTCTGCCTCTTTCTTAGCCTTTTCAGCAGCTTCTTTTTCTTTTTTTCTTTGCTCTTCTCTTTATCTTCTTTACTCTTCTTTCTTATCCTTATCTACTTTTTCTGATTAAAATTTAAGGAAGTTTTTGCCACATGAGTCTGTTATAACTTTTTCTGCTTATTTTTAATCTTAGAAGAAGTCTGTGTGTCGTCTTTTATATTAGAATATTAATTACCTCAAAAATCCGAATGCAGCATCAAAGAATACATTAATATCTTTTGTTTACTACATAATTGTCATAAATAGACCATCATACTTATTTTCATCAGTCATTTTAGGAAAGGGATTATTTTAATTGAAAATATTTTTTAAAATAAAAGGTAAGCCTAAAAGTTCTAGAACTCTCTATTAATTATTTCGGCAATTTATACAAATATTTACTGGATCTTAAGAATTTTTATCTTTTAGAGTCAAATATTTGTAGAATATAAATATAGATTTCAATAAAAATATTGAGTTTGCTACTAGATTTCAAAACTATCTAATATTAATTAGATTCCTAAATTATTTATAATATATGTGAAATCTTTATATCAATTATTTAATTTGTAACTCTTTCTAAATATATAAATAAGAAAAATATATAAATAAAATTGAATTAATACTCACAATAATTTTCCTCTATCTAAAAAGGATTTCCCTTTGATACATATTTTTTAATAATCAGATGATTTTCCAGTAAATAGTCTTGACATTAAAACCATGTTTAACATACGTACGAGCATGTTACCCATTATTATAATTTTATAAGATTTGTAGGGATCCACCAATTTAGAAATAACTAATAAGGAGGGAAATGCAAGAAAAAAGAGCATGCCATAAATTTTTAATTGAAAATAAAAGTTTTCAATCGAGTCTCCTTTCTTTTTTCTTTAATTTGTTGAATAATAAAAATAGATGGCAAGAGAAATATAAATTAAACTAATTGTATATCCTACCCATCCTTCATAAATATGATAATTTGTTTAACTGCTTACCAATCTTCCCAATCCGACTATCAATGCTTATGCAAAAGCTATTAAAAATGCTAAAGGTCCATAAATATCCCAATCTTCCAAATCCATAAATTCTATTGACCATCCCCACGCCAATAAAATCAACAAAACCATAAGAAGATAATTATCAATAACCTAAACAATTTCTGAAATTGTTGAAAATGCACTAATTCCTTTCCCATTTATGTTATAAACAATTAAGTGCATAAAATTTAGTAAGTTTTGTGTTGCTTCTAATCCAATTACAACAAGAACAAATAAATAAGCATAATCCCATTCGCCATATTTTTATAATTCTTACTTAAAAATAACATAATTATAAATAAATCCTACAATTGTAATTACTGTTAAGATAGAAACTGTACTTAATATCCCTTCTTCTTCCAAAGAGAATTCTTGCCCTCCTTCTTCATAAAACCAAACTGTGATTTCTAATTTTGTATTTTTATTGTTGAGCTTTATAATTTTATCAATAGTATGTTAACAATTATTTAGGACTGCAAGCCAAACATTATGATATTTTCCATATGCCAATTATCCTTCTTATGTTGACATTTTTGAATCTTAACTTGCTTCTATTGTTTGATGTACCGTATTGATGGCATCTGATTATCTATCGCATTCCTCTTTTATTAATGCCTTCTACCAAGTGTCTTATTAAAAAAAATCTATTGAGATGTCAAATTATTTATTTTCATAATCTTTTGGGGGTTTTATGATGCGAGATCTAGAATAAAAAAATTTAATTTACGATATTTTATAATTGACTATTCCTCTACTTCCAAATTTATTAATTGGAATATATTACTAACTTTTAAGCTACTTCATGGTAAAAGTTTATGTTACAGATTTTGATTCCGTAAATCCAAGAATAATCAATACAATTATAAACATTTTAATTTAAATTAATTTAATTCATTCTCATTTTATTTATTAAATGATATGAAAAATTCTGAAACAACAAGTATGTTAATCATCCTCTATTATAATTATCTCTCCCTTAAACATAATAACATTATAAAATACAAATTTGCAAATAGAATTTTGAAATCGGTATTTATATTGAATTTCTAAGCTAGTTATCACATGATTATATTAGAGATTTTTAAATTTCCATGAATTTTTGTTTTAAGAAGCATTTATTGCATAAAAAATTATACTATGTAAAATAAATTAAATATAATAAAAATCTATTATGAGAAATAGATAAAATATTGCAATTAATACGTAGTTACAATTTGCAAATAAGGTGTCCTATTGATTTATGAGAATTTTAATATCTTAAAAAATTTGAAATCTTGAAAAATATTAAAGAACAATATTAAGATTTCAGTATATTAAAATATTTCATTTTACCATCTAGTTTTTGAATTGGTTTTAAACCCGAAATATATATTTAAAGATGAAAATTCAGTACAGAATCATTTATACTATTATATATTATAGTTAATAATAATTAATCTTAGTATTTCATATACATATTTTACAAATAAGAAAATCTGGTTTTAATCAATAAGAATGACTTAATTAGGAAATTATTAAAATTATGGATTGTATGATGAGTCTGATAAAGTATAAATTTTGACCTTTTAGAGGTTCTTATAAATAAATAAAAAAGAAATCATTAAATCCTATAGAACTTAACATTTAACATGAAGATTTGATTTAATTTGAAAAAATAGAAATATATTTATATGTAGTTTCTATTTTGAAGCAATGTAAGTTGTAATATCATGATTAAATAACAATATGACTGGGAGTAAAAGTAGGGAAGAAAATTTTATGTAAAGTAGTTGATTTTTCTTATCAGAAATCATACTATATGTGATTCTATTTAAATAATATTTAAATTTAATAAACACTAATGTCTCCATATCCGATTAAGATTTATCATAGGTGGGGCAATTTTATTCTTTGGGGTATTATAGTTGATTTAGGAATAATTTACGCTTCTTGTAATAAATGCTAAAGAAGAACAAATATACATGGAAATATAATGACGTTTGTAGTTATAAATAGCTTCCTAGCTTCCTTAGCATATTGTTACTTAAAGCCGTATAACTATTAATATGATAATTATTCTAAACTAAACGAATATAAATAATTTCATTTGGTTATTGGAACAGCCATGATGTTGATGATGGTAATGTTAGCAATATTTGGTTATTTTGTCAAATATTAATTAGGAAATTCCGAAGATAATAAAAATATAATTTATTATAAAAAAATACATTCTACTCTTGGGCAAATAACATATTTGTTAGGAAAGTTAGAATCCTTTGTAGGAATGTATATGTCGTATCGAACTTAAGATTGGTTTATTTATGTTTTGTTGACCTACGTTGTTGTGATTATTTCGAGAATTATATTCGAAAAGATTATTCCCAGTTTCAAATCTCCTAAGATTCATGTAGTAACAGAAGATTAAGAAAAATTAATCACTTACGATTTATTGTCTGAAAATCTAACTAATAAATTATGGTTTATTTTTTAAAATTAGGTTTATTGTTTGGATTAAGATTATATTCATCCTGGAGGATAAATTATATGGAAGCATATCAAATATATAGAAATAGGATAGTATTTTTATGGAATAAGCTAAATTCCTGGCACAAATATTTTACACAATCATTCCAAATATGCATAAGAATAATTTTATGGACATTATTATGGAACTTTATGTAATTAGGTCACTTTCCCTATGAAACAAAATACGAAATGGGAATTAAAAAACTAAATTAAAATAACAGAAACTGTAAGTAATTTTTAATTCTAACATACTGAAATAGAGTTTGAAATAAATCTTAATAAAATCACTCCAAATCATTTTGTATTTAAAAGTACAACAAATAAAAAAGTTCCAACACGTCTTTATACTTATGTATAATGTATGTAAAAGCCAGCACTTGAATATATGTAAAGTCTTAGCGACTTATATGAAAAAAAATAGAATGTTAGATTTACAAATAATTTCAAATCTGTTTCCCTTTCATTTTTTATTAAGTATTACGAAACTCCAAATGGATTTAGTAAATATATAACAAAATAAAATCCTGAAATTATTGATTTACAAGGTCCATATTAGACAGTATTTAAAGATTACTAAAAAGAAGGACAAATTATTTTGATATGTGGTGGGACAGGTATATTGCCCTTTTTGGATTTGCTTAATTATCATTTAATAATGTGTTATAATGAATTAATTGAACATCCAAATTTATTGAAGGTACCAAATCTTAATAGATATATCACTTTGTTTTATTCAGTTACAGCTGAGGAAGAATTGTTAGGCGATTCAATATTTTTAAAACTAAGAGAATTATAAAATCATTTGAAGAGACAAAATTTTTCTTTAATTTTAAGATGTAGAAAAAAGATAGAAAAATGTGAAACTACTAAAAATAAATTCACTAGAGATTTTATTGAAAAGTATTTCAAATTAGATTAAAAGTAAATATTTGTTTGCGGACCATAAGTATTAAGAAATAGTATATATAAAGAATTTAAAGATATGGAAAATGATATCATATATATATGAAAACATGAGTCATAAACAGATATATCAAATACACTTTTATTATATCAGATCTTTGTACTATTTGGTACCTGGCAAATTTTCGTCCATTATTAATCTAAATAGATTGTTTTCACTTAATTGTATTCCTTAATCGAGTCTATCAACATAAGCTTAATTAATCTCATCGATTGTTTTGTTTGTTAACAATGAATCAAGAGGTTTTTTCTCTTTGTTCATTTTATTGGCTAATCTTGTTATTATCTTTTTAAATCTTAAATATTTGCTTCTAAGATATGCATTTTATATTTCAATCATGTCCTATGTCATCTTAGCGTGCTGTTTTTCTCTCGCTAAAGTAGTCTTTAAAGTTTATGGATTATAATTCATTTCCATAATATGTATTTAAAGATCATCCGTTAATATAAAATCAGCTGCAAAAAATTCAGCTAATCTACTATCTCTATTAAGTTTTGATTATACTGACCTAATTGCATGAATAATCATTCTATCTATAGTTGGATGCAAATAATTTTTTAACCACTTGTTATCTTTGATTTTCCCTTCTTTTAATAAAAGATCCTACAAATAATCTAATTTCCAATCTATATATAATTCTGATTCATCAGAATTATCATCATTCATAAATAAATCTGATCCTTTTCTTTGCAAAGTACTTTAAACGATAGCAGTATTGCAGACATGAGCTTCTTTATCCAATGAAAACTTATCAAATGGAGCAATACATCTTCTAATCAAAGTTTTATCATATGCATAAGCAATAATAGGGTTGGTTGAGGCAAGTACCCAATAAACTCTAAACTCTATTTTATGGTCATTAAATAACATAGGATTTCCTATATATTTTTATGCTACAAGCAAAGATCTATCAATCCCACATCTTTTGCCATGTTTATAAGTATCTTATAAAATTTTAGTTTCATCTGGAAAGAGAACTTTTATTCCTTTTCCTCTATGTACTTCTAAACCAACTTTGGTTATAAATTATGGACCATCTTTTTCAATTAAGGTTTTATATTCTTCTGAATCTAAATAAGTAAAAAACTCTTCGCAATCAAGTTTATTAAAAAGCCTATAAGTTTTTGGGATAAATGTAGCATTGTTTATGCAATCTTAATCAAGCCCTCTTTTTCTTAGTTCATCTAAATAATAGTATTAATTATTCATAAGATTATCTTTATGAGAAAGTACATGTCTAGATGTTAAATGATTGTATTTTTGGAACAAGCATAATGATTCTACCTTATTATTTGATTAGTATACCTTAACCTACTTAAAATTTACGAACTAATTAATCATAATAAGTAAATGGTAAAGTTAATTGTACAGGCAACACGTGTCTTGGTAAAACTATTAATTATTAAATATTATATCAATACATTGAGTATTCTTTTATCTGTATGTCATTTACGGAATGCAATCATAATAAGTTGATCTTAATGTCTCTCTTATAACTCCTCTTGCTTCTCTAAATGTATATGTATCTTTCATGACAATTTCAGGATGATAAAATTTGTATAAATCTGATCGCTTACAATAATCTGCTTCTGGTTTGACTAATATTGAATTGTACTATAGTATTTAATCAAAATCAAATAATTACTTAAGTTTTATTTGCATTAGGACCAAAATATGTTTGTGTCAAATATTTATTCAAGTAAGTTAAGATTTGGTCAACTTCTTGCTTATTTTTATAAACAAGAGATGTCCTGACAAAATTTTAGGTAAGTAATAGACTTAATATGGAAACAATCAAGACAATCACTTTTCCAAACATTTTTAATAATATTTATATTCGTTTTAGAGAAGTAAAATAAAATCATAAAAAATCGCAAACTTTTATCCCATTACCATTTTATCCAATTATAAACGAATCTTTCATCATTTCAACAAAACAATAATCTAATTAAGTGCTTAATATTTGTTAGCTTATTCTTAAGGTTTTCATATTCCAGATTAAAGTTAAATTAAATTAGCAACTGATTATAATATCTTTATCAACTTCTAATGCATAGATAGAACTATTATGTCCATTAAATTATTTGAATAATTTATATTTGTTCATATTCCAAAATTTAACTTTTTTATCTCCTCCTCCGCTTATTAAAGTATGCCCACCATTAGCATATTTCAAAGCAAAACATCCCTTTTAATGTCCCTTCCATTATTTTTTTAGTTAATAATTTTTGAGATCCCATTCAAAGATCATGCCATCTGTAGATCCAGTTACGCAATGAAGATCGTCATGAGAAATTTAAATCGATGTAATTTAATTTTGATGTCCAGTTAAAGTTTGTATTATGGTGTTGGATTTGATGTCCCAAATCTAAATTTCATTATTTTATGTAATAGAGATAATTCTGTCATCTCTATTATTAAAGTAGATGACTTTTAAAATTTTGCTTTTCAGACCTTTAAGTTCAAATTATGGATTTTTATTATCGATATTCCAAATTCTTATAATTTTATCATAAGCTCCTGCACTAGCTAAAAACTTTCCATTAAAACTAAAAGAGAGAGTTTTATCTGAATCTAATAAGTTTTAAAATTAATGCTGTAACTATCCATCAATTGTAAAAATTCTTATTATTTTGTCTAAACATGTTGTTGCTAAAAGTTCTTTGGATTTACAAAATTTAGCATGAATAATACTTTTCATATGGGTGAATTAGAAATTATCATCGTTTTAATCTTTCTTAACTAATGTTTTAGTATTTGGCTCTTCTTCTTATTTACTTGTATCTACTTATCTTATTTTTTTCCAATAATTGTTTCCTAAGAATTAAGTTTATGCTTGTATATCGATTGATGCCATTAATATTTATTTAATATGTTTAATTTCTCTTTCCTCCTATAAATTCTTCAATAATTCATATTATTAACATCAAAAAAATTTTAACATATGTACATTTCTTACATAATATTACAATTGTAAATAAAATTAATTTATATTATTATGAATATTGATTCATGATTGAGGAGGTTCAATTATATAATCATCATCTATTTCATCGGCTGGATTTTCTGGAATTTCTGGCATTGGATGCTCACTATCGAAATTAGCTTCCCACTCCTCTTAATTAAACTCTTCTAATTCTTCCGGAGATAACTTTAAAAATAGTTAAGAAATTTACTTATTCTTTATGTTCTTTTAATTAAATTTCTTTTTGCTCTATCAATTTTGTTGCTTCCTCTTTCAATTATTCAATTTATTTTCTTTTATTAGATATATTTTCTTTTCTGATTTCAATATCTAGTTTTCTTAATTTACATGTTAACTATAAAAATCTAAGTAATCTTCCCAAAATTATATTAAAAGCATCGACTTATTCTTATTCAATCTTTTCAATTCTTTTTTAAACTCGATCTACATAACACCATTTATATTATGGTTCTGGTTTAGGTCCTCTATGATTGTATGATATAATCTATTAAATCAAATTTTCATCAAGAACTAATTTTCTTATATTTAATCTATTTGTATCTGGCAAATTAATATCTGCTTTATTGATTCCAATTAAATAAAGACCTGACTAAATAATTGAATTGAATTTAATTATTCTGCAATTATTCAAATTTAAAAGTGGTTAAATGAATTCTTTATCACTTAATTTCTCCCTTAGCCTTTCTAATTTCAAGCAATCAATTTCATACTAATATAGTTTTTCATTTTCTTTAAATTCAGCTAATTTATCTGAATGACTTTCAACATATTATTCTTCTTCTAATGCCCAATTTTCTAGTATTTCTTTATGAGGAGCCCCTAATGTAGCTTAATATTATAATTGTAATTCAACATCTGCCTTCATTGATTAGATTTCTTGTAATTCCCATTACTTAATCAACAAATTTACTAAATCAAAAATCTCTTATCTGTGATTTTCAGGAATTTCTCTATCTTAACCTAACGTGTCTATACAGAAAACATATTCTTTTTTTTATTAGGCAAAAGATGGTTCCAATAGAGGTTCTAAACCTGCTAAATATGCTTATTTTTCTTATTCTACAATAGCTGGATCTTCTGATTCAAGTCTTTCTTCAAATTCAGCCTCTTTAGCTGATCTTTCTTTATCTTAATTTTCTTTTAGTATTAAATATTATGATCTTTGTTCAATTCCTTAATCAAATGATTATTCATATAAGCAACTCTAATATACAAGAGGAATTGCATAATATGCACCCAATTTAGGCCATTTATGATAAACTATTCTAGGTTCTTTAACAACATTAGGTATATAAATGCCATTAGTTTAAACTACTTCGCCGTTTTCATCTGGTTGTGGTTCTTTCAAAGCGTCATATGTAACTCCAGTTTCTGGAAATAAATTTTAACCAATTAAGAATTTAGAATTTTAATCAGCATATATATAAGTCAGAAGTTTTGTTCCTTCCAAATTTATATGAGCATTTTCATCATCCTCTACATTTGGATCAATTTCTTTTCTTGGAAAGTCAAGTTCGCAAACATAAGAATTAACTCTCTTTTATTAAATAATATATTTACAAATCGTTTAGCCACATAATCACAAAATATATCTCCTAAAAATTCATCATGATATTTTGCCTATTTAATTGATTCCAAAAATTATTCATGTTTTTCCTTTTACAAATTTTCAAGTCTTTCACTCTCCTCTTTTAGATATGCTAATTATTCGGTTAATACTTTAAACTCCTTTATTTTTGTTTACTTAACTTCTTACTAATAATTATGAAAATTTTATTTATACTCTTTCTTCTCTTGTCTTTTATTTGTTAAGCAATTGAGAATAGGTAAGAAGCCATTTAGCAAGATAATCTATAGGGAACTATGGCTTTTCTAAATAAAGAGCTGCTAAACCTTTGGCAACAATACCGCCCACTTCATCTTATATTAGATAATCCATATCAGTTATATAAAAACAAATAATTAGTTTTAACAAATTCATCTCTCTATATTTTTTCTTAAGCCTAACAAATTTCTAGTAATGTCTACTCTAAATCATTGATGCTTACACTTTATAGTTGATTTATCATTTCTGTAGCAAACCTATTTTATGCTTAATGATTTTATTTTCTTTAATCCTTATTGCATAAAAATTTAGGAAATGGATATGGCTTTTATTTCGTCTCTTTTTAAGTTACTCTCATTACTTCTGTTCTTATTTGCAACTTATCTAAAATTCTACTTTATTTAGCATGCCACTATCTATCCCGATTAAAAAGTGCATCCTCAATTTTTAATTATTCTATCAAACTCTTTCTCTTTATTTCTATTATATTTGAGGATTTTTTAGAACTAGCTTTCTCTATACTTTCTTCTAGTCTTCTTAATCTTTCTTTATCTTATAATTTTCTATCCTCTACGCTTTTTTAATATCTAGCCATAGTTTCATCAAATCTTGTTTTTCTAGCAACATTAGATTAAGTTTATTTATAAAGTTCCAATCTTTATAATTTAGCATCATAACTCATTTTGCGCTTTTTCTATTTATCTTGCATCATTTTCTATAATTATGCTTTATTTCTATAAATTTATTCCATTCGAGAAGTATCTAATACTTCTTTTTGATATGCCTTAAATTCTCTTTCGCTACTAATTTGCTTTCTGCGTGACTCTATTAATTATTCTTTCTAAGAATAGAGTAATAGTTATTGTTCTCTTTATTCTTATTGTATCTTTTTCACTTTAATCAATTTCTCATTTACTTTAGGACTTTATGAATCTTCTAATTTTTCATCCTATATTGAAGTTTAGGGAGCTTAAATGCTTTCTACTTATTTGAAATTTAATAATTCATTGTATTCCATTTATAATTTTTATCTCCTCTTTTCATGTCGCTTAATAAGTGTTTCTGTATAAAACTAAGCATCATTTTCATATTCAGCTGGAACTTTGATTTTTTTAAGGGGTTGCAAATCAAATTCTGTAATCCCCATTTTTTTTAATATTTGTTAATTCATTAAATATACATTAAATTTGAATTACATAATGTGATGTAAAAATGACTGCCTACTTGACAAAATTTGAAAAGTTAAATTTTCAGAAATGTTAAAAAAAGTAAATAAAAAAGGAATTTTGCCAAAATGAAATAAACTATTAATATTATGTATTTAATATCAAAACAATCTCTGCTTTGCTTCATCTCCATCTCCTACAAGTCCTTTTTATTAAGCAAATTAATAGTGTAAATCTACAACATCAATGCCATCATGAACTTTTGTCCAACCATTTTGGTGAATATGGTAAACTGAATAAAATATGAAAACATACCTCTAACTACTCCACCAGATGCTGTATCTCTATGTGTAGCATGATAAATAGCTCTAATTCCTAATTCTACAGCCTCATTTAATGATAAATCATATTTATAATGATTATCCAATACACCATAAGCATATGTACTACCGCTACCAACAGAAAAGATATCCCCTTTTAATCTCATTCCATCGTTATCAATATAATATAAATGTTATCCGGTTGTATCAGTTCCAGCAATCATACATCCCATTGAAAGACCTGAATTTCTATAACCTATTAAGATCCCTTATAAAAATTTTGAAGCTGCAGCAACACTTAATTTACTTCCATTTTTTAATTCATATGTTCTGCAATGATTAGCTAAATATGCTAACCAATATTGACAATCTGCTGCTCCACCAGCCATTGTACCTTAAAGAATGTCTAATTTAATATACCCAAAAGATATTCATTTATTTCGATAACCTTTCTAACTTATTCGCTACTCAAAAAACTTCCCATACTAGCTCTAGAATCAACAGCCAAAAGTATGCCCTCTTTAAACACAAAGCCTAAAGTTGTTGTTCCATGTTTGAAATTATTTAATTTGTTTCCTCCATTTATTTAAGTTGGACCATTTAAAGTTTTATAAATAACTTAAGGTGCAGAAGGTAATGCTAAAGTATTGATCTCATCTTTGTCTTCCTTTTAATAAGTATGAGCTAAACCAAATGTAGATGGATCGAAATCAATCATTTAATTTATAATTTATTTGTATTCCTTACCTAAATATAAATTATGTTTTAATATTTCAATAATTTTAGATTTAAAGAAGTGAAATCAATACTTAAAATCAATCACTTGATCCAGACTCACTAAATATATTTGCATTTATAAATTGACAGATTTATTTTTAAAATTATTTATACTAAATAATATGAAAAACAACCATCATCGAAGAACAAAATCAAGCGGCAACTACTTTCCTATTTAAACTGAATTTCTTGTTTAAGATGACGATAATGATACAAATGAAACAAAAGAAATCATAAAAAAAATATAGCAACAACCTATTCTGCATCATTAAATAGTTGAAAAATTGGATGATTAAAATTACGGGTTATTCAATGCTATGTTCAATTTTGGTTAGATGAAATTTAAACCTAAATAATCATTAGATCTTAGCACTATTACAGAATGTAGCTGTATCACTTCTAATTATTCTGTTAGCTACTCCTTCCACAAAAGATGCTAAACCAAAACATAGAAAATGTGGTAGTCAATAGCAATAATCTAATAAATAACCTATAAGACATACACATAGTCAAAGTCTATAAATTTAGAAGCTTGAGAAAGAATTAGAATAAATGAAAGTATAACAGGCAGAGATTTAAAATGTAAACATGATGTTAATCATTGAAATTCATAAATCCAGATAAGAGCTACAGTTATCATAATAAGTATTTAATAGAAATATACTAGAAAAATGAAGTCATTCTTTAGAGAATAAAGAAATTAGAAAAAATGCTCAGAGATGACTAAAAATTGTCATCCACCACTAACGATAGTCTAGAATTTTCCTGATAATATACTTATTATTTAAAATAATTGTATTTTATCATTTAATGGTTCATTAAAATTAAATGAGTTCTATATTAATTAAATTTAACTAAGTTATTTAAAAAGGAGTTCCATCATATTTATGATATAGTGGTAAATAATAATTAATTAAGATATTGATGTCGAAAAATAAGATTAATTGGAAATTGACCAAATAAATAAATGGAATATCATAAAGGAAAAAATATTTCAGATGAATCAATTTTAATACATTTTCATGCTTAAATCTAGATTAGCAGAACAGCTTTACATTAAATTATTAATTAGATAATATAAGATTGTAGAATTAAAATTCTAAAATTAGAAGTTAATTAAAATTAAAAAGTTAATCATCAAAAACTTTAAATCTTATATCAAAAAAAGTAGAGTGAAATAACACAAAGAATATGAATTTTAGATTAGATTCTAACAAAAATAGATTTATTTTGTTAGTTTAAATAATATAAGTATAGAAAATTTGATGATGAATTTTGAAATATATATACCAATATCTCATTATTATTCAGCAGCTCTTCTTTCAGCTAATCTTTCTAATTCTTAGACCAAAACTAATTCTTATCTTCTTCCAGCAGTAACGGCATTGTATTCAACATCAAAACTGTGGCACAAATCGGCAGCATCATCCCACAAGGTTTAATTTCTTTATTTCTTGTTGGAGGCAGCTTAGGCAACAGCAGTTTAGACTGAGATGACACCTTACAAGTTTTCAGCCTTGGTGGTTAATCTTCCCTTTGAAGCATCAAGTCTGGATTATGAAGCAAGATATAAATCTTTTTATTAAGTGAAAAGAGCTAATGCGTTTGTGTTTTCAGCAGTGTAGGCAGCCCAAGCTTCTTCAACATTGGCTCTCAAAGTTTATAATAATTAGGCAAGTCTTTCAGCAGCACCTGCAGCATCATCTTCTTATGTAATTTAAGCCAAAGCAGCTAATGGGGTCATGAATGCTTTGTTCATCTTTGTGGCAACTGAAGCCTTCATCAATTTGGTTGTCATTTCAGCAACTTAGATCAAACTGGCTTTTCCTTTAGCTAAAGCAGCAGCCAAATCAAGAGAATCATCAATGGCGTTAATGGCATCATTGAATGTAACGGCACCTCTGTTGTATGATTAGGTGTCTTCCTTTCTGGCATCATTAATGAGTCCAATGTGTAATGAAACAGTGTTCAAGATATTTTCGGTTTCACCAATTGTGGCTTAAGTTTTCTTCAATAAAATGTTGGAAGTCTTGAGTATTCCATTGGCAATTTTGAGTGTGCCAGTAGCATCTTCAACTTCGGCTCTTCTGTAAGCAATTTCGCTTTCACATTCAGCCTTTTAAGCTCCATAGACTTCATCATGTGTTCCTTATTCTTAGGCAACAGCGGATTTAAAGTTATCAAGAACTCCTCTGATTGTGTCAAGTGGTGAGTGAGCTTTAATCTTGTTTTCAACTTCAACCATAATGTTCATTATGCTTCTTTTGCCACCATATGTGAGAGGGAACTTTTAAACCATACCAGCATTAGCAAGAGCTAAGACAACTAACAATGTAATTGTGACTTTCATTAAAATATTTATTGTTCATAAACTTTTTTCAGCTATTTAAAGGCTGAATTTAGCGTATCCAAATAAAAACGGGTATGTAATTTTTATAATGAGTGTAATATATTATCTTTTAATTACATGATGTTTCAAATTATACAATATTTTTTTTTCAAATGTACGCACTCTAAAAGTTTTACTCAACAAAATCTCCACCTTTGTGTTAATCAAATAATAAATGTTATTTACAAGTAAATGCAATTTTCTTTAAATATTTAGAAAAAACTAATATTTTGCTCAAATTACAATCTTATATTTTGAACTTCACTAAAATATTCATCCAATATATAAAAAAGAAAAATCAAGTAAACACAATTAAAAGTTTAAAAATACCCAAATTATAGAACTTTAAGACGGAAGAGTTTTTTCTAAAAAAATAAATAATTAATATGTGTATATTGAAAGTATTGCGATACGTAAAGTTCTTTTAAAGAAATTTAAAGCAAGAGAATTTTAGTACGGTCATTCAGAATATCAACCTTTAAACTGATTTTTGAAATGATCTTTTTTTATTAAACCAAAATACTTTTGGGCTTTTTTTTGAATTAATTTGATTTGTTTTTTATCGACGATATGCTAATTTATGATGTTTTTGCTTGCAAATACTAGCATAAAAAGATGAGATAGTTGAAGATATTTCTTATCGATCAATATATATAGCTTTTCTTAAGAATCATTTTTATATAAATAATTTCCTTTAATTAAAAGATTGAATAAGCAGTTGATTTACCATATCAAAACTTAGAAAAAAAAATCATAATCACTCAAATTTAATTTTGGGTAGTTAAAATTACTAAAGTTTCTAAATTTTATTTAAAGATATTATTAATAATTTTGGTCCAAAAGCGAAGAAGTTAATAAAATTTTTTGTTTTTGCAATTTTATTATTTGTTTCACATAATTAACCAATATCATTTAATAAAATTGCTAAATTTTAGGATAAATGTCTTATTTAAAGTTTTATGACTTAGATTTCACCAAAATCTAAAACTGAGGTTTTTTAAGTATTGTAGTATTACATTATTTGTGTTGATTTTTATAATTATATTAATACTTTTTTCTAATTAATGTGGTTCTAAAATAGTAATTTGAATAATGTATATTTTTAATATATTGAAATATCGTTAAAATTGTATTTTAGCATTTCAATTTTTAGAAAAAAATTTTAGATCTAAAAAGATATAAATCTGAAATTTGTCAATAATTTTATCAAATAATATTATATTAAAAAATTTATAGGAGCGATTGTGAATATTTTCAGAAAATATGTTATTTAAATGAATATCATAGCGCAATATTTTTCTATTTCATTATTATTCAGCAGCTCTTCTTTCAACTAATCTTTCTAATTCTAAGACCAAAACTAATTCTTATCTTCTTCTTGTTATAACAGCTTCATATTCAACATCAAAGCTGTGTCAAAGATCAGCAGCATCATCCCACAAAGTTTAATTTCTTTACTTCTTGTTTGTTGCAGCTTAGGAAACAGCAGTTTAGACTGAGATGACACCTTATAAATTTTCAGCCTTGGTGGTTAATCTTCCCTTTGAAGTATCAAGTCTTCCTTAAGTTGCAAGATATAAATCTTTTTATTAAGTGAAAAGTGCTAATGCATTTGCGTTTTCAGCAGTGTAGGCAGCTCAAGCTTCATCAACATTGGTTCTCAAAGTTTACAATAATTAAACAAGTTTTTCAGCAGCACCTGCAGCATTATCTTCTTATGTAATTTAGGCCAAAGCAGCCAATGGTGCCATGAAAGCTCTCTTCATTTCTGTAGCAACTGAAGCCAACATCAATTTGGTTGTTACACTAGCCACTTAAATTAAGCTGGCTCAGCCCTTCACTAAAACAACACCAAGGTCGATTGCATCATCGATTGCATTTATTGCATCATTAAATGTAAAAGCACCTCTATTATATGATTAGGTATCTTCTTTTTTTACATCATTGATAAGATCAATTATTTAAAGAGACAGAATTAAGAATATTTTAGGTTTCTCCTAATATGGCTTAAGTTTTCTTCAATAAAATGTTGGAAGTCTTGAGTATTCCATTGGCAATTTTGAGTGTGCCAGTAGCATCTTCAACTTCGGCTCTTCTGTAAGCAATTTCGCTTTCACATTCAGCCTTTTAAGCTCCATAGACTTCATCATGTGTTCCTTATTCTTAGGCAACAGCGGATTTAAAGTTATCAAGAACTCCTCTGATTGTGTCAAGTGGTGAGTGAGCTTTAATCTTGTTTTCAACTTCAACCATAATGTTCATTATGCTTCTTTTGCCACCATATATGAGAGGGAACTTTTAAACCATACCAGCATTAGCAAGAGCTAAAACAACTAACAATGTAATTGTGACTTTCATTTTTATTAATGATTACGCTCTGAAACTAGGTTAGCAACGTTTGTAGGGAGATTTTTTATGAAAAACGAATTTAATTCAAAAATGGGTTTCAAATTATTTAAATAATTTTTCAAAATTACCAATCGCTCATTTTTAGGTATACTAGTGTGATCTTTTTCAATTTATTATAAGAAAGCCTTCCTAGCTTTTTAATTACTTAAACGAAAGTAAATGAAGATAAATTTTGATAAAAAGTTTTAATATTCAGCAGACCTAGATTAGATCAATTCTAAATTAAAACCATATTTTATAATATCCTTTAAATATACAAAAATAGAAAATTATTATATCCAACAATTTATGAATATTGTAAAGATTCTAATGTTAATAAGATCATGAATGCAAATATTCTTTTACCTAAAGAAGTAATAAATAATTTCAAATGTCTTCAATTTTATTGAAATTAATGTTGCTATGAATCGAATTATACAAGATTATATTATATTTATTTTTTAAATAAATATAATATATTTAAATCGCATGATAAAAAAGCTTTTATTTAATCTTTATGGTTTTTTTCGATTCAATAAAACTTGATTACTTAACTTGCCTTTCTTCTTATACATTTAGCATATATAAAATAATAAAAAATATTTTTAAATATAATTATTAATTATTATAAAGGTAAATGTCACATTAGGGGAAGGAATTGAATATGAACGATTTTAGTAGCCCACATCTTTAAATAAGCAAAAAAGATTAATTTTTAGAAGAAATAAAAAATCACATCTTGTAAAAGTCAAGAAATGACGTATGGAGATTAAAAGGCTAGCCAAACTTTGTTACACGCCCTTATGTTGAATGGAGAAGAGGAGATACGTGCTGTGCCATAATGTGAATTAAATATAATCACTTTAACTTTTAGAAATAGTCTCTAATTGATTTTTGTTTAAATTTATTATTATTTACTTTTTCTTAAGTTTCTGGAACTTCTAACTTATGATTATCTTAATCTTCCACAGATTCTGTTTTGCTTGGTGTTTTAACATGATCTTCAGACTTTTTATTTTTTTCATTTCCATCTAATTGTATTTCAATCTGAATTTAATCTTAATCAGAGATTTAATTATTTGGTTCAAATTAATTGTCTCTAGATATATTTATTTCTTCTTAAAAGCATTATTTTTCTTCAATATTTTATTCTTCTACCAAAATTTTATCTTAAATTCGAATTTATGGATTAGATATTTCAATTATTTATTCTTCTTTATATTTTGTCTCATGCATTTCTTTGATTCTTAATTTTCTTAATTCATCTAATTTGCATTTTTCTGCCAATTCTCTTTATAATTTGAAAGATGAATCTTTAAAGATTTTAGAATAGATATTATTTATAGCTACTTTTTCATCTTTAGATAGTTCATCCACACATAAGAAACATTTAAATTCAATTTAAGAAGCATCATCAAAAGGGATTGTCATTTCCAAACAATCAAAATGAAACCATTCTTCGCAAACTTCGCAACATATCATAGGGTCGCCATCTTTAAATTTTCCTCTACAGACGCAATATAGGTTATCATCCCTTTAAAAGTATTCATCACCAACTTATTCTATAATAATTTCTTTTTTCTATTCTGCTTTATTATTTTTTTTATATTTCTTTAACATAAGAATATCTATTAGTTTAGCTTATTTTTTTTAAGGATTCAATTCTTACATATATTTACTTGCTCTTCTTCTTAATTTCTCATACATTTTGTATGTAATGTCTTTTTCATAATCTCTATATTTAAAATGTTTCCATAATTCATCGGTAGCAGTAATTGTACTTTTATAAAATTAAGTAACTAATAAACCATTAGCATCAACTTTATTTTAATAAACTTCAGGCAAATTAGTAAGCTTATATTATTTCTATGGTTTTAACACAGGTCCTGAGATTGAGTCAATCATATATTATCCTTATTCTAACTTTAAATTAACTATTAGTTATTAATCCGTAATTTAATTTATGAATTCTTTTAATTTATTTGCAAAATCTATTAAATCAAATTCGTTCTCTGTTTATTCCTAATTTTCAGATTTCTACTTTTAATCTTTGTTTGGTTTAATTTTTTTTGGTTTTTAAACAGACTTTTTGTGGACTTATTTACATTTCTCATAAGCTCTAAAAAAATCAATTATTTCTCTTTCATATAATCTTTATTTGGATTCTAAAATTCTTTTAACTTTAAGAGGAACATGTTTTAAACAAAAAATTTAATAATCTGGTTTATTATTGATAACAGTTTATGTTAAAAATATTCCAGATCTTCTGGCACATTCCACATGAAAAGAAGTAGAACAACTTCCTCTTGCACACTAAATACACATACCAGCTTTTTTTATATTACATATGCTGCAGTTAAGAGAAAACCTTTTTGCATTAATATTATCTACTCCTTTCAGTATATCTTATTTTTCATCTAAAAAGCATTCTGGAGACCAATAAAAACATGATAAATGAATCCATACTTTTTATGGTTAAGGTTCTTTGATTTCCTTATTGTTTTCTAAATCTCGTATATCTCTATTAGGTAATTTAGCAAAATCATAATAAAGTTCTTAATCATCATCAATTTATTAAACTATTTTTAATAAAATTCTTACATAATTTAGACACAAAATCATTTTTCATGATGGTTTCACCTTAGGACTCAAAATAGGTTTAATTTAGATTTTAAAAACATTATGCATCTATTTAAGTTGGTTTCATGGCTCCTCCTAATTTAGGACATAATGCACAACGTAAATATTACCCATTTGGTCCAAAGGTTTAACAAACATCACATATCCAATCTTCATTAGGTATTATATCAATCAAATAGCATTTTTAATGCACAGATATATTACATTTAGAACAAAATACTATTAAATTATCATCAGTATAATCTCCATCATTACAAACTTAACATAATGCATCATCTAAATTTGGTTATAAATGAATTCCTCCTCCTTATGTTTTTTTTCCTGTTTCCTATACTGTAACGCTCTATTCATCTGCTTAAATTTTCAATTCTGTTTTTTCTATATATTATTTTTCAATTTCTGTTAAACCTGCAATATCTCTCAATAGATTATTATGTTAATCTGTTTTTAAATGCTATTTAATGGTGGGCACTATACTGCTAAACAATTATAAAGTTTCTTCATTATTTTTTGTTAAATTTTCTAATTCAATTCTAATTATATTTATTCATTATACTCTTAGTTTTTGATTAAATCATCTAAGTCTTTTGAACCTAAGTTTCTCATCTCTAAAATAAATATATCATCATTCACATCATACCCTTTTTTACTTTTCTATTTTTTACAATCACTAATTAAATCAAGATATGTACTCTTATATTTAATTCCCTGATATTATTTCGTTTTTCTTCAATATTTTCTCTATTTCGTGCAGGCATTATTGGAGATACTCTTGATCGCAATTAAAATAAAGTGCTGCAATCATAAATTAAAGTGTAGATGCTTGCAAAAATTAGACTTAATATAAGAAATGCATACTTGGATAAATAACTTTTGAATTATTTGTATTTTCTATATCAGTCCAATCAAAATCTCCAATTTTTCTAAGAGTATGTAAATAATTTTGATATTTTTTTGTGACCTTCTATTATACCTCAATTAAGGAATTTTCTTCACTTTCATCCTGCAAATTTGCTTTAACTAATTACTTACGAACTCTTGTTTATTTTCTTCTCTTCATACCAGGATCGATGTTGTACATTATCCTACCAAACTTAAGTGCCATTTATTATACCTCTAGAAAGCGCCAAAAACTTCTTTAAAATAAAATAATAATTAGCTATTACCAGTTGTCAAGAATCAAAAGTTAATCCAAATATTACGAAGCTAAAATAACATGAACATACAAAATTTATCTACAATAATTAGGTATTTTGAAATTAAGATATTTCAAATAATGAGGCTTTTTAATACGAATTACTCTCTTATCGATAAAAGATAACCTATTTATCATTCATTACTAAATTTATTTTAGCTTCAGATTATTTATAATTAAAAACTCAATTGAAAACATAAAAAAACATTCAAAGCTAATGCTTAACTTATTTCAAATTCAACATTTTCTTAAAGGAATTCATATATATCTATGCTTTCTTACAAAAATATATATATTTTTAACTTAATTAAGTTAATATTCATTTTGTATTAATTGATATTATAATAAATTTAATAGAAATTTTAACAAAACAATATATCAATTCTCATTCTACTACCATATTTTAGTCTTAAACTTCTTAATTTTGAATTTCTGATTAAAATTTTGGAAGATAAAACATAAGAATAAACTTCCCAATTTGAATAGATGATCGATGTTTTAATATAACAGGATTATCCTTTGATGTTAAAGTCACAGAATCAACATAAATTGGCTTTTTATTACTTAAACATCGTATTTCAAAACTAAATATCATAAATTGAAAATATTACAGTTCTTTATCTATATTATACGAAATAACAGCATGTTATTTAGAAATCTTTTATCCTAAATCTAATGCTAAATCGACATCCCATATATATTTGCTATTTTTGGTCTAATTTGCTCTGCCTATAATTATTGCTAACTTTTTAATATAGTATGATATATGTTTTCCTTTTAATAATGCATATGCTGCCGTTGGGAAGTTTACTAAGGGCATTTTGACTTCATTATCCTAAACTTAAAATTCTATCAAATCTCTAAATAAGTTCGAAAAATAAGTGGATTCCTTCTCGAAATTCAACTTCACTTTACTTTATAATTATTCTCTCAACTTATTAGTTGCTATTTCATACTTGAAGTGAATATGGATTTAGTTGTTCAATCAAAAATTAATGTAGAATGTCTGGTCCAACCCAAAGATATGTTTCATAAGTGTCAGCTGGACTTCTCCTAGATTATGTTAAAAAAAATTATACTTATCCAAAAGATTCAAACTTGTCATTATACTAGCCATTTCATTAATAATCAGAGCGCTACTTTATTCTTTAGCAGTTAATTATAATTATTCAACTAATTTTTCAATAGTATCTCTAGCAATCATTCGGCCTATTTAATAAAGCTAACATACCTTGATTGCTAAATATTTACGAAATAATCTCTTAATAAAATAATCCAAAGTATACGCTTTATCTAATTGAATATTTTTTATTTTCTATAATATAATCTTCAGAAAAAAGCCAATGTTCTCTATCATATTAAGTTCTAGTCAATGAAAATTCCACTCCCTCCAAAATTCTAGCAGTCATCCCTTTCAAACCGGAATATATAAAACGCTTTTTCGATATTCTTGTAATAAATCCTAAACCTTCAAAAATAAATAGAAGCTCAATTAGTTTTTTTATATCAGGTAACACTAAATCTCTACAGGTAAGAATTACCTAACATTTAAAATCAAAATACCTTATAACCATCTATAATCTGACCTTTAAAGTCGGATAGTATTTTAAGCATTCTTTTAGCTTAAGCTCCTAATTTTTCTCTTGTTTGCATTTATAATATAATATTAAAAATTATATATTAAAATTTCCTTCTTTTAATTTACCATAAATCTTAGTTATGATATATAGAGATATTTCACATATGAGTTAATTTTAAATTATAATGTACATTCAATATTATTAAAAAAAATCTCACTCTACAGAATCGAAAGATTGAATTTACATCTTTGAATTTGGATTTGATTGTTGTGCTAGAATAAATCTTGATAATAATTTCTTAATTTCTTCGATTTATTATGACTTTAATCCATAATAAGGCGCTAAATCTGATATAAAAGTGTTTATTATTGCAACTGGAATCTTAGCTTAAACCATCTGTTAAACAGTATTCTAAAATTGCTAAAATATGATAAATTATCTATCAGAGTCGCCAACCCCTTCGCATGTTTGATTTACTTACCAATAAATTAACCATTCCCAATAATCAGTTTTTTTAGAAAAAATTTAATTTTAAGAAAGAATCGAAAATAATGAAATCACTTCCTCCTATTAAGAATAAATGAATGTTGTTAATTTTTGAAATTTTTGAATATATATTGCATCTTTTGCTATAAAATCTAACAATTTATTAAACATCGATTAGATCAAAAGTTGATTTCGTTTTCCAATCATAATTGGGGCTCTTTATTATAATTTAATTTTACTTGATAGTTTAGGATAAACATTCCAAAATTGCAATTGCAGTATTGTTTTTTATGTTTGGTTCGATCTAATTAATTAATTATTCTGAAATATCGGCTTTATTTAAAACAGAAGCTGTAAATTCATCTATCAATGATTTTAATTCTTGACTTAGAATTTCTTGCTGCTTCTATTATTCTTAACCTTCTTAACTTTTGTCATCTTAGTTTATGATATTATATTTATGTAGCTAACTGTTTACACTTTTTGTAGAGTATGTTTAAAATTACTCAACTTTTGCAAGCGTAAATGTTTCCTCAGAAAATTTAAAAACAGTATTTATCTTCGTGAAATCAACCTTATCTAAAAATTTTATTACCACATCTAAATCATATTGCCTAATATTAATTTTGCAAAAATACCTGCTTCTTAATGCTGAAACTTCAGCTAAAGCAATTTTTTAAAACAACTATCTAACACATTCAGCTACATTAAATTCGAGCTCTTTAATTTGATTTACATATAATTCAATTTCAGGTAATACTTCATTATAACATTAATTATATTTGTCTACTGCTATTTTGTAGTTTCCAAACGTATTATCCTTATTTTTTAGAAGATCTTAGATTATTTTGATATGTCCCGATTTCTAATCAAGATTTTCATTAACCAAATCAATAGTCAGAACATTCCTTTCAAGGACTTTGGTAATAGAAATATAAAATGATTAGCTTTAGACTAACTTTTAATAAGCGGATTTTAATTTAATTACAGACCTTATATATTTTAATTTTACTTTTCTTTTTTTTCGTGTAAATTAATTAATTACTAAGAATATTTATTGATATTGCATGAAAATTCTTCCCTTGCATTTTTTAAATCAGTTATTAATAATTCTTATGCAGAACTCTTATTAGAACAGTTAGTGATGATATATTAGAATGCTTCATCATATTTATGATCTTCGTATTTTTCTACGACCGACTTAAGTTTTTATTGATAATATTATTCCATTTAAATTTTAAAATCAATCGTCTAATTATAATTTAATATATACATTATATGCTCTCTAAGATAAATCAATTCTTTATTTGAGATTCATATAAGCTAAATGATATTAAATAGCTAATGATTTATAATCTTTGCTCATTTTCTATATTTATTTTTATTTTAATTATTATCAATTATTAATTATTAACGAATGAGAAAAACAACCCTTCAATCTGATTTAAAATTACATAAGAAAAAAATGTTTAATAAAGAAAATATAACATTAACAGCAAAAACAGGTAGGAAACATTTCGAAGAAACACAGTTTGGCTTGACTAGCAGAGAAAAAGACGATAATTATTAAATTAAAAAAGTAAGATTTTTTTGAATTTAAGACAGTAATGTTGTTTCCAGAAAAAAAAATATAACTAATTATGATAATGTAATTGATCGTAAACCATCTATAAGAATATTTTAATAACAAACAACAAATTAAAATTTTAGACTTTGTGATAAATCATCATAGATGTAAAAAAGCACCACGAATTTTCATCCTCTTCGTAGTAATTCAGCCAATATATATTCAATCTTTAATAATGATAGAGTAAAAAAATGATAAAAAAATTAAAAACATTTTGTTGTTTCACTTCAAATTATTAAATATATATTCTTGGTTTATTCTAATCAATTGCCCTAAGAGAATTTTCTAATAAATATATGAAAAATGGAAGCATTGATGATTTAAATTAATGACATAGTTTCTTAAAAATTTTTATATGAGAATCAATAGTTTGATCCTAACGATATGCTTAAGATTAAAGATGATGTGATTTATTTTTCATTAGTTTTTGAAAATTTGAAGAAAATATTAGCAAATGCTAATATTCTACCAACACTAAAATCAAATTCTAGAGAATTGGACAAGTTATATAACCTAGTGAATGATTGTAGAATTCTTAGTTTAGGATATGAAATATACATGAAAAGAATTTTAAGATCTTAATAATGAATTCGATGATTTTGCTGCCGATGTTATTATCGTAAATTAACAAATATAATCCTTAAGAAGTATAGTCGAGTCATTTCCAATAATTGAATCATTACATAATCACTGTTATTCAGGAATCCTAAGGACTATTTAATTAGCAATTAAGAAAAGACAGATAGAGAATACGCTAAAATAAGAGGAAAATCTGTTTAATATCAGAATTAAACTATTACAATATTGAAATAAGGCTAAATAAAAGTATAAGTTGAAAATGATCATATGAATGATGCTCGTTTTGAAGTCTGCCTCCTACCAAAGTCTTTTGTTAATAATAATTTAGATGCATGTGGAGATATCTTAATCGTTGAATACGTTTAAAGCTCATCATGAATTAATTTAATGTTAATTTTTTCGTAATATTTAGAAAAGGATTTGTTGTTTATGAAAATAATTTTTAGCATTTTATGGAACTGAAAAGGGATCATACACTTTAATATTTATATAATTAATCTAAAAAACCATCTACTCCTGATTACTTATTTTTTAGAACTACAGAGAGACAAATATTTGGAGTTTAATGTTATATTATAAGAATGACTAAATTCTATCCTGTTTTGTCAATAACTTTGGCTAATATCCAGATTGGTAATGATGGCGTCTAAATTTATTTAAGAAATGCCAGATTTTCTGAATTAGGAGAAAATGATTGAATCTAGAGACTACTTTATTAGAAAACTTTGCTTAAATTATTATATATACTTTAAGAAGTAATTAAAATATATATTTTATTTAGTGAAAAGGGCATGGAGGTATGTTAGGAAAATATTTAGATTTGAAAAGTCTTTCTATGTTTTTTTTAATGCTGAAGAAAACATTAACTTTAAAAAAGTAATTAATAATTTTATATAGAAGGCTACATAATAAAGATTAGCATTTGTTAATTACTATATCTTAATCTTTTTGATGATGATTTATTAAGCAATTTTTGAATTGAGTGAAGTTTTTCAAAGTTATCATGATTGGATTTCATGAATTATACAAGAAAGGAATAATATAAAAGTTTTAATTAGATGCTTAACTTGAGTTTTGCACTATTCTATCATATTACCAAAAATAAGTTTTATATTATATTAAAAGAAATCTTAATAGATATAAAGATGTATCTTCAAATATTAAAAAAAATTTATACATTGATCTATCTTGCATAAAGACACAAAAGAAGCATTATTTTTTTATTACAAAAATATTTTTAATACTACCATTAGTGGAAATTATAAATATTAATACTTTATTTATGTTTATAAAAGAAGAAGACTAAAATGATGTTATTTTATTTTAATTTTATTATAGTTTCTAATATAATAAAATTTCTATTTATTAATATAATAAAATGGGTTCTAAGCCTTCAAAAAAACCTGATCCCCCAAAATCTGATGTAGCCTAACTTGAGGATTAAATACCAGTTTATAATAGACCTAAATCTCCAGATTATGGAGAATAAGCAAGGATATAAGCTGTTGGAATAAAACCTGATGATAATATAGATAGGTAGTAAAACTGTTATACATATAAAAGGGAGGCTGAAAATAAGAGACAAGCTGAAAAGTAAAGAAATTCGAGAAAAGATGAGCCTTAGAAAATCTAACTTCCATAGAAAAAGATGGAATAGCCAAAAAAATAATCTTAAAAATTTGTTATTAATTCAACATAATAAAATAATAACAGTTTGGATTTATCTTACGACCAATTTTTAAATGGATTAAATTAGAATGATATTAAAGAATTAGAAAAACAGTTAGAGAGTGACGAATTATCTCCAATTAATAAAACAAATACAGAATGTATGCGTTTAATATTATCAGAGCTTAAAAATAGGCACTTGATTAATAGAAAATTAAAGTGGCAGAATAAAAAATATGGAAATTAAAATAAAAGATAAAAAGATCATTTAATTGGCCAGCCTAAGGATAAGTGTATATGGTTTCAGTTACTTTTAAATATAACTATTAGTATAAAACACAAAAATTAGCAATAACTTAACCTTTTGATAATTATGTAAACTCTATTTTAACATGGAAAAATAATCCATAAATGGGAGTTTATGAATTTAAATTAAGAGATGTTGATATTTATAACACTGAAACAGGAGATGTGTAATAACTTAAGTTTAACGAAATTGAGTTTATGGTTGATTATAATGGAGTTTTTGTAATAAATTGATTTAATTTAGATTGGAGTTAAGCATGAAAGTGATTTTATTAAAAAACTCGCATAATAAAAACGATTTTATGAAAAAGAATAAATAAAAGAAAAGATGGATAGAGATTAATTGCTCAATACCTAATTAAATAATCTAGAAAGATTAGTGAATAATAAATTATAAGTGAAATAATCAACTAAACAGAAGAAATAAAAACCAGAGGCTATAATAGAGAGAACTGAAAAATAATTGGAATAATTTTGGACAAATGCATTTTAGTGTTGGTATACAATAAATGAAGATGAATCCGAAAAGATTTTTTATGCTGGTTAAGAATGCATAGTTTTAGAATAGAGAGATGAAGATCCTTAAAAAAAGTTAGAAACTTTTCTAATTAAGAAATTACAAGATCCTGAATTTTTTAAATCTTGTTTAAATTCAGTGAAAACAATAAAGGATCCTTTAAAAAAATGGGGAATGTTTAGCAATGAAGAAATTTTAGAATATTTAGGAGGAGCAAAACATGTAAGAATTATATACTTATTTAGAGTGTTGTATAAATATAAAAGAAAATCACTTTTCCAATTTTGGAAAAATATAAAATCATAAATGGAATACTTAATAATAGTGACTTAACTCCATTGGTTGTTAAATGGAATTAATGTCGAAAGACTGTCATAGAACATGAAAGAGATTTGTTTGTAGATATTGAATAGGAAAAAAAGTAATATTGATATTGTAAATATAGATTATTAACATTTATATGGGATAAACAATTAGATATTAAAATGAAATTAAGATCTGAAAATATCTTTGTAGAAGAACTAAATAAATTTAGAGATGAGTGCGAATAAGAATTAAAAGAAATGTTGTTCCAATTGTCAACAATTCCAAATTTTCCAATGGAAAATAGACCTAAATATAAAGAAAAATATTTCTAAATTTTATGATCATTGAAATGAGGGTGGTTATAACTCAAGAACTCTAAAAATATTCATAAAATGTCTTTGCTATGTAGGGTTGAGCGAATAGTACAATTCTACAAAATCGCTCTCATCTACAAACTTTTGAATAGTCCATTTCTTCAAATAGTTTATAATCTTAAGTTTGTTTTACATTTTATCTATGTCTTTTCTCAACTTATGAATTAATGTTCTTTTGTTTTTTTCGCATACAACAAGAGTATAATTAGTTAACACTTTAGGTTTAATAATTTAATGTCTTGTAATGTGACTTACTTTATTTACAACTTTCTCATAAGGAACTCTCACTTTTTCACCATTACTTACTAACATGTCTAATAATGGTTGATTCTCAGTTATTAATTAATCCAATCCATCTTATATAAAGATATGCCTCTTTCTTAACAATATATATTATAATACTTGCATTCTACTTGAGTGCAATTGCCTAAAAAATTAAATATGGGACAAATATAAGAATATGAGCTTAACTCATCTGTTATAGTTTTATGAACTCTTTCTTCTCTATTAGTGTCACTCTAAGTTGTCAATATATTCTTACTAGTGAACGCAAAGAGGATTCGCTATCTACACCTTCTAATTTATCGCTTTTTTAGGTTAAGATTTCTCCCTCCTCATATTATAAGTCCATATATTGTATATTTAATTTTGATCAAAAGTCATTACACGAAAAACCTTTAAAGAAATCTTTATATATAAAGATAAATTAATATATATTTAATTTTTATCCACTCATATCAGCATTTCTTATATTATTTCAAGTTAGATAACATTAGATATTGATGCAAGAGAAAAGATATACACAAGAGAGTTTATTAACAAATCTATTAATTCAACCAGAACATTTTTAATTATATTATTTATTATTAAAATTATTCTTTAGTTATAAAGGATCAAAGAGAACTTATCCATTATTCAACTTAAAATTTTGTATATTTTTATAATAAAAACTAATATGAGGAATTAGTTAGTATATTAAGTAACAATTAATTAAATTATGTTAAAAATTGTAGATAAATTAAGAGAACTAGTTTCATAAGAGTTGTGGATTAAATTCTTCAATTCAATTAATGGTAGACTGATGCTTAAATTAATAATGCTTAAATCAGTTGTCTGTAAGCTTAAACACCCTATAAAGTCGTATTGATGCTTGCCATTTTATTTGGTTACATAGGGAGTTCTGAAAATAGAGTAAAATTCAATATGAGTGAAGATTTGGATTATAGTTAAAAATTGACTAAAACCATTTTAACAAAGGTAGACAGTTATTACAAGCAATTGATAATGCTAGCTTATTTATCTGAAAAGTCAACAAACAACTTTATTTATTAACCAATCACATTCAATAATTTTACTAATTCTAACGATACATTCACTGAGAAATATATATTATCACATAAATTAAGCCAAAACAATATTTCCTTATATAGATCTTTATATTATGCTACAGAATCAATGGATTAATAAGGATGGTTATAAACTATAAAACTTGCATAAATAGATAAATACATTTTAGAATTTATGTTTAATTATGATGATATATTCGTTTTTTTTCATCAATACTACCTCATAAATAAAGTAAATAAAATTATACATTACTTTCCTGTTATATAAAAAATGAATGAAAGTTATATTTAATTGGAATAAAACTAATAAATTTTATACAGCAATGAAACGATCATATTTTCATATCCAACCAGTTATGGTATGGTATTAGGAATAGGGTATACAAGTGTTATTGGATAGATATTATCTAAATTAGGCTCCTCATTTTTTATTAAGATCTTTAAAACTGATAACTCCTTTTATGTATCAAATGATTAAAATAATAATGATTAATGTGAATGTTAGATGAATAGAATTTTAAATATAAGTTATGATTGCGATTTGCCAAATGGATAAGATGGTTACTATTCTAGCAATTCGTGTAATTCTTTATATGTCAGAGATATATCAACAGATAGCAAAATTTAAATTTATTTAGTAATATATAAATAAAGAATTAACGAAGCAGTCCAAAATTTAGATTTATTTAATATGGCATGGCCTTATTACTTAATAATAATAGTTATATTCTTCATAAATATACTAATCATAATAAATAGAGTTAATTTATTTACTAGAGATATTACAAATCCTATCAAATAAGTTACTTATAAAATTGATAAAATCATAAATAATATATTTTAAATACGAATAATAAATAAAATTTAGGCAGATGATATTTTAATAAAGGAAGATACTGAAGTTCAAACGTTACTTCATGAATTTTCTAGGTTGTTTGAATAATTAAGAAATAATAATACTTTTAATATTCAAACATTTGAAAAGAAAGAAAAGAAAGACATTTTGCCAAAATAGAATGATAAATCTATAGAATAAATTAAAACATTGGTTAATAAATTTAGAGAGTCACTATGATGATTTAGGCATAAATGTATCAATAATTTCTTATCTTTAAAAATTTTCGCACCACCTAATACTTAATAATTGATTTACATTAGGTAGTTTTTGGATTCTAAAAATTGGATAAAATAATTTAGTCGGTTTTTGTCACCCCAAATTTATGTAAAATCATCCAATTTAAGCAACTACATAAATTTATTCATTGCTTAAATTTCTATAATCTTGTGCTTTTGCTTTTCTTTATAATTATAATTAATTTCATATTTCTCACCATCTACATTATTAATAGAAATATTCCCAATTTCAGATTTTCTACTAAATGAAATTCTGACTGTATTTTCATCATTACCTGAATCACTTTCAAAATCAGTACCTAAATTGTCAAACTAAGGAGTGTCTCTTATGGTATTTTATTATTAAAGTAAAGTATGTTGTAAATCAGGAGAGTCATCTAAAAATTATTTATTATTTATATGTTGATTTAAATTAATGTTTGAATTGCATATAACATTTAATTTTTCACAATTATCAATATGCTTTTTTAAATCTTTCACTTATAAATTACAGGATTTATCTACAAGATATTCATAAAAAGAGAAAAGTAAAAATATTTAAATTAAGTTCATCCAAATTGAATTGTTAAAAAGAGTCATGTTATAAGTTTATATTATCTAGAATAAGAAAGGGTAGCGAATAAATCTTCTAAATTATTTTCTACTCTGATTAAAATACTTATTATCATCATATAAAATTTTAATCATGGTACACTAATTTAAACGATGATAATTACGTAAACTATGAATTAACATACAATTGGAATTAAGGTAACATATGGAGTAAAGTTATTCAATACACTTTCCAATATTAAGGCAACTATCAATAGTATAACCCAGATAAATTTATATCTTAGAGTATATGATTTATGATAGCTCTCTTTTATTTTCATTTCCATCCAAGCTGAACTCATTAACTTATACTAGTAAAGGAATATGCTCATGTAAATCAAAGACTCTGTCATCGAAAGTAAACATACCACTTTGTTATCACCCTTTTAATAACAATTGGAAAAATTACGCAGAATTAACTATCCATATTATTTAATTATAATTTATATTAATCTTTAAGTGAATAACTATGATCTTAAAATTAAAAAATTGTTCATCTTTACCTTCAATCATTTTGAGGACCAATAACAAATTTTACAGTTATAAAATATCATTTAATTCAATTAAAAAATGCAACTATGCAGGTGATATCATCTATTACTTCATGCTCTTTTTACAAAGTTCAGTAGCTTCTTTTACTTATCTATCAGATGCTCCCTCTGTATCATTGTTTAGATAATAGCTATTAATTATATTTATAACCTATTAATTATCGAGAAATCTTTGATATTCATCATAAATACTCCCAAATTACATCAGATATCATTCTAATGAATTTGTGGTTTTAAAGTGTATGTTTTGTAATTCTGGAATTGAGATTACTCCTGCTTAAGCAGCTACATAATTTTCAAATCTTCGAGATATGGCCAACCCTGGTAAATTATAATTTTATAACCAAAACTCTAGCTAGAACATTAGGATTTCCTTCCTTCATCAAAATATGCTTGAACTCTTCAACCTTTTTTATACTATTCTTTTTTTTCCTTTGGTAAATCAGGTTTTTTAATCATATGACAATTCAACAAAATACAGCCTATCCTTTTATCTAGCGATTACAGCACTTGAATGTCCAATATTAGCACACCAGCCTGTATGATCAAATCTTAATAGTCAAAAAGCTGTAGCTGAAATAAATTATATCCATTTCTGATTTATATAATTCTTTAGTTGTTCTTTCAAATGATTGTCTTAGTATTAATTAAATCATCATAATTAATCTTTTTTGCTTAATTTATGAGATTTTAATAATTAATCAATAAGAGTTGATAATCTTTCTTAAGCAAATTATACTTCCTCATGTTCATAAGCACCATAACCATCTGAAAATTATAGTAAAAACGAATTATCAATATTCCCTATCCTTTGATGATTATTTAGTATGTAACATTCCTTTCTAATATAATTTAATAAAAATAATACTTAACTATTTTTTTAATTTTGATTATTTGCTTTATTTATTTTTTTGAATCTGGTCTATTTTTTTATGTTTGCATCCTTAACATCAATAATGTATTTATTTTAGGGTTTCCATCAATATTTAATTATTTATATAGTAGTTGTTCAATTTTTCATTAATGAAATAAAATTGTGAAATAATGCAGTCAATTTTAATATTTTATTATTTACTTTAGTGTTGATATTCCTGATGAAACTAAAATTCTTAAATAATTGTAAATCTATTATACTGATTCTGTTAATAAGTGATTAACCTATTTTTTTAGGTGATGTTTATGGTCTTATAGTGTTAGCTAAATTTTTTATTAGCTTGCAGAGTTGATTTTCATTAATAATTATATTTTATTTACAAGTTAGTTAGAAAAAAAGCAAATCAAAATTAATTTTGGTTAATTTTGTTTTCATAACCATTTTACTCTTCTACCTTATTCCCAAATACCTTTTCTATTTTAACCAGTGGCAGTTGTGTATTCTCCTTCTCCGTTCTATTTCCCATATAACCATTGTCCACAATAAAAACGACCATCTCCCCAGTAAAATGTTCCAAATCCATGTTTTTAGTCATTTTGATACTCACCTTCATATTTTTTACCATCCGACCAAATCATGGTACCATATCCATCCATTTTATTATTATTCCATTATCCACTATAAGATTTTCCATCAAACCAAGTATATATCCCTTCACCATGTATCTAATTTTCAAAAAACTAACCAACATATTATGATCCATCTGCAAAATATATATGTCCATATCCGTGTTTCTTACCATCCTTATATTCTCCGTCGTATTTGGAACCGTCCTTCCATAATTCTATTCCTTTCCCACACTATTAGTCATTTTTCCATTATCCTTCATAACGAGCCCCATTTGAATGAAGATAAATACCAAACCCATCTGCTTAATCTCTGAACCATTCTCCTTCATATTCATCTCCATCTGCATGCGATAATTTACCTCTTCCCCAAGCAAAATTATTTTTCCATTCACCTTCATATACTGAACCATCTGCCCACTAATGTTTTCCAAAGCCCCATCTTTATCCTTTTAACCATTATCCTTAATACTTGCTACCATCAATCATTTCAATTTCTTATAATTCTATAGGTTCAGAATTATTTTCTGTTTATTTTATTTTTTATTAATCTTCTTCTTTTATTGCTTCTATCAAACATATCCTATTCGAAATTGAGCTTTCCTTTTTCAATAACTTACTTTCTTATTTAACCATTTTTCTTCGCACAGAATGTCCTCTATAATGGGCTTATATTTTAATTATTGAAGTAATTTTGTCTTAAAACTCAGTCACTTTTGGATCTTCTGTTGTTAATGCATGATTAATCTCTGTTATTATTTGCTTTTCTAAAACTTAGTTATCATCTTTTCTGCAACAAAATATTGAACATGGACCCATTAAGTTAATATATAATCAATTATCAATAATTATTTATTACAATAATTTAAATTACTCATCATAAGCGACAATATACTTTAATATATCAAATTACTTGATATAGCCAACAGTTCTTGTCTTATTTATTGCTTCATCCAAAAGTTAATCCTTGATAAATTTTTTTTCACTCATTCTCCATTTCATAATATGTTACCATCTTAATTATGTTACCCATGTCACAATACCAGGCGTTGTTATTGTAAATTATATTTATTTAGCCAAAACCACTACACTTTTTTATTTATTCAATATCATTTCTACTTGATTTATATTTGAATTTAAAAGTAATAACTGAGCATTTTCATGTTATGTTTCGTTGCAAACCTAAAATTCTTCTTATTTTTCTATTCCATATAACTAAAAAGCATAATTATTTATAAATTAAACTATGTTCTCGACATTATCATTTGTATTATTTTCTATTAGTTTTAATTCACTTTAACTCTAATTAACCAATGCCTTGAGTCTAGTAATATTTGTGAAGTTTTAATTCAATAGTTATACCTAAATTTAGGTTGTATTATAATAAATTTCATCTCTTCTCTAGTCATCAATGAAGCCCAGTTAATACAAAAAAGATCCATAATATCCAATCTAATGGATTGGACTTACCCATGCGTTATCAAGTATGACACCTTCAATATTTACTTAATATCTTGATGAAGATTCAATAATTTTTTGGAAGGACTGCGATACAAACTCTCTTCCATACAACATAATTTTCATGTTTGAAATACCTTTCTTTCCTACAAATTCTTAAAGGAACTCCAAAATATTTAGAATGTTGCCCTTTCCACCATTTCCTGCAGAGAAACCGACTCCATATGGTTAATCTATATATAATAAATTAACAAATTTGTTATATGAGTATGGATGCAACTCTAATCTCCGATTTTTAAAAGTAAATGGCCCATATTTATCATATGCATGCAATATTGATGAGCAACCATTATTAGTTAACATAACCCACAATTGATCATTTTTTGTAAATTGATTATAATCTGTATGGTTTTCTTTTAGAAATATTTAATATGTGTAAAATCCATTATCTAATGTTAATCTTCCAGATTCACATAAAAATGAAATCTTGCTTTAAACAAGATCTGAATAAAATTAAGTCACATCATACTCATAAATGTAAGATTAAGCTATGGTAAGAATATAATATAAATAAATAAACATTATATTTTGTTTTAATTAACAAATACTCATGTAAAATCTTCTGATTTACTCGTTATACTCTTTTACAATTAGTCCTCAAAACTTTTGCGATTATATAATGCTTAAAAATTTATACTAATATATTTTTACCTGCTTTCAAATTATATCTTTGTTTTTCTTTCAAAAAATCTATCACAAATATTCTGATTAAATATTACTCTAAACTACATAGAATTAAACAACAAGACAGAAATATTATTTACAAAATTATTGGCATAGTAAATCTTTCAACCTCCAAATACATTAATACAAAGGGAACGATAATCAAACAATACATAAGGATGCTTCTACAAGATTGACTAAAATTAAGTACAAGTTAGAACTTTTGGTTATAATGTATTCTTTAAAAAATATCATAGAATGTATTGAAAAACAACTAGAAATAATTTCAAGTAAAACCTTAAATTTGAATTAAATATATTACAAACACGAGTTATAATATTAAATAAAGCATTTTGAATTTATCTTAAGCTGTATACAAGATTAAAAATATCAAATAAGTAATTAATATTCCACATTCAACCACTAACATATAAATTGATCTTAATTTTACATTCAATATAACATACCTTTAACGAGCAATTTCTCCAGCATCTTCAGAATGTTTTCCGCTTTTTCTTATTAAAATGGAATCCTTAGTTTTTTTTAATTTTTTATTCTTATCCATAATAAAATATATATATAAATTTAATTCACTTTATATTTGATTATTCTAAATTTTCATCAACCTCCTTTATATTATCTTGATTATTTAATTAAGTTCTCAATTCTTCATCGTCTGGGTAATATTGTATTTCATCAGGCACATCAATAGCAAGTATAACTTCTTAAACACCCGTATATTTTGTGTTGAGAGTTGATCTATGAATTACCTTTGAAATTCTTGCAGCATGATTATTTCCCTGGCTCTCTTATCTTTGGAATTGTACTGTTTATCTTCTTGGTTGATTTTCGGTTGTTTTTTTTTATAGTGATTTTTGCAATTTAATTTCTTATTTTCTTTCCCTATAATTAAATATAAACCAATTCTTCATGTAATCTTCTTCAATATGAGCTAACCATCTATAAAATTTAGATTTCTTTTTCTTAACAATACTCTCATCTTTTTCTCCTAATCCCCCTTATATTTCCTAGATTAATAAAATTAATTTAAGTACTCCTAAAAATGTGACTCTAATACTTTCGGAATGCTAAACTTTCTTTTTTTTGATTCTATTCTCTTATATTTATAGATTCCCTGATATGTAGAAAGGCATTAAAGCACCAAGTACTATAGTTGTTACAACAACAATAATCAATATTGTAGTTTACATAAGTTAAATTTACTTCTTTTCTTCTTCATCTGAATAATGTAACTTTTATATTAAAGCATAAGCAACTGAACCCCTAATTAGACCAGCAAACCAAACTATATTAAGTTCCCAAAAGGTTAGTTTGAAGTTTTTTCTTCCAGTAAAAATTTGAGATGTCATAGTTAATATAAACAGAGATAATCCTCTTGAGACAAAACATATTCCAATTTCCAATAAAATAAAAACCCAGCTAGTTGTCATAGTTTCTAATCCTTTTTCTTCATTTCCCTTTATTCCCCATAAAGCTAATCCCAAATAAACATATATAAAAGATTCACAAAATAATGATAATGAATTCAATGTAACTCTATTATTAATCTAATAATAATACTTTGATGATATTTATCCTATATTACAAAGGTTGTAAAAATTATAATGAGCTAAGGTGATTCCACAAACCAAAACACTAATTACACCACTTAATTCCATTAACTCGCATATAGCAAAGCTAGCATATCCAATATATAATAATATAATAATTTCTAAAATAACAGATTCTGTTAGGAATCTTAAACTTTTAAATAAGAATGATGTGAATAATCCTAATATTCAATTATGATTATATACCAAATATTAATCCTATAGCCATACTTCCAAAAAATTCTTTTACAAAAAGCCATATCAATTAAAGAGGCATTTACCATGTTTCAACATGTTCATTACTAATTAATTCAACAGAAATGAAGAGGATAATAGATACTGCATCATTTACCATGCCTTCCCCAAATACAACACTAAACAATTTTGGATATTTTTCTGGTTTTATCATTGTTAATGCTGCTACACTGTCAGAAGCGCATATAGTTGCTGCGAAAATCATAATATTTTCGAATTTCAAATTTATTATTTCTTCACTTCCAGATATCCTTATCATATCTAATTTATTGAAGTATTTTACTATTGTCATTCACTATCTTTGTAAATACTAAGATAAAAATAAATGTAAATATAGTCCCAAACAATCCAAATAACAGTATGTAATAAAAGTTTTATGCAAATCTATCATTAATTTAACTTAATAAATAACCTCCTTTTATTCAGGTTGTAACCTCCACAAAATATAATTATTGGTAAAAGAATATAGAAAAAGAATGTGCCATTAAAATTGTACTTCTTAATAATGAAAATTTACTAATGAATGCAAAGTATCCTTAAAGAGTAGATAAAATATAAATCCACTCAACATTCCCAGCAAGATTCCTAAACCTGTTTCATGAATTAAGTGAAACTATAATTATATGTTAATTTCAATACATGTTTGTGTTCAAAGAAGGCACCTGAAATGGCATATAAGAATAACACAACAAGAACTGTTATTGAAACTACTCCAAAAGATTCTGATCCTGACATTGATTGCGTAATATTGCAACCTGCTACTAATAATAATTAATATAATTAATTTTGTGATAATTTGATGATCAAATCATGACCATTCAATATCTCAATTAATTATAAAGCAAATTGCATTCCAAATTCGTAAGTAGCCATTTCCTTTAATGAAATGTCTATTAGTAGGTTTGGAAATAAAACATATACATAAAAAAATTATGAATTAATCAAAAATCTAAATGTTTCTAACATTCATCCTGTCAACTAACAAGTCCATGTCTTTTCTATACTCTTATGATAGATTTCACCTCAACTTATGACAAAAATTATTTCAAATATTAAAAACACACAAGATAGCAACGTAATTAAGTTTTAATGATTTTTTTCCGTTAGTATTTCAAATCACCAGTATGATCTGAGCTATTTAATGAAAAAATTTTAGTAAGCTGAATTTGTATCCATTTTAGATGTAATACACATTATAGAAATTATTTTATATAATCATTAAAATAAATTTACTAAAACAAAGAGAATTGTTAAAATAAGGAAAAAATGCTTTTTTTTTATTTATGAACTTAATTAAATTTATATAATCAGCCACTTGTGTATTTTGTAACAGCTTTTGTTCCTTCAGAAATAGCATGTCTGGCCAATTCTCCTGGAAGTAATAATTTAACAGCAGTTTAAATTTCCCTTGAGCTTAGAGTTCTTCTTTTATTGAATCTCACTAATTTGCTGGCTTCAAGTGCAATTCTATCAAAAATATCATTAATGAAAGAATTCATAATGTTCATTGCTTTTCTTGATACACCAATTTCTGGATGTACTTATCTTAACACTTTGTAAATATATAAAGCGAAGGTTTCTTATCTTCTTCTTGCCTTTTTCTTATCATCAGTTGATTTTTTGGTCTTAACTGTTTTGACAGTCTTTTTTGCTTCAGCTTTTGGTGATTTTGATGGAGCCATTTATTATTAATATTTTTAAACTGAAAACCCAAGCGCTAATTTTTAAATCAAAATTTTAAATTTGATTGGCTGATCAAGGATAATCTCATATCTAACATTTGATTGGGTATTCTACATAAAAAATGGCTAAACTGCTTCCAAAATAGTGCAGCACAATGGAACATACTTCATTTTTCATCAATTTTAACACATTCAACAATGTATTCACCTTTATCAAATAATAAAGAACATAATTAATGTTAAATTTTATAATTAAATACACCCCCTTAATTAAAACTATATGAAATTTAACAGAATACATTTTTTAAGTAAATATATACAACAAATTAATAAAGATATTTCAATCATTACAAAGAAACAGATGAAATTTCATAATATAACTAGCTATCTAAGTTAATTCAATATGATGTGCTTATTCTTTATATAATATTTAAAAGAATTGAAGCGTTCCCTTAAGTTCATTACGACTATCAGCTGAAGAAACTTCTGCTTAGGATCAAGCATGAACTTGATGGAGAGAATATTCTAGTAGGGTAATTTTTTTGATAGGAATCTGCATTTTTATATACAAATTTTAATAATAAAAATAAATTTGGATAAATAGATATTTATGAAAACAATTTCAATTATGTTCGTACATCTAGGATGCTATTTATAGAATTTTTTCAACTTCAATTTAACCTACCTTCTGCAAACCTTCCATAATATCTGTAAAGTCATCGCCTAGTAAAGAAGGCTTTAATTCTTTAATTATGCTCAGACATAAGACAAGCAAATATTAATTTTTGTCAGTATGACTTAAAAGACTATCCCATAAAATAAAAACGCCATGTAACTCGAATTCTTAAGTTAAATATAACATAATCCATCTTAAACTATAAAATTAAGGATGAATTCCCTATTTTTATAAGTTATCCCAAATTTCAAACTCCTGTTTCATTAATAATGTGTTCAACTTGTTCATTTTAGATTTTATGCCATCTTATGAGTCATCTAATGAACGTAAAAAGCTAGAATTGTTTAATTCAAATTCTACCTATCTTTAGCATCAGCCATAAATATTGTGAAACAGAAAAATGCATCACTTTCAACAGATTATAAAAATAACTCATTTGTATCGCTATAAAATACATAGTATAAAGGAGCTAATATTTCATTCATTCCTTGCTTAAATAATTATAAATTAAATACCACATATCTAATTGCAGGATTTAACTTTGCATAAATAAACAAAATTCTTGTTAATACATCATAATGTCTATGTTCATAGTCATTTGCCAATCTTCTCTCTCTTCTACATTAAGTTCGAAAGTAAACTGGATATTTATTTTATATTTGAGTTGGTGAAACAAAGAATGACAACTCAGCTCTTGTTCTTACTGTGTCTTTTTCAACCTCTTCCCATATTACTTAATCATCAAAGAAGCTTTTCCAAGTAGATTATTATGATTTGCTTAATGGATGATCTTATTTTATATTTTATTTATTTTCTTAATCTTCATATTCATTCGATTCTGTCATCTATTTTTACAGCTTTGATTTAATCAAATCATTGCAAAACTATTCATAAATCTCAATATTTTTAGAAATTGTAGAGTGCCATTTTGTCCTATCCACTGGAAGGTACCCTAACAATAATTTCCAAACTAAAGATCTTAAGCCTTTAATATCATCAGGCACACCCAGATTTGATAATTTTTTCAATTCATTCAAATTAATCTTAGGTTTTTCTAAAATTTCTAAAAACTTCTCAATACGAGTTTTCGTATTTCCTGCTATAGGTTTTGTTTTCAGTTATTGATTCAAATACTCTAAACTAAATAAACTTTCCATAATAAGAATTGGGGTTTTGCAACAAATATTTAATTATATTAATCTTCAAAATTTTAAGCAACTTGATGTAAGAGGTCGTTAATTTATTCAAAATCAAAAACTGAATCTCTAAAATTTGAAGAATTCAGATTCTATTTATTATTAAATTTTACACAAAGAACCAATAGTAATTTAAGTAGTCTATATAAATTTTTAATAAGAATACTGATTTAAATTTCAATTTTTATGTTTTATTTCTTTTATATGAAAAGCTTGATCTATTAGTCAAAGCTTTATTTACTCTAATGCGCAATATTATTGATAAATATTAAGTTTCATAATATTAATTTGTTTTTATAAAAAATAACATTATGGGTGGATGTTTAGATAGAGAAAGAGATAAACGAAGAATACTAGAATAATTGTCATATTCTTAAAGGCCAATCCTCAAATAATCAAATGAATTTACTTATCAAAGACAAATATAATCATAATCAACAAAGAGTTAACATATTGAGGTTCAATAACCTCGATATAGTCTGATGAAATATTCATAAATCTCCAGCAAATAAGGTAATCAGTCAGTTAGAAGTGATAATTAATCCTATTAGCATATCAATCAAAACAATTAATTTATTTTACTATAGAGAGGAGAACTTAGACAATTTTTGAAAACAAACCATATGGGAATAGATCAGATTATAACTAATCCATTGAATCCAAATTAATTAATTATATGTTTTGAATAGAATGATATAACAGATACACTTATAAGTGAGTAAGTAATTTCTAACAGTAACTTTCACAAATTATATATAGACATTAAGGATTTTATTGGGTATTTAAATTCATTTTATAATAGTTAGCCTGATAAAAAAATTGTTGGAATCATTCTTGAGAACCGAAACTAGATTTCCATTTTATATAAAAAATTGAATCCGAGATAAGCCATGAATAATACCATTGAGATGCAAAGTATTTCTATTATTTACATTTAAGTGGTTGATAGTGTTAATTAAGATTAACTTGAGGAAATAATTAATGAAAGAATGTAAGATAATCTTATCTGCTGTACTATTTTGTAATTTCTTGATTGTGCAATATTATTTTTTTAAACTTGCCGTAGATAAATACAGGCTTTGAATGTGATATCCTTAGAAATGTAGTAACTCAATTCAATTAACCTCTCTTAAGAAATAGCAGGGAAAGTAGAAATTCTATAAAGCAATGATGTAATTAAATTTATTAGAGTTAGGAATTTGATTTTATCAGTCTGTTACCAGATGTTAAAAATAAATCTCTCTATATTTTAATGTCGATAAAATAAATATGATTTTATAAAAACTATAACCAAATAAATTAAATACATAATTTTAATAATTTAATTTTATAAAAAAAAAAACATTAAATAATATGGAATTATTACACTATGTGCAGTTCATATTTAAATTGTATTAAATCATAACATTACGACAAAAAACTTAACATGAATTATCAATGATTTAAAATAAACATCAATATTTATAATACCCAATTGTCCTTAAGTTAATTCTTCTAAGTAATTCTTATTTACATTCTTCAAATGTAACTGCTTATTCATTAAACCAGGGAGCTGCAGCAATTTATTACATAGTATATCTTTCATTCACATCAATAGCAATAATTTTTTATATAAGTTTTTTAAAATGAATTGATGGATCAGGTTTTCCATTTTTTGTAATTTTGTTCCAAAAATCATCCCATTTATTTTCTGAAATCATCTTATACCAATTATCTTGATAATGTTAAAAGGGTGGAAACCCCATTACAATAATAAATATTATAACTCCAAATGCAAACACATCACATTTTTCAGCATTAACAATATTATTTTAAATTTATTCTGGAGGTGCATACCCTTAAGTAAAGCCCATCGGTTTATTTGCATATCCTAAATCACAAATTTTCAAAGTCATAGCCTAATTATACATGAGATTATCAGGTTTCAAATCAAAATGTATTACTTAATTCATATGCAACACTCTTATTTGATTATATAATTATTTAGCAATTTAGCGTGCATATATCTCTGCGAATCTTCCACTTGTCAATAGAATATCTAATAATGAACCATTTTCCATGTATTCCATTAATATTTTATTAGTCTCTGAAAATCTTGCCATGATTGGTACACAATCAGGAAAATTTTCTTAATTATTTTGCCACAACCTGATGAAAGTTTAAATTTCATTCTGATAACAAGTACTACATATTAAAAAAATTTTACCCTGATCGATTATTATGATAAAGAATCTGTTCTTGGTTCTTTCAAAGCATAATACGCACATGAAACTCTATTCTGCGTTAGATAAACTATGGAATTTCTTCCAGAACCTAAGGGCTCGTTTCTTAAAGTGACAAATAAGGCTTCAATCTGAGCATCTTAGATTTAGAATTAGTTTTAATTTTGTTACATATGGCGTGAAATATATTTTTAATAATAAAAATAGGTCGTTAAATTAATGTATTTAGCATAGAAATAGATGTACTCTTAGAATCCTCCACATACAAGTAGTTCCTCATCTAATGTGAAAAAGATGATAGAGAACTTTTCGTATGGCTTACACCAGCAAATTGGAAAAGGATTTAGCAGCAAAGTCTACAAAGGATAAAATGAAGTGACAGGAGAGACAGTCGCCATTAAGGTAATTTTAAGTCTATTTAGGTAATTGACAAAGCACTTCTTAAAACCCCTTTGCACCATGCTCTTTTATCAAGTGAAATTGAAGCACTAAGTACACTTGATAGTCAATATATAATGAAATTATATAAAGTAAATCCAACTTCTTATACATAGGTGTTCTAAACATAAAATAATACTTATTTAATTACAGAATTTTGTGAAGATGGAGACTTAGGTTCTAAATTAAATAAAATTGGCAAGTTTTCTGAATAACAAACTTAAAATATTGTTTTTGGATTAGTTAAAGCATATAAATTATTGAAATAGAATGGAATTATACATCGAGATATCAAACCAGCAAATGTATTATTATCATAATGTGGAACTCCTAAATTAGCAGATTTCGGTTTTGCTACAACACCAAACTCTCCACCTTTATTACCGAATGTAAATGTTGGAAGTCCATTGTATATGAGTCCTTAAGCCTTAAAAAACAACAAGTATTCTGATAAATCTGATATTTGGGCTATTGGTGTTTCGGCTTTTGAAATTTTATATGGTTAAGTACCATGGTAAGCAACAAGTGAAAAAGAACTAGCCTAAAAAATGGTAAGCGTACCATTATAATTCCCATCATCCACTAAAGTTAGTTTCGAGTGCAAGGAATTTTTAAAACGTTGTTTAGTAGTTAGTGAAAGCGAGAGAGCTACTATAGAAGAATTGGAAAAACATCCTTGGATTAAGGGACCAGAGCTGGCATTTCAAGTTAATAAACAGCCTACATTGTTAAAACAGAAGACTTTAGAATAACCAAAAGAAGGCAAAGAAAATAGTGCTAAAAAAATGCCTTGTGATTAAATTCATAGGAGTGGAAAAAAGCACACAACTCAAATAGTTAAACCATTAGAATTATAAACAAAATAAAGTACAAAATATTATATTAAATTAGCTGAAACAAGTTGTTTTGAAGTAAAAACTCCCTCCTATAATATAGAATATACAATTATGTCATAGATTAATTTTTGTAAATATTTATTTAGAGTAATTAACTTAATTGAAACCTCAAATTTGATTAAAACTGAATATTTAAAGGATAAATTACTATTCTTTGCAATTAAAAACATCATGATTAAAATGTATAAGCTCAAAGACTTAGTAATTATATTTAATATAAATAAATTAGGAATCTAATCCTCTTGATATTATTGGCTTTGATAAATACAAAACATCAAGTTAGTTTTAATCAATATAAATTTTGATTTAGTCTAGTTTCACAAAATATTAATCCTATTTTAAGAATATTTGGCAATCATTTTAATATAATAAATCAGAATTATAAATTGATAAGAAATTTGATGCAATTTTTGATGAAAACTTCACAGAGTTTGAATCTTTTTACATAATATTTAATTCTGTTTTAAGGCTGGCAATAAAAGAACTACATAAAGAAATAGATAAAAAGTTGATTTCTGATGATATAACTAAAACTTTGCCAGTAGAATTAGAAAAAGAAGTAGTTCTATTAGATTATTTGGTAACTTATTTTTAACTCAGTTTACTCATTTTGGATACATTCAGCAAACCAACTGAGTTTGCATAAAAATCAAAAATTGAACATATAGCAGAAGGTAATCCTGTCAGATTAACATTTGGACATTTTATAGAAATAAAAAATAAGATGAATGATTTGGAAGTTTGAAATATATGTCATTTAATTTATACTTTTATTTTTATGAAATTAATTAATCTTAATTTGAAAATTCATCAGATTAAGCCTAAAAACTAATTGCAACTCATTCAAAATCAAATCGGAAACTGCTATCTAACTCTAAGAATTCAGCAGCCTAAACCAAATCATCTATAGATTAATTTAATAATATAGTTTCGGTTAATTAATTTTACAAATCTATCAATTTTGCACTTAATATCTAATCTAATTTTGAATTTGAAATAAAAAGCTATTACTATTTAATTTTTGTTTTATAATCAGCTCTAGCTGAGTGTATCTATCTTGTTAAAAACTCAGTTGAAGTTTTTTCTTTTTCTAATTATTACTTTTATTTTCTAATTTAAATGTAGAATAAATTACCTATCTAATTTTTACTAAATTTAACCAATTGTTTTTTATAGATATTCAGAAATTGTACCCTTTTATATATATAATTCTTACTAATAATTTGACGTATTTAAGTTCTTATTATTTTAATCTGATGATATATTTATCTTAATTTTCAATTTATTAACATTATATTTACATTTTTAAACTATAAGATTAGTTTGATTGTTCTAATTGTTTTATTTAATACTCTCTTTAATCAATCATATCTTAATATTTTTGCATCTATTTTTATAATTCTTTAGCAGGTGAATTTAAATTATAATAGATTCTTGAACCTTATTATTGCTGATGGGATGTAGAGCTTTTTGAATTTCTTATTTCTTCATAATGTTTCTTAATATAATAACATTTTCTATACAATAGATTCTTCAGTTTTTTAAATTTGGCAATAATAATGAAAATTGCTATGATTATTACTTTCCTTTGCTAAAATTTAATCTTTTTGCAATTTCTTTTTTATTTATTCCTGGACATAATCAATACCATTTTTATATTTTTTCTAAAAATAATTTGTATCCACACTATTATATTATCTTTAATCAAATGGATTCTCCATTTCATTAAACGATTTTCTATCTTTAAAAGACCTAATTATTGTACTCAATTAAATTGAATTATTATTAGGATTAGATTTCTTGTTATATACATCATTCTTTAATCTATGTATGATATTGAATATTGTAAAATTACTTTTCAATTAAATACCCTATTGAATATACATAGATGTTATCATATATTTTGAATAATTCAGTTTCATCTTCTAATATACCAAATTTTGTGAATGCAACCAATAATTAAGGAAAAGTATCAGCTTTTTGAGCCAATTAGAATTTAACATCTTTTACTTTGATATTTCCTTTCACCGTTTGATTCAACCCATTAAATCTTAAGTCTCTATTCATTCGAATCATATTGGTACCATTTTCCATTAAGTATATTATTAATTATAAATAATCAATCTCTAAAAATACCAACAATTTTCTCAAACTACTATATTGTCAAATCGCTTTCTGAAAGTAATGATCCTATGGCTTCGTGATAGATATGTTTTCTTTTCTTACAAATATTCACCATACTTTGGTACTCATTCTCTACTTACTAGGTTTCTTCAGGAGTTGCCATTTTAAAATTTTTATCCTCATACAATAATAATTTGCTTTCGATCTCTTAAATTTTTTATTTTAACTCATTCTTCATATCCATCAACTCCTACAAAGTAAGAATTCTAGATAGATTTTTAAGTTATTCGCTTAATTTAGCATTTTATTAAGCAATTTATTTATATTCCTCTGTTTTTTATTCTAATTCACCACCTAGCAGCTCCAAATCTTGTTAATTAACTGTTGGCATCAGGGCTTGATTAATTAAAAAGACTTTTGTTGAACCTACCTCCTTCATTACTACATCTCCTTTAGAAACCAAAGTATCAATATTTTTTTGAAGTGTACTTAATTTTAAAAATAATGTGTCTTTTAAGTAGTTAACTGTGAAAGGTCTATTTGATGATTTAAAATATTCAAGCAAAGAGTCTACATCTTCTTTAATTAATGGTTGCTTAACTTTTTTTTCTGGCTATTTTTTATCATCTTTTTTTTTTGGTGGACTAGCCTATTACACTTTTTTTGAAGGTTTGGCTTTTTTTTTATCATCGACTTAAGTGACAGCAGGAGGATCAGAATTTTAAGTTGTTTTTGATTCGGCTTTCTTCTTCGCTCCCTTTTTACCTTTTTATTTAACTTGAGCTGTTTCTTCACTCATTATTCAAATTAGAATATTTAAATAACATTCACTAATTTATTTGTTCATTATTCTTCTAAATAATTAGTTGCTAATGTTAAAGGTTCTTATTAATTCATATTAAAATAGACACATAAATATTATTTGTAATCGAAATTGAATGTAAAAACTATATCAATCATTATCTGAGTCCCACATTTTAGGATCTAGCTCATTTCCTCCATATTCATCTTCAAAGGCCATATCACCTCCTTCTTACAACCTATAATTATCTAATAATTTACATCATTTCTTATTCATTGATATGCTCAACCCACAATTAATTATATTCACAAAATTTTGTCTCCTTTATTTTCTCACATAATTCCTAATCATACTCTCTTAATATATCTAAGACTTCTTAAGACATTTGTTTCACTTTTTGGTTTTTGTCATTTAGTTATTAAATCATTTGTAATAGTATATCATCCCTAAATTAATTTTATTGTTTACTAAGTTAAAATTTAAGGTATTCCAATTTTGTGGAAAAGGAATTAATGAAGACAATAGAGGTATTGTACTATGAATTCATCATCATCGACCTTTTCAGTGAAAACTTAAGATAAAGCATTTAAAATATTATTATTGAATAAGATTTCTGCAGCTTTTTAATTAGAACTAATTTATGATACAAGCATCATAGTTTCTAAAACAATATCATCATCAACCATTCCTGTTGCTAAATTGTTATGCAAAAATTCAATAAAAGGCTCAGTCAATAATTTCACCCAATTTTCATTCAATTAAATCGCACTTACTATTCCAATTATTTCAAACTTTAAATCTTCTTCCTTTCCTTAAGTTACAAGTAATTTCATAAAATGTCTTACAAAACTTTTAGAACAAGTTTAAATTTCAGGATTGGTAGAATTCTCAATAACCCCTTTAATAAATCGAAACAACAATGTATCTCCATTAGTTAAAGCTCTTTAAACTATTTATTGAAATTCTTGCTCAGTTATATGATCAACATTTCTAGAACTTGTTGATAAATTCGTTGCCAAAGCGATCAATTCTTTGCCTATAATAGGTTCAGGAAAGTGTAACATTAATTTAACAACCAAAGTCATACATTCTGTGAATCCAAAAGTTAACCTTAATTTATCATCAAGTGTGAGTAAATATAATAAAACTATTGACACAAATCTGTAATTAGGTATCTTTAATAGTTTTACTATGTCTGGTATAAATCCATTCTATTCAATTTATAATCGAGCTTCAGAATCAAAACATAGATTTTTCAATAATCCTAATGTTAGAAATAATTTAATAACCTAAACTTAATTACAATAACACATTGTTATCAGCACTGAAAAATCTTTTCAATTTTCTTATGCAATTTTCTTCAACCATTTACATCTTACATTCATTCACTATACTTAATTTCTTGAGAAATAATAAAGTTACAATAAGCAAATAGAAATTGTTTCTCTCAAGCATTCTTAAAAGAAATGTAATAATTTTTCTTTTTCTCATTTTATTTTCAATAATTGAATCTTCAGCCATATTCATTAAAATAGTAAATCCAACATAAAATAATTTCTCCTATTTTGCAATCATTAAATTTAATTTTCTCAATTCTTGCAATTACTAAGGCTATCCTTATTTTTCCATCAATTCAGCATATCTCAAATCAAACCTTTAAATCTAAGATTCAATTATTTTCATTGTAATATCTCCTATCTAGTGTTCTGAAAGGATTTGGTGAAATTCCAAATAATTTGATAAAATATAGAACACACAAAGTAAATAAAGTGTAAGTTCAGTGGATTTCTTATGTTCATCTCTCAAAGTTCTAGAAAGAGTTGACAATAATTATTCTAATGTTAATTTAATATTAGATGTAATACCATGAGATATCAAGTATTCTAAATTTTATTATTAAGTTGCTAATCCAAGAATTTATTTTGCTGCCTCCTTTTTTGGCTCAAGCTTCTCATCGTAAAAAACCTCCAACAACTTTTCCAGCTATTCTTCTGGATCCATTAATAGTAAATTTAAATTATATCAAATATTGTTAACATTAATATTCAAATTAATTGACAACACTAAAAATCATTTGCTGGTTGCCTCAGCTTTTAAGTATTATTTACAGCATTAAATTCTCCATTTAAACCTGTTTTAAATGCAGAATCAAATATTGGTTTCCTATCTCTTTTATTAATGCAAATACCTCAAATGATATGATTAGAAATTAAATCCTTTTCTCAATTATTCAACCTTCTATAACAAAAATATTTACATGTTGAAGTTTTTTTAGCTAGGGTTGGATTTTTTTCCTATTGAAAATCAAATTTATTCTAAACAAAATCAAGAGATAGATTTAAATCCACTATTATTCAACTTTGGATATTTTGAAACGTAAAATGGTTCCACTACGTGCATAGCTTTTCAAAATGAACTACTCTCTATAACAGAATAAACTATTAAAAACACATCAGTATTATTATAAATAAACTTTCTCATATTTAAGTATCAATTTCCTCCAGTAGAATTCCTGAGTTTAATTAAATCTTACCATAAACAAAACTCATCTTTTCTTTCTTTTTCTATAGCTTTATGTTGTCGGTTGTCATAAAAACCTTATATATACTACAGATTTATATCAAACTACTATAATTTAAGACTAAGTGATTATGATGTTTTTCTGAATCTTTATAGAGCTTGAATATAATATTTTCTATAAATTAAACAAATTTAAAAGAATGGTAAATGATCTTATTATTATTTTTATTTGATTATACTCATCCGAAGGATATGTCTAAAGCTTTTGTGACAAACTTTCCTGAATCAGCATCCCAAACAGTTAAGAATTGTTCTGCTATATTAGTGTCTTTCTAATAGATAATAATCTAATTTTACAGCATAATCTCCATCCTCTTGTAAATAGGTGATATTTAAATCCATAGTTTTTGAGGAAATTATTTCGCACTACTTATCTGCATTGAATGCCATATGTACTGATTCTGAATTATTAATCATTAAGCTTGGACATCTACATTATTTTATTTTAATTACTTATTTAAACAAGTAACCTTTACTTTCTTACAATTAACCACATCTACTCCAGAAATAGTTTGCTAGAATTTCAATTAATATTTACATCAAAGACTAATTCTACTTTCTCGCATTTTTGTAAAAATATTGATTTAACCTTTGCCTTAACTAAAATGCCGCAATTCTTGCAATTTTCCACAAAAAGTGATTACTTCATTTCAATTTCGTCATCTTTGAATTCAATCAATTTTTCATTCTAAAAATTTTCTAAGAACCAATTTTCTTTGCAATATCTTTTTGGCTCTTTTGGTTATTGGGCTGCTGCTTATTAATTTGTCTATTATTATTTTACTGGAGCAGGCTATAAAGGATCAGATTTTTCAACATTTTTCTATACTGGTTTTAATCCTAATTTTAAATGTTATCTTTTACTTTTTGTAATATCTGCTCCGACATTTAATTCTGCAAATAAAGCTCCTCTAGAATCACCAGTATCGGTTTGAGCAACTGGGGCTGCAAATTAAGGAGGAGGAGGAGGAGGAGGACCTCTTGGTGGAGGAGGTGGAGGAGCTCCATGAGTTTATTCTTAAGTTAATGCAGAAAAATATTGTTCAAATGTTAATGATCCTTTACCGTTCCATTCTAAACCCATTTTATAGTTAGTTATAACAAAATCTTATTATGTGAGATATATCATACCTGGCAACCATTTTAATGCCCCGATAAAAGCATCATACCATTTAGAAACTTCTACTACTTTCTACTATTTCAATTTAAATCCATTAAACTCAGCTGATTCAATAGCACTCTCTACTTATATTTTTGGACCATCTAAAGTGACCCAGAAAGCTGCCTAGCTGCCTTCTATAATGGCCTTCACTTAATATTATAGAGCAGGTGTTTAGAATTTAGCAATTTTATTCACTTATTCTGTGATAAGTTTTTAGATTTATTTCATTTAATCTGGAGTTGGCTTTTTAGTGTTTGTAGAATGTAAAATTGCATTCTCCATGATTGAAAATATTTTGACTACAAATGGTGTCTATTTTATAATAATTTGAAATGTAATACAATGTCTTTAAGAGCCTGTTCGGGAAGGGTCTTAGAAGCCTCGACAAAAAGATTAAGTTTATCTTTGAAAGGCTATAATGCAGCTAATGTTTGAGGGCTCGACTATTAAGTTTGACCACCTCCCTCTAATTGTTAGAGAATCTTCTCTAAAGACTTGATGACGTTCCTAATCTCAGCAGCTTATTAACTCATTAAATTTAATGAAAAAGAATTGATGTTTTAATATTTAAGATACCCTATATTAATATAAATTTTAATGATAACTTAAATCGAAATAAATAATTCTTAATCCAATCATCTATCATCCGACGATGAATCTAACTAAAATGTCAATCCAGGATAAAAGGATTTAAGAAAGCTGAAAAAAATTATAGATTTTACAAAAGAGGAGTTTGAATAAATTAGAAAAGAATTTTAAGATTAGCATATAAATGTTTCATAATTTGTTTTTATTTTGTCAGAAATTAAAAAAGCTGATATTTAAACATTAGTCTATTTATACCAACTTATTGATAATTTAGAAAAAAATCTCATAAATTTCGAATAATTTTCAAATTTTTTGGTTGAAATGCATGATTGGATTAATCGAGAGCATTCTTTATACACAATAAAGTTAAAATAAAAGGAGATTGATGGACAAAAATCTAATGCAATAGATAAAATGTTTGAAATCGATGGATAATTTGCATATTTAGAGTAAAATTAGAAGAAATTATGCATTTTGAATCCTAATACTTTTGAAGAAATAACTTAAATATCAATTAGTAATATTAGCATATTAAATGTTCTTTATATCGAAGATTTTTCAACTTTAGTGATGAGTAGTAATGATAAATTTCTAAATTTTTATGATTTAAAGGCTAGTAAACTTCAAAGTAGATTTTAAGTCCCTGAATTGCAAAGTCATTTATAATATAGTTAAGAAAACAAAGTATAAATATCTCATAGCGTTTATTAATTTAGGTATTATATACAGCTACTGATAATGGAACAATCTATTCTTGGGATATAGAAAAAATATTTTCGAAAGAATTTTTGGAGTTTATTAAATCTGGACCAAAATTATCAGATTGTTTCAAATTAGTTATTGTTGACCAGCCATTAATGATAGAAGAATAAAAAAAATCTGAAAAATAAGAAAAACTAGACAAATAGGATAAATAAGAAAAATAAGATGGATTAGTAAAAAAAGGAATTACTTGCATGCTGTGCATTGATTGTTTAGAAATATTGGCTGTTGGGTCCAATGATGCTTTAATAAGACTATATGAAAATAAAATAAAAACAACAGAAAAATAAAAAATAACTGAGACTAAAAAAACTAAATTTGGAATTAAAAAAACTTTGTCTGGGGATCACAAAGTGTTGTAAGGACATAAAAAAAGAATTAAATAGTTTTCTTATTGTTCTGAATTTAAATATTTAATTTCTTGTTCATACGATTATGACGTGGTAATTTGGAATATATACTTAGAACACCCAGTAGCAAAATTATTGGGTCATGAAGCTTCTTTAGTGTCTGTTTTAAGTATAAGTAAAAGGATACCAATAATTGTATCTTGTGATATCAAAGGCGTAATTAGAGTTTGGGATCCCAAAACTTTTCAATCAATTCAACATATAAAATTAGACGAAACAAATAATAATATTAAATCAATTATTTACTTGAAATAAAAAGATGTAGTAATTGTAGGATGTAGAAACCTATTAATTTATGAGTTCTAACAATCCTTTGATCCAAATGTTACAGATGATATGCCTATTTAATGCCTATGTTATTCTAATAAATATCTAGAACTACATATAGCAACAAGAAAAACAATTAAAACCTGGTGTATGAAAACTGGATTAATTAAAAGATTAAGTGGAAACTTTTTAAATCAAGATATTTAAACTTTTTGCTTGGATTTTACTTAAAGAAGAGGCTTTATAGGAACACATTTAGGCAATATTTTGTAATTTTTAATTTTATTTTTAGTTGCTTAGACCTTTTTACAGGAAAAATTATTAAAGAAATGAAAAATAACTTTACAAAAGAAATTTCTCATCTTTCTTATAGCGAAATTTATCATACATTAATTGCATCTTCATGGGATAAATAAATAAGAGTCTATCATGACGAAGATAATAAAGAAATAATATTAAGAAATATTAAAAATGCGCATCCAACCGAAATTCATTGTGGTGCATTTTCAGAAAATTTGATGTTAATTGCCACTAGCTCAAAATAATAAGAAATTCGAATTTGGGATTTTGAAAAAGGAACTTAATTCTCAAGGTTAAGAGCAAGTGGAGAAGTTCTTTTTCTTAAATTTCTAGATCCTTATCCACTATTGGCGTGTTCTGATCATTAAGGCCAAATTGTTATCTATATAGTCTTATCAAATGACCTTGCATTACCAACAAGTTAATCAAAATCATGTGCAGTTATTTGGAAAAATATGTTTACAATCATGAAAGCATCTCCGGTTTATTCCATTGAATTTAATAAGATGGATACATGCTTACTAATTGGTGATGAAAACGGAGATATTAGAAATTTGTCAATTTCTTAAATTATCAAAAGTTGTAATATTAAAACAATAAAGCATTCTGATATTGCTCAAAATAGAAATCCACATAGATTTTTTCAATTAAATTATTAAGAATATGATTATTAGTTAGAACCTCTGAATCCTCTATTGAACGAAAGGAGTGCATATTAGATAGCTGTTTGGAAAGCTCATAAGACACAAATAAAGTAGATATCCATTAGTTATGAATTTCAAGATGGTTTAATTATATCTTCATCTTTGGATATGTAGGTCAAATTTTGGAATATTTTAGGAAAATTAATATTAATTTTAAAATAAGGTTAGATTTAGCCTTTTTAACTAATAACTATTTCAAAGTACAAAACTAAAACTTAATCCTTAATTGATTAGGTTGAAGTAGAGTTACCAAAATGTAAATTAATGTGATTTATATATAGTAAAATCTGTTGTTCCAATAAAGAAAACAACACGATTCAGATCTGTTACTCAACATGATAAAAATAAAACCCTTTTAGGATTTGATATGAAGGAGCAATATAAATAATTAGATTAAATTGATAGTTTGTCTATTTTCTAGACTCTAAAAGAACTAGAAAAAATGGAGGAAAAAAAAGAGTTAAGAAAGAAAAGAGAATAAGAATAATCTCTTAGGGATTAAATGGGAATAAACTACTTTAAGAATAAGAAGCAATATTATTGATAATAATTTCATTTTATTTTAAGTGATTTGTGTTAGAAACAAAAAATTAATAATAATTTTTTTGTATTATATTATGAATTATTCATAATTTTCCTTCTCACAATTGGGAAAATAAATTTTAGAAGAAAATAAAGTAATTTCAGATCAACAAACTTTCGAATTACTAAATAATTATAAATCTCCTTTGTTCTTCCAAAATGCTTAAGAAAATCGTTTATAGAGATAAATTGAGAAACAAAACCAAATTATCAAACTATTAATGGAAAAGCAAAAAGAAGTAGAGCCAAATATTTAACAATACATTAATAAAAATAAACAATAAAATCAACATGAAAATAGTCAAAATCCATCCTATCAAAGTTTTCCTTAATATCCAATAATGTAACCTCTACCTCTTCCTCCTCCTCCAATATTTATGTCTTCAAATTTTTCATTTTTATAATAGTAACAGGCTGAAAAATAATAGTAAGAAAAGTTAAGAATGCTTTTATTGATGAAAAAGTTAAAAGAAGAAAACTTCATACTAAAAGTAAAATTAAACGAAAGAGGAGAATAATTTGAAAATTCTTTTGAACCTTCATCAACTAGTAAAATTCATCAGTCTTCTTTAAAAAGCGAAAAACAATACAAGCAATAGAAAAGAAATTTGGGCCCAACATAGGATGATTTTTAAAAGGAGATGCAATATTTAGAATAATTAGTATCAAAAAGAGCAATTGCTTAATTAAAAATTAGATGTAAGAGATTGAGACTGATGCTTTAATTTATTAGGAAAACAAAGTTATCAATTCAAATAAAGATTATTGAATTTTAAGATAAATTTCCAGAATAAATTTTATAATTCCAAAATGAATGTTACACTTGGATGAAAGATTTTACAAAAAATATAGTTGATAAATTAAAATTATAAACTACTAACATAGCATTATTTTTAGAAGCAAAAGTGAATCCAAAAGAAGCTTAAAAACGAATGGATTAACTTAGAATCTATGTGAAAAATTTTATTGATGCAATTTTTGATAATTAAGAAAATATCCCAAGCTTTTGCAAGCTTTACATTTTACATTTCACACATAATTTCTTTTGTACTCCACAAAACTTCTTGACAAAGTTTGAAGTTAACAGATTATAATTTACACCATAAGGAGGAATAATGTAAAAATTTAAATATCATTTTAAAGAATGAATTAAAAATAAGGATAAATGATGATAATCACAATTTTATATCTCAGAATGTATTTATAATTCTTAAATGACCTTTGGGAGCCAATTCCAGCATCTTCATCAACAACTCAAAAAAAAAATAATTAGTAACTTCGTTTAAATATTTAATCTATCTGTTCAGCAATTTACATTTTAGCAATTGAAGTAATACGAGAAATGGCTGCAGTTCAACGTGACAATCTTAAATTACTATCTGTTGATGTTTAACCAAAGCTAAAGTCAGGAGGAGTGATAAAAATGAAAAACTTTGAAGAGAGAGAAGTAGATAAACCTAAGCTGCAAAATTTAAAAGATGGAGATGAGCCTATAGTTTATCCTCTTTTAGATAAAACAGAATTAAATCCTTTCTTTACTGATAACTCTTAAGTATACAGCCTAAAATCAACAATTGAAGGATTTTCAGAAAATATTTATTCTCTTCTACAATAATGTAGAAAAGATATCTAAGAGGAAAAAAAAAAATAAGTAAAGTTTATTCTTGAATTATAAAGTTCAATAATGGAGAAAAACAGATACTAATGTAAAAGATTGAAAGTACAAAAAAATAAACAGAAGGTACTAGATAAATAAGAGAAATTTAAAATTAGATTGCAGAACAAAAAGAAAAAGTTGCTTAAATGAGAAGATGTATTTTATTGATATATTTCTCAGTTTTAAACGTATCGACCAATCGAAAGTCTGAGCATAGTTCAAATCATTTGAAATCTAAAACAAAACTCTCCCATTTAAGCAATTAATCTTGATTTAGATAAATAGTTCATAATATCAAAAAAATTTTATTAATTGATTTAGTATTAAAAAACAGTTTTCCTTGATTATCTTTCTCAACTAATGAAAATATTCTGAAAATCTATAATCTTCAAATTTTGAAAAATTAATCAAAATTTTATTTTTGATTCTCTGTAATATTGCCCCCAATTACAAATAAAAAGCCATACATTTTGTAATGATCCAATGGAATATAATATAAATTGACGATGAATTTAATATATTAAGTTCCATTTTTTTTCAAAAAAAAAATGAATGATTTTACTAGCGAATGGATATTCTAGTTCAAAATAAATATTTATTGGTTCTTACAAGACTTTAAAACATTCAGATTTATTTGTTTATAGAAGTATTAATAATAGGGACATTAGACAAAATTAGTTGTTATGATATTGCCCAAAACTTAATGAAACTGTTTTGAAATTAAAGAACTTAAAATACGTTATTTAAAGTTTCATCGACCCAAATGAGGTTAACTAAAATACCTCGAAGTTAACAAACAGGGTATTTAACAGTAATTATTGCATTGGATAAATATTAATTTGCCTTAAGGTCATATCACATTTTTTGATTTATCATTTGCAATATCTTCACCGAATAATTTGTCATATTCAAAGCTCATTTTAGCTGAATAGAAATAAGGAGCTTATCGGGTTGATAAAATAGTGAATAATAATATATTATAATCAATTAGATCAGGATAAGTAAAATTGCACTCCTGTTATTATGCTGTCTTTTCAGTATTTATACATTCAACTACTTAAAATGAGTCAGCAGTTGCATTTATTTTTGTTATATCTTTCCTTATAAAAAAGTGACTGATAAATTTTTTACAAATTAAACATTTTTTAAATCTCTAATATAAAAATCAAAAACACGCAAAATTATACTTATATAATTCTAAAAATTCAATACAAACTTTAAGAATCCATTTACAGCGGTGAGATAGTGTAAAGCAAAAAGAAAATAGTCATTAAATAATAATTGGAATTAACAAAATAAAAATAAATCATTTTAGATAAACTTAAAGGAATAAAATTCGATCATATAATTGAAGTGCTAATTTATGAATAGAAAATAATAGAGGGATTATCTTCATTTTAATGAACATTAAAGAAATTGAGAATAAGGAAGAAACCTTTTTACAAGTATAATTCTTTAAATTATTTAGATGGCGAAGGCTGTTAATTAGTTTCATCAATTGGGATTTTTTCATCGCCAATAGTATTTTAATGCTTTTTGTAATTATTGTTGCATTGAGTTAAACTCTATTTCTTCGTTCATTTCTCCAGTATTTAATTTTTAATCAATAGGAATTGAAAATTTCTTCATAAAACTTTGAGTGACCTCAATGACCTTTTGGGGCATTATTAAGTTTCGTCTTGCTGACTGTCCTTTTCCTTCTTATTTTAAGGGAATATAGTTGACCTATCCGAAGCAAATCATAGAATAAGTAATTTGCTTTAACTCAGAGATTCTTGCACCAAAAAAATATAAATTTAAAATACCATATGCAAGTTTACTCATATTGTTGAAGACAAAGCCATGCAAGAGCTAGAATAATTTAAGTACATACTCTTTAAATTAAGCATAAATCCCAACTTCTATTTGGTGTGACTTTGAATATTTTAGGAGGCTTATTAGTGCATGATTCAAAAAAATCTTTTTCTCTTTGGCAAGCCTTTTTAGGGCATTCAAGGTTTGCCATTTAGGATTTTACTATCTTCAGAAACATTTTAGATCGTATGTAGTAGGTTCCCTAAGAGCATTTTCCCAAAGCCAAAAATAAAATTTTTTTAATGGCCCCTTATAGGATTTCTTGGAACCTTTTGAAAGCTTAACTATTGAACAAGATATTCGAAATAGATTTTCCCATTTTCAACAGGCTCAGGTTATAGCTCCAAGGGAAATTGAATTTAATTAAGGTCATTACTGGCTTTTTGGCATTGTGGAAATTAATTTTGAATAACAAGGTTTTAAGACCTACTATTATTTTGGTTGTAGCTTTATTTTAGGAGCATTCATTAATGTGACTACAAAGTAAAAGTAGGGGCATCCCAAATTTTGGAGCAATAAATACATTTCCAATTAATTATATAGTGTAATGCCAATTGCTCTATTGAGACAGGGAGGAGCAACTTTGATGGAAAAGATTCGGATGAGATAATATAAGAAGAAAACTGATCATTCATTAAATGGAACAATTTTTTTTTTGTAGTATAAAAGTGAGTATAATAGTTCAATTATACCCACAAATTATACTTCAAAAAATTTTATATAGGTGTTTAGGACAAAAGAGATATAGAATGATATCTTCAGATTGTTCCAAACCTTCTTGAAGGAAGAAGCTTAACCATTCAGAAGGACAACAACTGATTTAAAAATAAGATACTCAACACGCCATTAGTTTTGTAGGAATTGTTCTTACGCAGAAAAGGGAAAGAATTTGAATTCCTAAAAAATGATTTATTAGTAATTGTAAGAAATTATCAAAATTTTGATTAACTAAGATTTCGACTTAAAAAAGAATGAATAAGATATTCCTTTCCTCTATAAATCCCCAAGAGCAATTCATTCTCTGACAGAGACCCAATTCTAATTAAGAAATAGGGTGAGAGGAAGATACATTTTGTTATTGACTTGTAAGGATTAGTACATAATGTTTGATTATATGTAAAGAAGTGTGCTCAAAAATTTTTAAAATGTATCATTCCTTAATTTTAGCATATACTTTTAATACATTAAATCAAAATATATTGCGATAGAATTGACGAGAAAATTAGGGAAATCTTAATCTTTCATATAAAAATATTACCAAAACAATTAAATTGCTAATTAATTTTGTTTCTTTATCAAATGAATCAATTTAAAGCAAAATTTATAAAATTATTAAAAGAATTTAAAAAAAATCTAATCTACCATAAGTTATATCTCATCATGAAACAAATTCTGATAAATAGAATAATCAGCCAACAATCTTTCATATTATTTTGGCTTGGTTATCTTCTAAATCTGTTAAACTGCAAATATTGCCAAAGGTTGTATAAATAGAGCCAAATTTTAAGGAGAATCTTTAAGTAAAGCTAGTCTATATCTTAAGTCCTGCAAATTTAATTATTATTGAATTTCACCCAAAATCTATTTATTCTTTTTTGAATTTTTAAACATAATTTTCTATAATCTTTCATTTCAAATTTAAACGATAGCTCTCAATGCCACCATAGAGTTCTATGTTTATTTTACTTCCTCAATATATAGATAAGATTTATCAAGTATTACTTGATTAAGAAATATTCTAAATTAAATGTCAAAGTGTTAAGATCTCATATAAATGTATATCAACAAAAATGTATATGTAGGGGAGTTAGTCATTTCTTTCTTGTAGACATAATATTTGTGCTCCGAGTCTACATGAAACCTCTTTAATAATTAGGTTCCTCAAAAATTAATTTATTTTTTTGCATGTTGTTTTGAGAAGTGAATGTTTAATCCTTGATTTTTGGTAATTTTACGACATATTTCACATCTAGATTGTTTATATCTATCCTAACTATTCTTTTGGCTTCAGCTCTTCACTTTTTTTGTTTATTATTATTTCCCTCTTAAGATTTGGATAAATTTTTTTTACATATTTTAAACAAAGTGTTCTTATAGTAAAGAATTTCTAGGCATTACTCACCAAGATAACTTAATTTTAACTATTTGGCAGACTAATCTGAGGTTATTGATTGGTTAAGACTTGAATCCCTTTTATAAATACAGATTCCTTAGTTAATACTGAATCCATTTTATTTATTTCTTCAGAAATATTCTTCATCAAAAGATTAAAATTAATAATTATTATTAAAAAATATTATAAAGTGATGATTGTAAATGAGAATTGTAAATTAAAATTTGAACATCAGAAAAAGTTAAGAAAAATAATCAATTTAAATAATGATAAAAACATTCTAGAAAATAAATCAATCAAATATATAGAATTCAACTCTTTTAAAATAAACAAAAATGCATTAAAATTATCAAAAAAGGAGATTATTGTAAGATATAAACCAAAAATAGAAATGGATATAAATATAAATAGGAAAGATTATTTAAATTCTAAATGAAAATCCATATAAAATAAGAAACATTGTGAAAAATGCAATTAAAAAAATCCTGAAGATTTGAATGCATTTAATAATAAAGGTAAACTTGAATTAATATTAAAATCAAACAAAGTAATTCTTAAGTTTAAGGAGATTTGAAGAAGTATTATAATATTATGCAATTCAAAAAAATCCTTAAAATGCTCAATTATATAATAATACAGGTAAAATAGAATACTAAATAAATTAATATTGAATTTATTTATTTTATTTTATATCTCATTTCTCATTCTATCAATTATCGTATTTCTTTTCTCCTCTTTTTTTATTCTCCTTTATATCCATTTCTACTCAAATACCAATTTTTTGACCATTCATATTGTGTTCACCATTATGAGTAATTTTATTTTAATCATAGCTTTAACCAAAATTTTATCCAATTCAACTCACTTTCCAATCTTTTTCT
>JPFM01000038.1:0-109249 GCA_000733375.1 Paramecium sexaurelia
ATTTTTGCTCCACTATACATAATGTTAATTAATATTTTACTTCTAATAGTTTAGGAAATTATCTTTCCATAATCCTTACTTTTACCCTTCTTTATAGTATCCTCCAACCTTCTTTAGTTGTGCATTTTTCCAAAAGGCAATCCATTAACCAACTTTCTTTTTGTTTTGATTATACTAGCCTGACCATGAAAGGTTGCGGATTTGATCCAAATTATTAAAAATCTCTGGTTTCTCAACATTTAGGCCTTCCACTCTATATTTTAATTTGTATCTAAAATATACACTCTCAAAACTATTCCATCTTAGGAATAGATAATTGTTTAATCTGAGGTGAACTTGATTTGGATTTTTATTTTGTTAATTCTTCCATTCTGATAGTTGTAAGTGTCAAATTCTTTTTCAATTGCTTATTCTTCCGATTTTTCTGATTATTAACAGCTCATTTTTTTCTTTATATAACAATTTGAATTATAAATTTAATTATGCTTCTATTGCCTACAAATCCATAAATTTAAACAATAAATTTACATCACACATTCTAATTTATTTAAAATTGAACCAATAGAATATAGTTTAGAGAAATAGTAGAAATTGTTATGCGATATTTTGAAATAATAAATAAATTTATCTTCATTCAATTTTAGAGGTTATCTTTTATGATGATATTATTCAAATAAAATACACATAATTGTAAGTATAACATTTGTAGTCTATATTTAAATTTAATTTATGTTCTTATTAAAATATTGTAGAAGAATATTTTTTAAACTCATAGATATATTTTGTATTTTAAATGATGATCATATATAAATCTTATTATGAAGATTACAAATTTTGTATCAATTAAAGTTCCAGTTTATTTAATTATGTAATATATTATATTTTCTAATTATATTTCATTAAATTAATAAAAATATATTAATAAAAACATATTCTATTTTATTTAATTTGAATAATGAAAACAAATTCAAATTTATTTTAGTTTGAATAATGATAATTTATTCAATTTTGTTTAGTTTTAATAATGAAAATATATTTTATTTTATTTTAGTAATTATTGAAAATAGATTTCTATTATAATATTTAATCATTTTTTTCCTCATTCGGGTTAAATCTATCGAGGAAACTAAAATAATATAAATTGCTAACTTAATAACTGTCTAAACAGGACTGTGAAGAAGTAAATTCTAATAAAACGCCCCCATAATATTTAGGACTCTTTAGTTTTACTATTGTTTAAGGACATATACTAATTGATTTAATTTAAAAAAGAAGTTCTCTTTGCTATATTACTTTTTCTCCATAACAAATTTCAAATTTGCTCCCTTGATAATCACATTCACTATAAAAATAAACACAAGGAATAATAGCTTTAAGAATTACATTTCGAAAACCCCATGATTCTAATGTAATTAAATTAAATTTTTTACCATCATCCAAAGATTAATCTAAATTATCAGCAATTGTTAATATTAAGTCTCTGCCAGATATTGCAAACTTTTGAGAGATGCTATACAGATCATCAGAAAATGTTGAATCGAGGCATATATCTCCTGATTACTAATGATTAAAAGCTCTTCCGTAAATCCCGATGCCGTTTGCTTTAATTTCAATGGTTTCACCATCCCATGAGTCAAGTTTCCATAGATCAAAAGAAAATTCAAGTAAACGACTTGGAACATTCGAGAAAGCCTTTGAAACTGTAGTTTTTTCTCCTAAAGGACCTATAAATAAATTTCTTGGATTAGATCCACATCTTCCTAACGTTGCAGTGATTCCCTGATAATTAAAATCTGCATATTTGCAATCTGCTACAAAGTCTGTCTAGCAAGTTTAATAAATTATTTGATTGCTTAAAAAAATAACCTTCAGGAATGCAATCAAAGGTGTCATAATATTTATATTAATGATATAAGAGTTAAATCAAAAACTTGATTAATGAAAAATTTTTAACTGTGAGCCTACTTCCATGTGCTCCATTTAAATTGCAATACCATACAAATTATTAACATCCACCAAAACCTAAACTAATTAATAAATTTTAAAATTATGGAGCAAATGATAATAATAATCTCAAGCTTAGTCTTAATAAATGCATTATTTAGATAAAAATTCTCTAATTTCCTTGTTTGGTGGTGTAAAATTAGAAAAACTTTCACTACTTTCTTCGTCATTCCTGTCAGGTTTTTAAGCTGTTTGTACTGGTTATGAACTTTGTTGTAATGATATTGCCTAAATTTATATAAATATTTTTACATATGGTGAAGTGAACTAGGCTTTTTTTCTGAATGCATCAAAACTTAAATCTGATTGCTGTTTACTCATTTAAAAATCGGATACTTAAATTGGAGTAATTGAATTTGAATAAGGTAAACTTACATGTTGCTCGAAAAATTATTATTGCTGTTGTTGCTTCAAATTACTTGAATCGTTTAAACTTTTTAATGAACTTTTTGTGTTATCTCTAAAATTTTAAGGTTTTTTTTTGCTTGAAATGATTTCATGATCAGTTCTCATTTCCTAAACTGGAGAGAGATGAAAATTTTAGTTTTTTTAGTTTATCAAATATTGTTAAATCTCATAATAAGTATCTGATTGTTAAGTAGGATGTATAAAGTTTTTATTATTTTAAAAATTTGCAGTCATTTACTAAGATGAGAACCTATTAAAATTATATTATTAATTTGAATCTTCATCATAATCTTAAGGTATTAGAAATATTTACTTTTTAAATTTTTAAATGCCTATTTATCTTAATCTATTTTAGGTTTAATTTTTGATTCCACATTTTATAAATATGCAGGTACTCTCTTTTTTTATCTACTACTATTGGACGTTTATTAGGGTCTATGTTTTTTATTAGTTTCATGGGTTTAAAATCTTTAACCGATATTATCTAGAATAACACTTTAAACTACCAAAATTTTGAATATTTAAAGTATATTTAATAGCTTTAGGAGACTAATTGTATTAATGTCCTCTATTGGATATTGAATCAAAGTCATCTTGGTATATTCTTTCATTATTAGAGTAAAGCAACTATTTTCTAAAATTGACATTAAATATTACATTTAATGATCATCAAGATGTGGTTTGATATTGAAGTTTTTACTTTTTGTTTTTTAATACACCATAGGAGGAGGTGGAGATTCAGTTATCTTAGCAGTTAAATTATTATTATTTTGTTACAATGGCGATTTATTTTAATTTTTATTTCTTTTGGCAGGTTTGAATTAATTTTTTGAATTTGTACTATGTTATTGCTCTTATCTAATGTTTACATTAAACTAATCTTCCATATCATTTTGTGTATAAAATCTGTTATGGTTTTATTATTGTTTAGTTTGTGCTTGAGTTCTTTGAATATCTTAGCTCTTGGATTAAATTTACTCACTCTCACTATTATTAAACAATGAATTTAATTGGACCAATTATTGCTGTATTTTTTTAATCTCTTCTCTTAATTCACTTTATCCATTTTAAGTGAAATCATTTATAATGAATTCTAATAATGCTTTCTAATCAAATTCATACTTGATAATTGTTTCATCGTCTAATATAATTCTGCTTAATTATTTTATCCAAGCTTTCTAGCAATATCAAATCCAAGTATTAATAGGAAATTTATAACTCTATTTCTTTTTTAATCAGGAAATTGTTTTATGAATTCGTTGATAACCTTATTTGATTTATTTTCAATATGCATTTAATGATAAAATTTATATAATTATTTTCAAAAAATTTGAAAGTTAATGTCGAGATATAATAGTATTAATCTCATTCTTATAATAATAGCATAATCTCAGTTTGGGGTTAATCAAGGGGCAATAGGCATTTAATCATTCCAACAAAAAAACTAACATGAAATTGTTAATAAGAATAAAAATCTTCAAGAGATGAAAACAGAATTGGAGAGAGAAAAAGAGAATAGTACAATGTATTAAAAATTATGTATTTCATATTACATAATAAATAGTGGAAAAGGCCTTAAAAGAAATTCAATAATATATTAATAGATTTGGATCATACATTAGTACAGAGGATGATGAAAATGAATCGAGACAAGAAGCATCACATCTGAGAACAGAGTTTACTTGGAAAAAGTTGCAACCTTTGTTAGATTGTTATGATGAATAAATAACTGAACAAAAGCACTTTGTAATTAAATTTAAATTATTTTATAATTATATAGATCGATATTTGTAAAAAAGACATAGTTGATTTAGAATAGATATCAAAACAATATTGCGAAGAAAATTAAACTCTTAGGGAATAATTAGAGAAAAAAAGTGAAATTATCTTAAATATATTCTAAAATGGGACAACATAAGATCATATGGCTAATTTATACAGTAATATTAATATATCTAAAAAAAAGAGCGTTTACAAAAGGACGATTGGGCTGAAAAAGTAAAAGAACTTTAAGAGGAAAATCATTAGTTATTAAAAAGTTATAAAGAGCTTTTAGGAAAAGTTAAAGAATTACAGAGTTATTGTGATTAATTTAAAAAAGAAATAAAGTAGCATTAATAATTAAATGGTAAATTATCTTCAGAAATGAACGAAATTAAAGATTAAAAATTTGATTTTTAAAGAAAATATGAAGATTTATTAAACTCAAATAAAGAATAAGATAGTAAAATAAGAGAAATTAAGAATAAAAACGTAAAATACGAATAAGAAAATACAAAATTAAATTTATTATATGAAGAATTAGATAAAAGATATCAAGCATTATAAAGTGATTATGATAATTAATAAAGAAAATCTGATATAGAATTAGATAAGTTAAATTCAGAGATTTCAGAGAAATCTAGAAAAATAAAAGAACTACAAGCAGAAAATCTATCAATTATGAAAGAGAAAAATTAATATGAACATGACTAAAAAAATTTCTAATCAAAATTTCATACTTCAGAAAATGAAAGCAATAACAGATAGTTAAAAATAGATGAATTAAATAGAAAAATAGAAAAATTGTAAAAACGGGAGGAAGAACTGTAATTCATTTAAATTTATTAATAGTAATAAATAATCCCAATTAAATTCTGAAAAGGAAAGTAAACTTACCTTAGAGATAGATAATTTAATTTCAATAAATAGATAATAAAAATAACAAATAGATTCCATGACTTAATCACATCAAACATAAATAGAGACATTAAAAAATGAAAAAGATAGGCTAATTGAATAGTAAAAGGTTAAGTACAAATAATCTGTTGATAGTAGAGACAATGTAAATTATATACCAATATTAGAAATTAGAGGAACTAGATTAGGTTTTAAACCAAAAAGATCTTTTAAATGAAAAATTACAAAAAGAAAACCTTAGGTTAAAATAAGAAAAGGAAGATTATGAATAAAATAACAAGGTTGAAAAATATAAATTAGAACATGAAAATAATAATTATAAATAAAAGATTTAAGAATTAGAAACTTCAATTTAGAGAAGAGAATAATATTATGAAGATAAAATATAAGGTTTAAGAATGGATAAGGAATAATTAGAATTACAGGTATATTGGTTTTACATTAAATTAGAATAAAAATATTAATTAATTGATTAATGAATTAAAATAACAGAATGAATAATTAAGAAAAAAAGCCAATCAATTTGAAGTTGAAAATTATGAATTAAAAGATAAAGTGAATTAATAAAGTCGTTCAATAGCATAAGGTACTAATTCCAAAATTATGAGATCAAATGTTCCTTAATGATTATCATTAAATAAAATTATATTAAATAATTTAAATAACAAATAACCATTTTTATGTATATATTGTTTCAAAATACATCATCAAATGGAGTTGACTAAGTTTTTACATTTATTTAAACAGGAGCATTTAGGTTAACTTAAGCTTATGGTTGATTATATAACTAGGTAATAGAAATTTAAGGATTCTAATACTATTGTTATGGCACTTAGTTAAATGGTTAGGGTTAATATTAATTAGGCATACTTTATCTCTATTTAATTAAAACAAAAATATACGTATTGTTGTTATTAGGGCGGGGATTATGTTGTGATAGATGATTGTGTTGGAATATTAGGCTTAAATAAATATAAATATTACTTATAATTATTGTTGTTATTAATACAAAGAAGTAATATTGAATTGTGGCTATTATTAACTATTTTATTATTTTACAACAGGTTCAGGATCATCAAATGCATCTAATAAATCTTATGGTAAAACTTTTGATTATTGTTGAGGAGGTTAAGCATTATAAATATTTTGTTAAATTGGTTAATTTATTGAATTTGCATACAAAGGTTATTACTAAAATTATTATTATTATTAGTATAATAATTATTATTATTAATTTTATTATTAAACAGGTAATTATTATTATGAAGGTATAGAATCATCTCCAAAATCTAATAAATTAGTTTGTGTAGGAGGTTTAGGCTTTGTTTGTTCAATAATTTATTATTATTATTACTATTACTATTACTATTGTTATTAATGTTGTTGTTGAGGAGGTGGTTAGAAAAATGACTATGGTTATTATTAAAATGATTGAGTAGGTTATGTTACTTAGGTTGGTTATTAAAAATCTCCAAATGGATTAGGTTTAAAATCTTGTTAAAATTAATTTTAAGTTTATTATTTTGTATTCATTGATTATTGTTATTAGGAATCGTTGAAACCAAAACCAAAATTACCAAACACATTATCATTAGATGTTGGAGCTTAGGGTTTTGGGAAGTTGCCAAAATCAGCAAATTCATTTTTAATTTATTATTAATTAAAGGTTGTCTATGGTTATTATGGTTTTTAAGAAAATGATTAGGTTTGTCTTTATTATGGTTTTGGATCGTTAAATTTACCATAAGGATCATCTTTTGGTTTGAATTATATATTTAATTTCTATTGTTAATTAGAATGAGTATTGAACTCATTTTACTCTTCTAATTAATTCTTTGGAGCCATTCTTTTTATATCATCTACTAGACCAAAATCATATCCTTGGTCTTCTTCTTTGTATAATGGTTTGCTTTATTTTGAAGGTTTTGGTAATTTTGAATAATAATCTTCTTAATTGTTTCCTTCATTGTATCCATCTTCAAATTAAAATTCTTTTTTTGTTTTTTCTATATTAAGTAAAATAAATTACCATTGTGATAAAGATGACTAAATTACATATTGTTGATCCTTAAGTCATATAAATCTCCATTATTTGAGATTGTTAATAAACTACTTTAAATGGTCATGGAATAATTAAAACTTCCTAAAACCCTATAATAATAGATAATTATATTGATTATACGATGATTCTTCTCTTAAAGTTTTCCCATTGTGTACTACTTTCTTTTTTCCTGATAAACCTGATACAAATAGTTCAATAGTATGATCCTTATCATCAATACTAAACTTCCAGGTGTATTTTTTTTTTGAGCTTTGCTATTTGTTATATATTTTACCTTTTAATATTTCTACCAACATCTTATTAAGACTAATACAAGGCTCTGACAGACATTTTATTATTTGAATTTTTAATATATTAAATATTATAGAGAGAGTTTAAGGATATCAATTTATAATTTATAATCAAAAATAAAAAATATATTAAAATTAAATAATGGAAAAAAAGACTTCTTGGCATAACACCAACTTAAGATGGTTTGTATTAGTTTTAATTGGTGTTTATCCATTGGTACAGTTCTTAATAGGAGAATATCCAGCACTACTAGGAGAATAGATAAAGTCTTATTTTGAGGTGTCTCAAGCTGAAATTAATTATTTATTGTCTTTCCGATCATTTCCAAATATGATTATGTCATTGATTGGAGGATTGATTATTGATACTTTTGGAGTTAGACGATCCTATGTGTTTTTCGGATCAATTGTGATTATTGGCTAACGTATTAATAATTGTAAATTAAAAATAAGTTTTGTGTTTTGCTTCAGTAATTTATAAAAGTTTTATTGTAATGGTGATAGGTAGATTTATTTTTGGATTATTTGAATCAAGTGGTTTTGTAGCAGAGAGTTATTATATCAATAAATGGTTTAGTGGAAAAGAAAATTCTCTTGCATTTGGGTATTTTAAATATCAAAAACTTAGAATTGATACCGCTATTTGTAGATTAGGATCAATTGCAGCTGCTATAATGTATCCTTATCTTTATACAACTTCAAATAATGATTTATCTTAATGTTTGCTAATGTGTCTCTTTATAGCAATTTTGAGTTTTTTCATTATCATTATACTTACTCAAATTGATAGATGTAGTGATCTGAGAGATAATTCAACAGATTCAAAATTAGATAGTGTAGATCTTAGATTAATTAAACATTTTAGTCTAGAATTCTATATTACTTTAATTACATGTGTAACCTGTTATTCAGTATTCTTTGTTTTTTGTTACAATTGTGTTGAAATGTATAAGAATATGTAATTCCAATCAAAATATCTAGATATAAATTGGATCAAAACACAGCTAATACATTATTCAGTATTCCTTATTATCTTTCTGCAATTTTAAGTCCAATAATTGGTCATTATGTAGACAAAAAAGGAAAAAATATTGAAATTCTTTTAATTGCAAGTTGTTGTTAATTATTAACAATGATTCTATTTTATTTATTACCTGAATGCGATACATATTGTATTGCATTTCCTCTTTTAGGAAGTATACTTAATGGATTCTTTTTTGGAGCATATTATGCAGTTATGTGGCCTCATATACCTTTAATTGTTCCATCTCATATGGTTGGTACTGGTTTTGGCTTAACATTCTCTTGTATAAATATAGGTAAATATCTCTTAATTTATATAGAAATAACAATTTTCTCATTTATTGTATCTAATATGTTGTAAATTGAAAACTTTGATAATTATCAATAGATGAATTTTTTATTACTCATCCTATCCATAATAGGATTTATCCCTTTACTTTATTTGTTTCATTTTCATCGAACATAGTACCATAAGCCTACTTATGCATAAACAAACGATAATGAATCTACAAATTAAATTGAGTTAATTGAAAAAAGTAAATCAACTTGAATAGATTTGATTTTTTTTATTAATGTTCAAAATCAATTCTCTATTTCATAAATACTATTTATATACATATATTATTATAATATATAATCACTACAATATTTTTCAATTTTTATCTTTGGCAAAATTTTAAAAGTCACTAGAAGTTATACGCATTGGATCATTCTTTAACAGAGGCTATTATGATGGATTATCAGCAAATAAAGGAGATTTATCGATGTTCATTTAATTTTAAAGACTATCCTCTAAATATTTTTGTTATTCTTCTAACTCTTTTAATTTATTCTATGCATCCTTTGGAATTAATCCCTATATATTCCCTTATTAGATATTCGAAACAGCATTTTAACCTTTTTCTGCTAAATCTCTAGCATATTAATACTATTATTCTAATTTCTTTTTTTCTTCTTCTATTTTTTTTGCTTGAGCCTTCAATTCTTCAGGCATAATATTAATTCCATTTTATAATAAATTATCTTTATTTTAAGCAGCCTATTCTAATTTATCTTTCATATTTTTTGCATCATCTATATTTTTTTGAATCTATTTTTATTGTTCTTCAGCCTTTTTCATTTATTCTTTAACACTATCAGGTACAAAAGATTTGATTGCTCCAAAGAATCCTCCAGATTCTTATGATTCTACTTATTTTTATTATTCACCGTTATCTTATTTTAAATTAATCTCTTCTTCCTTTTTAGGTTACTCTTAGATTCCACCTAATTGTTTTCCTTTTGCAACCACATTTTCAGCTTATTCTTTCATTTTTTTAACATCGTCAATTTTCTTTTCTGCTTTTTCTATTTTATCTTTTACAGCTGATGGCATATATGCTTTTAGGCCACCTAAGAATCCTTGATCTTTACTATTGTCTTTATTTTTTTCTTATTTATTTTGATTTTGATCTTCTTTAAAAGTATCTGCTAAACCATTAGCTTTTTCTAAGAATTCTTTACCTACTCCACTAATTAAATATTCAGGAACTTAATCATCCATTATTGGAACTATTGCAGCTGCAGCATCTCTTGGTAATTTGGCAGCAGCAAAATCATATGGAGCATTGTTTATTGTTTCATATTTAGGTAAATTATTTCTTCTATTTTTTATTTATTCTTTTGTATAAGCTCTTAAAATACACCAAAGTTCATTTACTCTTTAAGTAGTTCTTTTTTTATTCTTCAAAAAATGTCGAAGACTAGGATATTAATAAATTATATGAGGTTTACGAGCCAAAATTTAATCTCTAAATGGATCTATTTTATCAGATAATTTAACTAAATAGCCTTCAAAAATTTTATATACAATTTAAATTAAGAACACAACATTAAAGATACCTAACAAAACAAACATTATAATTATTAAGTATTATGTATCATATTCTTAGGAGGTGTATATTAATAAACCAATTAATAATGTTATAATACATACAATAGTTGAGTATCGATCTAGATAATTAAGATCATTATTTGCATAAGGCTTAGTATTAATTTAAATCCAAGAATAATACAATAATACAAGAATTACAAGAGCACCTTTAATAAGAACATAATCCTCATAAAATGTTAAGAAAATAACCATTAATTCTTTTTAAAAGATTTTCACAAATTCCCAATAATAAGCTGAGTTATCATATTCGTTATAAAAGAATCCCCATCTAGATCGAATATGTCTATTATTTAAATGAAATCTATAAGTATATACCCTATATAGGAACAATAATGGCAAAACAGCTACCCAAATGACGATCATAGGGGCTACAAATGCACCAACCCATAATTGATGTTCATCAGTATCACTTCTATAAGCAACATCTGCTTAAACCCAGTCAATTCCCGATATTATTCTTGAACTTCCTAATTATATAAATCCTCCAACTAAAGTAGGTTAAGCAAAAATAAACATATAGATAAAGGCTGTACTAATCATTGGAGCTTTATACGGAATCTTACCAATCATAACTCCAAAGAAATATTGTATAAAATAGATAATCAAATATAAGCATGGCATAATTAGAGCCCATATCATTCTAAAATAGAGCATATTAATATCTGTCATAGGTTCAAGTAGACAATCTAAACTAAATGAACTAGATTTTGTAGGGTTTCCTGCTGCATCAGTTGTTTTAGTTAATCCTTTAGGTAAAATTAATTAGAATTAATTGATGATTTATATAATTTAGAAATAGTTTGTTAACATTTTAATGAGAGTAGCCAATTAATTAGCATTTTGGTTAAATCTTGCTCCCATTAAAACTAAACTTTTAACCATTAGAAATTGATTGACCAATTCATAAGTCCCTTTAACAGATAATGTGATAGATGCTACAGTTGCAATAGTATTTCCTGCTAATATTCCTATGCTTGATTGTTTAGTATTTTGACAAGGAGAACATACATATTTCTCAGTATTAGAATATTTGACATCATTATATTAGGCATATAGATCACAACTCTCACATAAAGCTCCGATATGTCCAGTATAGCAGGAAGGATTACCTGGTATCCATCCACCATTGCAATTAGCTGGAAGATTTAAACAATATTCGTATTAATCATTATCAATATATGGTCTATACCAACCTTTTTTTAATTTGATTCCAACTGGAGTTACATCTAGCATACTTTCTGAATTTATTGATGAACATTAAGGAGAATTAGGAACTACACTAAACTTTTTTTAATTAATATCACAAGCTTCACATTTTTAATCAAAATAAGCTTCACCTATTTGGCAAGGATAAGTTCTAATGTTGGCAATAAGAAAATAATTTCCGTTTTAGGATAATACATTATATGGGTATTCATTTTATAAAACAGGTTTTTTAACATTTGGACATTAAACTAAATAATATAATCATATATTTTACATCTTAATTCTAAATATAGATCTTCATCAATGTATGGATCAAATATAATTATTAAATCATCTAGATTAAATGAAGAATCCTCTACATTATAATTCAATGTATCATAGTTTGTGAAATTACCCATATAGCTTTTAGTATTATCATAAAAGCTAATATTCTATATTCTACCATCAATGTAACATTAATCTGAAGAATATTCTTAAGCTAAGATCTAATTAAATCTATTTAAATAAATTAATTTCATATTCCATTCATAAGGTATTTATTCCATAGTTTCCATAAAATAGTATTTGTAATTTCCAATCTTTTAACCTGAGGGTAAAATCAAGAAATCAGTCTCCTCTGGATAATTTAACAGTTTTATCTTTTAAATTGATACTTTATCAATCATTGTTACTGTATTAGATATTACATCTCCGTCCTCATTTGTATATTTAGAATAAGAAATAGTAGACATTTCTTTCTGATTCATGGTGAAAGTTAAACCAATGGGATCTTCATAAGTTTAGGTACCAATATTTTATTCATATGTATTTTTGCATTTGGTTTAATTGCTAAGTTAAGTGCCTTGTAAATATATGGCTGATCCAACTTAAGCTTAATTATAACTAAATTTAGAGTTGAATATCTAAATGTAGGAATTAATTGTGTCATAATATATTCCAGCTCCTACAAGATTTGCTACATTATTAGAAAATTCACAATTATCAAAAACAACATTCAAATAATTAATACCTATTCCTGTGCCAACAGAAGCAATATTATTTATGATCCTTGAATTATTTACTTGAATTGAATATTTATCTTTGTTTTGCGTCAATAATCTTCTTCTTCCTACTAATGGTTTATTGAAAACTATATCTGTCATGGAATTATCTGAAGTAATTGATAAACATCCAAAATATGAAAAATAGTTATTAACACAAAGTAAATAATTGATTGTAATGATATCAACTACTTCTTCGACCTGAATAATTTATATTATACCATAAGTACAAGTCGTACAATTATTACTGCTGATTTCTAATCCTTCCATTTTTATTTGATTTCCTTGTCTAATATTTATTATTTAAATGTAAGCAGCAGTCTTATTTGATATTTCTTTATACAATTAATAAAATATGCAATCCTTTACATCTTAATTATATTGTAAATCAAGAGGAATGTTATTAGACGTTGGTTACAATTAATTAATGATTTCATCCCATTCATATTTATCTTTATTAGACATTTTTAAATAATCATCTTCCAATTCTAAATCTTCAATTTTATAAAGAGAATCAGAAAATATCTGATCTACCAAAGCTACATTTTCTTGCCAAATATCGCAAGTCTATTCATCGTAACCTAACTATGGAATTTCAAAAAATAAATTTGCGCAAGTTTCAAATTCTTTTTAAGGTATGAATTATTAATTGCCAGAGAATGTAATAGAACCTAAATAGAGAGTTCCTAATTCATCTTTTAAAGTCAGTCTAAGAAAGGGAGCACTAAAAATTGTATTATTTACAAATTATATTTAGTTGAAATATCCTCGATACAAATTGGTAGCATAAATTATGTTCTAATTTGAAATGTTGAATATTTAAATTTGATTCATTCTCAATTATCCATTTGATTATGTATAAACAGATGCTGTAGCTTTATATAAATCAATTTCAGTTTCTGTTAATGCTGGAACTTTGGATAAAAAGTCTTAAAGATTGTTATTTTCTATTCTCAAGTTGCTCATTTATACTATTTAATTGATAACATCGAAAAATGAAATATCCATAAATTATGATGTTATAGATTAACATTTAATGAATTTACTATTGTTAATATCAATTAATTATGAATTCTTTGATGAACCTACCCAAATGCAACCTCCCTTTGATCTACTTACACAATTGTTCATATTAATAAATGATAATGTAAGTTATAATAACGAGGATTTTGCATCAATCGATAAACATCCTCCTTAAGTTAAATATTTAGAATCCAAATTTGTTTTAATGTTTTTAAAATTTGTATTATTGATAAATAAATTGCCTTTCCCTTATGTAACTATGAATATGCCTGCTCCATCCAACCCATAACTATCTGTAAATTAGCAATCTTTCATTTCCAATTCTTATGTTACTAAATACAAATTCGCTCCTTTAGATTTGACTTCAAAAAATTCTACAATTTAATATGTATTATTAAATTAATTTTCATTTAATTTAGTTGCCCAAACTTCATCAAATTGATTTGTTGATCTGAACCAACAATTAACAATATTAAGACTTCTTACAAATATATAATTTATTCCATATTCAAATTAAGTGGCTCGATTATAATCGAAAGTTGTATATGAAATATTCATAACAGCTTGTTATGATTAAACTACAAAAATGGTTGCACTAATCATCATTTGATATAAAGATGTTTTATGTAAATGATTACTTTAAAAATCAGCATTATTTATAATAATTTATTGTTGCTACTGAGATTTTATTAAAAATAAAGATAATTATGATCCCAAATCATATGCAAGTAATGTATTATTAAATGCGTAGACATTTGATATTATGATTATTTCTTTATCATAATTTGAATAAAATTTGGATGTATTGTCTTTTGCTCTATTGGTTTTCATTCTGAGAATATCATATGATTGAATAACTATAGCATTAAAGTCTAATAGTTATTAATTACTAATGATAACATTATTCATTTTTACTCCATGTGAAAACTCATTAATGTAAAGACAATAAAAGTTATAGTTATTTGATGACCATAATTCTTCAGCACATTACAATGAAGATGGAATCAAATTATTATAAGGATTGTCAACTTGAAACTCATCTCCATTTTCATCATATACAGTTATATATTCAGATTGTATTGAATCACATTAGATAGTATCGATATCTATAGATTAGATTTCATCAAAATAAAAAACTATTGATCCTAAGTTGTCTACTGATTTTAATTTGGATATAATAATATTCTAAAATTACTTGAATACACAGAGAGAAGAATCAATATATCGAATGATTTATGTGTAGATTAGATTTGCTGTTCTTTATACTCTTAATGATTCAATTTTTAAGTTGGCTTTGACATCATAAATGTTTTAGGGAGTTGAGATTAAAAATAAGCAATTTATAGTATTACAATCATTTTGATCAAAATGAATGTTGACAATCTAAAAGTCTTGTAATAAACTTTTTGGTATAACCAAAGGATCGACTAATGTTACAGTGGAAAATATTATAGAATCATTAAATATCTTATTAAATCCTATGTAGAAGTTCTTTAGGTTAATGTGATTCAAAGTAAAAACAAAAGATGCTATAAATTAACTAGTGTATATATCTACATTTTAAATAGAGCTGGCTACAATTTAGTTGCTAATTAGGAAATTGGAAGATTAAAATGAGCTCAATTGGATCTTTAGATCTGTAATTGATAATTAGATTTTTGCGTAAGGTTATCCATTTTGAGATCCAAAAATGTTAGTATTTATAAATTCAGATTTGTAGATTGTAAAATCATTAATTGTAATTTTAGTATTATTAAGTGGATTTTAATCAAATAACTGAATATTGTTGCTTAGGTGACATTCACTAAATTTAATTTTATTCAATGTTAATGTATATGTAATTTCTTTAGTAAAGTTTTAGTTTAGAAACTGATCAATAGGCTTTAACTAAATAAATTCAACTTAATTTAGATTAAGTGTATTTACACCTGAAAAATTGAAGGAGAAGCTACCTAATGAATCCTCTTTATTAATTTGAGAATTGGTTAAAGAAAATGAACTTGATTTGCCATTTAAAGTAATTCCGAAATCTTTAATTTTAGATCTTAAATCTTAATTATATTCAAATTTAATGTTTTCAAAAGACAAATTATTTATATTAGAGAATGATAGATGTCCAATTTAATAGAAAGTTGCAGATGATGATGATTTAAAATGAATATTCAATTTTAACAAAGAAAATACATTTTATTAAAACTAAGTTTTAAATTAGGTAGGTTTATAGAATTTACATTCGGATCCATATATATTAACTTATATGGTAACTTCTTATACAGCATTTTTATTCAATAACAAATAATTCTCATATTTTTCTATGTCTTTTAAAATAAGAGTAGCAGTAGATGATTTACCTTTAAAAATATCTGACAAGATTTAAGCATCAGGAACAACTGTTTCATCATCACAATTTAAGTCAAAAGTAATAGTAGAGGTGTAGTAACATTTCTTTTAAGTACCAGGATATGAACAAACAGTAGGCATATGTGTAATAGTGTCAAGGTATAAATTTTTGGTTGAATCAAAATTATTCATTATCCTGTAACAAAGATTAGAAAACCTTTGAAAATCAACATTGCTTGGATTAAATAGCGGATTAATTAGATTGATTTCAGCTTAAGTCCTTTCTCTGCAAGCTTCACAATAAAGTGGACAATCGGCACATTCGCTTTGATCATTTACTAAAGATCTTTATCCAGGAGGACATTGTGAACAATAAGCAGTTTCAAATTCAAATACACACATTGAAACTTAATCAATTAGACAGCCATCTCCACATCCTTAACATTAGTTATCATATAAGTCATAACCATTATAACATAATGTGCATAATGGATCATTTTGATTTTCATTTAAGAAAAATGATTTAGATGTTTGTGAATAAACTTTATAGCCAAAATTAATTTGAGTAAGATTATAAGAATCTGTATATTGCCAACATTGTTAACAATTAGAACTACATTTGATACATTTCCCAGTAAAAAAGTCAGCATAATAACCTTTGTTACATTTAATACATTGTAATTACTTTTTTTTAGATGTAATAGGATTACCATCATCATCATAAGTGGTATCTGCATCAGGTTCTTCATAAGCAAAGCAATCAACGCAATTTAAAATTTTTTAACTACATAAAGTTGCTGTACATGTTCCTGAAATAGCATCAAACATAAATCCATTCGCACATAATTAGCAAGTTCCGTCTGTATTAAGTATAGCACAATTAGCATCTGTTTATGCAGAACAGCTTTTCTTATCTGCACTTAATTAATAACCAGAAGAACAGAGATTACATAATATTTCAAATTTTCCTTCTTTTGGAATGAAATCAGGATCCAAAGTAGTTGTTCCATCTCCTAAATTCTAATAACATTATTGACAATTAGTTATGTCACAAATTTCACAATTTTTTCCATTTGAACTAATAAAAAGTGTTGATCCTCTACATTATCTACATCTTTTTAAATATTTTGCAACATCGTCTTCAAATGGAACTTATAAGTCTCTAGTTAAGTATTTAGGATAAACTGTATCATCGTATGTCATATATTCACATTTAGAACATCCATAATCGCATGTTTCGCATGTTGTTAAAAATAAGCTAGGCAAATAAAAGTCTTCTCGATCTTATTGGCATTCATAACATTCTATTGTAATATCATCTAATCCTAAACCACAATCTGAACAACCAGATGGACATACTTCACATATAATACTACTCTTGAACAGATATCCTTTTTCACATTCTATACATCTATTTTCATTACATTATGAACAATGTTTTTCACATTTTATACAATTATCATTCTCAAAATAATAACCACTTAAACAAGATATTCCAATTTATGGGTCAATCTCACCATTATTATAGTCTATGAAAAAGTTACATGATTCATCACTGTCATCATCACAGAAATCATCGCATCCTTCGCATTATTATACTATATATGGTAAATTCACTTCACGACCCAACTAAATTCTGGGTTATTCATTTGATGCAACAATAAAATATAAACTCGTAATTGCATCGTTTTATTTTTAAAAAACACCATTTCCAGAATCCCCATCTACAATTTCATATCCGTAGCTACATTATCTACTATCAGCCCATGATTTTGGGTTTTCCAAACAATCCATACAATCATATCGCATATTTGATGAGAATCCAGGACTTCAAATTATACATTATAGACAATACCATTTAACACAATATTTATCCTTGAATAAGAAAAAACCATATTCACAAACAGGAACTGTGTTACTGCAATCAGCAACGCCTAGTAGGCAAAGTTTTGTACAACTTGCATCAATGCATCCTTTCAAATGAGAATCTCTATCAATAATCATATTCAATACATATCAATCAATGCATTAGCTATTCTACTTACGATCAAAACTAATCCAAACAATTATTTCAAAATTTTACTCATTAATTATTTATTATTAAGAAGTTGTTAAGTCAATATGTACTTATAAATTGCCTTAAGATAATCAGTTAATACTTTTTCTTCAATAAATAAACTTTTAATAACTCATAAGAAAAATCAAAGCTCATAAACACAAAATTTTCTAAAAAAATTGTTATATAATTTATATAGATAACAGAAAATTCATAACATAATTTTATAATCAAAACCCATAAAATAATTGCTTAAAATCTTAAAATTTATAACACATATATTATTTTCTTAATTGGATCACTTGAAGTGATCCCTAAAATATAGAAAAGTTAAAAAAAGTAACGATCACCATCAAAAACCAAAAAAAGGCTCGAACAAAAAAAAAATTCAAAACAAAAAAAACAGAGCCGAAAAAAAAATAAAAACAAAAAAAAACCCCAAAAATATTTTTATTTGTGTGTTTATAAGTTATAATTTTATGGACCAACAAATGTATATATAATTTGTTGAAGTTTGCATTTTTCTAGAATGTTGAAAAAAATACTTACTTGTAGCAAATTTAATATATACAAAAAATTATATAAGTATATTATATTAAAATATAAACACATTCAATTTCTTACATCAGCAATTGCAATTATAATATATCTATTTATATTAAGATATATAAATTAATATTACACAATAAATAATAAAATGATTTCAGGAAATTAAGTGATTGCATAATCTTTTGCTTAAAATCATTTAAAATATGTTTTTGGTATTGTTGGAGTTCCAGTGATTGAATTAGGTTATGCTTTTTAAGCTTAAGGAATGGAATATTATGGATTCAGAAATGAACAAGGAGCCTCTTATGCTTGTGGAGCAATAGGATATCTAACTCGTTTACCTGCTGTTTGTTTAGTAGTAAGTGGACCTGGTTTAATTCATGCACTAGCTGGAGCAGCAAATGCTTAAGTAAATGGATGGCCCATGGTAATAGTTGCAGGTAGTTCAGAAAATGGTTAATAATCTTATGGTGCATTTTAAGAATGTGATTAATGGAATATTATAAGACCTTATATTAAGTTTGGAGCTAAAGTAATTTGATTAATATTCATTTTATATAGATAACCGATTTAAGGTAAGCTCCAATTTTGATTGAGAAAGCAATCAGATAAAGTTGTGTAGGGAGACCTGGAGTAACATATATAGAGGTTTCAGGGGATTTATTAAGAAGCAATATACCAGAGAATTAATTAATAAAAGTACCATCATTTACATTGGAATAAATACCAAAAAGCTTAGCAGATCCAAAGAATATAGTTTAAGCTGTTTAGTAATTAAAGAATGCAAAGAGACCTTTGGTGATTGTAGGGAAAGGAGCGGGAATAAGTTTAGCAGAGAATTAAGTTATCAAGTTCATAGAATCAACGAAATTACCATTCTTACCAACTCCTATGGGTAAAGGAGTAGTGCCTGATTCAAATGTTCTTAATGTTTCTGCTGCAAGATCTACAGCTCTTGGAGAGGCAGATGTAATTTTATTAGTCGGTGCAAGATTGAATTGGATTTTACATTTTGGATTACCTCCAAGATTTGATGAAAATTGTTAATTTATTTAGATTGACAATTATCCTGAAGAATTCAACAATAATAGAAGAACAACAACATTATTTGGTGATGTTTCTTTGGTTATTGAATAATTGTAGAATTCATTTGGAACTTGGTAATTTGGTAATAAATAATGGATTGACAAATTAAATGAAAAGAGATAAAAGAATACTCTTGTTAATTAATAATTAATGAATGATAAAGAGCTTCCTCTAGAATATTATAGTGGTATTGTTATTTGTATAATAATTTATTAGCATTTGGTATAATAAAATAGTATTTGCCAAAAGATTGCGTATATGTAGGTGAAGGAGCAAACACAATGGATGTCGGTAGAACGATAATTGAGCATGATATACCAAGGAGAAAGTTGGATAGTGGAACATTTGGTACAATGGGAATTGGATTACCTTTTGCTATTGCATCTAAATTAGTATTTAGAGATAAATAAGTATTTGCAATATTGGGAGATAGTGCATTTGGATTTTCAGGATTTGAATTTGAAACATCAACAAGATATAATCTTCCATTGGTAATCATTATTATAAATAATAATGGAATATTTGTGGGAGTTGATGAATTATCATAAAAGAATAATGAAAAACCAGTTACAGCTTTGAATCCTAATTCAAGATATGAAAAATTAGTATAAATATTTTTAAGACAATTTTAGTGTGAATCGTTTGGAGGAAAAGGATTTTTAGTGGAGACTCATGATTAATTGCATTCAGTAATGAAAGAAGTCCTTAGCAATCCTCAATAAAGTTACATAGTAAATGTGAGAATCAATCCATACGGACAAAAGAAACCATAAGAGCATGCTTGGTTAACTTAGAGTAAATTATGAAATATGTTATAATGTATTCTATGCATAAACAACAATGAAGAATTCACAAATTTATAGATTCCACAACAAATCCAATAATTGAGAATCAATTTTCTTTAATTTTTTTCATCTTAATATAATCTGAAATATTTTTTTATTTTGCTTATTTTTACATAAATATCATTATCAATAAATTTTATGAGATCATAATTCATAATTTATCAACAACCTAGATAATATATTTAACCATAACATAGACCAGCCTATTACTAATAATACAATCAACCCATAACTTAGAGAAGACCTCAACCTTCTTTTGTTATTTATAAATATCCATAAGCTCAACAGTAATACTAATTTTAATGTTAATCATCACTACATGTAAGGTAATCCTAACCTGGCTATACAGTTCAATCTTAATAAATATATTAACCTAGTCCTGTTAGATAATAAAGAAATTCAATACATTAATAACCAGTCTAAATTGCTAATTCTATCAACCCTGCATATTCTAATAATTATAGATAGATTTATCCAAGTAATTCACAATAATAATAAACTGCACCTCAAACTGCTCCTAGACATTCTATTCAAAAGCCTCAAACATATACTCTTCCGAATTAGGCTCCATAACAAATATTTCCTCAGTAAAATTATCAACAACCATAATAATAACAACAACTCTAATAGTAGACACCTTAGGTTAAATCTATTTCTCCAAATATTAATTAATAAGAAGATGAGTTAGAAAAGAGATTCTAAGATGCCATAGATAGCAAAAAAGATTAAGTTTAAAAATATAATACTGTAAATTAAAATGTAGAAGAATAATAATAATAATTATAATTAACGCAACTAGCATTATAATATGAAGATGGTTTTATTTATAGAGGATAAGGTTATGAGCCTGCTTAAAGAGAAGGTTTTGGAGTACTGACAGATCAGTATGATAATGAGGTATACAGTGGATATTGGAAAGATAATTAATATCATGGTAAAGGAAAACTAATTAACTTTTAAGTTGAGTAAATCTAAGGACCATATGACTACAGAGATCTTGGTAATATAGAAAATGGATGGATGACATATGAAGGTATTTTATAGTATATTATGTACAGGTGACTTTTATGAAGGTAAAATGCATGGTAAAGGAATACTCATTTTAACAAATGGAGAATAGTTTGAAGGAGAATTTAATGATGGTATGATAGATGGTTAAGGCATATATTCAACCTCTGATAGACAGGATATTAGAGGAGAATGGAAGGATGGAATGTTAGTAGAATGATTTTGTTAATTTTTTATTTATTAATGCATATTTTGCGGAAATTCTTTAATATTTTGTTATGTGTAATTGGTCAGATTTAAATTATTTAAATTCCATTATTAATTTAATATAATATTACTAAAATCGAAATGTAAATACTTGAGAAAATTGGTGATGGCTTGTCTAGTGTAATTAAAAAATGTATTATAAATCATAAATAATGTGCTTTAAAATCATTTAAAGAGTGTTCACGTAAATTACGTGAGAGAGAAATTAAAATACTAAATTCTCTTAAGCACGATAACATTATTTCAATTTTAGAATTCGATCAAGATTATAACTGGTACACAACCACTTTAATGAAGATTGACCTTCATTAATTCATTGTCACACATGGACCATTACAAAGCATAACAATACAATAAATTCTATTAGAATTATCGAATGCTCTACTTTATATGCATTCTATAGACTATGTTCATAGAGATATTAAATTAGAGAATATCATGCTAGATTCAGAAGCTAAATCATTTATTATAGATTTTGGTTTTTCTGTTTGTCTAAATACTTCTAAATAATACCCAAGACATTGTGGTACTCCTACTTACATGGCACCAGAACTCCACTTGAATGATAAGTTAATTAATGCTAATTAACTCAAAAAAACTGATGTTTTTGCTCTAGGAGTCGTATTATTCATATTAGCTTATGGTTACCCTCCTTTCACCATTGCTATTCAATCTAAATGTCAATTTTGGAACATTATTATTTAATAAAAGTGGTAACAGTTTTGGAATTATTTTGATAAATTTGTAAAAACTCCTATTCATTCTGATTTTAAACAACTAATTTAAAATATGCTAGAACCAGACCCAACCAAAAGATTTACTATTGAATAAGTTAATCAACATCCCTTTATAACTAATTAATCTAACTTAGAAGAACTAAAAGTCAAACTTAATATTTGATTTATTTTATATATTATATATATTAAAGATTATCATGATTTTAATTCTTGTTTATTTTCTAGGAAAGTAATTACTAAATGCTTAATTATTTGTTAATATTTTATTTATAAAATTCTAATTTTATTAAATAATTTATAAGTTTATTTTTATAATTCATAATTAATATATTATGCAATAATTATTTGTAATTAAGTTATTAAATTAATTCTACATCATTTCCAATATAACTTCTATTATAATAATAATCGAACAAATATTTCCTTTGCTTATTATTCTTATATTCTATATGTATTATACTATAATCAAAATAGATAATCAATACAAAAGAGTTTGAATTTGAAAATAATGGTTTAATAAAATTAAGTCTCATTCCTTTGAAATTTCATATTTAAGTAAGAATCTAAATCTTTTCATAAGTAAATAACATGAATAATATATAAAGAAAAGTGTGAAGATATAATTATATATGAAACTCAACAAATAGGTAAATATATTCTTAAATATTAATTTAATTCAAAATATCATGATCTCTTCTTAAATGTTTATTCAAAAAATTGAAAGTTCATAAAATCAAAATGTTCTATGAGGTATAACCATGCTTGAAAATCTCCCAAAGGTAAAAATTTAACCACTTATAATTAATCAGTTATGGGTTAAGGTTCATAACTAATACAATTGAATTGCATCAACAATATATCTAATTTAATTATTATTTACCTTAATGATTTTAATTTAATATTAGAGATGGATATTCTTATTTAAGTTTATTCTCCATTTCTAAAGCCCTTTCATTTTAATTGAGTACTTATAATAAATGACCTTATTTAAGTTTACATTTACTTTATGCAAATTTAGCAATTAAAATCATTTTTGGATAACCACAATAGGTATCTTTTTCTAAAAATTATTTATAATTTTGTAGTGACTCATAATATTTACCTTAATGTTCGAATATAACGCCTTAAATATTTTGATATAAAATCACCTTTAAAAAAGAAAAACATAGATTCGTCTTTTTCTTTAAAAGTTTATATTAATGAATCTGCAAGTTAAAATTTTTTTAATTAAATTGCTGAAATAACTAAAATTTAATTTGCCAATATTTTACTGTATTAAGATATTTCATTTTTTCTTAATTATTAAACTTCTAACTATTGATATTATTAAATCACAGATTCGTATTATTTTTAAGTGTAAAATATACTTGCTAAACTTTTAGGTTAAATTTAAAACCTTTTATCTTTTAAGCTTCCAAAGCATAGTTACCTTGAGATATTAATATATTAGCTAAATTGTTTGCTTCTTCAAAATTATTTTAGTAGTAATATACAATAGCTTCAATAATTATTAATTTAACCTAGCAATAAACGCGAATCTCGAACTTATTTTATAACTTTGAAAATATCTATTGCTACATAATAAGAGATTAGGTTTGGATCTTAAGATTCTGAAATATTTCTTTGTAGGGTAGCCAAAGCTAAAAGCGGATAAATATTTAATTATGCCTTTATTGTAAAGAAAGTGTTAGTTGTTAAACTATTAAATTTGTAAAGCTATTTCATAATAATATAATGCTTTATTATAACTTTTTTGCAAATGATAAATTAAACCTAGATATTATAGTTAATAATTAACCTAGATAAGCATTTGGTTTAAAATTTTTCTATTCTTTTAATTACCAATTCGAAAAATAATCTAATGCCTCCTCAACACGTCCGGAATGTAACAGTATCAGACCTATTTAAAACAATTAAAAAACCTGTTAATTCAAAAAGAACTTGTTTATCATCAACTTTATCAATTATTTCTAAAGCTTTATCAAATCTTTATTCTCCAACTAGTGAAATCACTTTATATAGATTTAAAAATTCAATACCATATATAATATCTATTAATATCCTTCCTTTCTACATCAAAGTATCTTATTTATTAGCATAAAAATCTCCTTAACATTATAACCTTACATCTTCTATATATGATGTTGCCACTTTAAATTTGAATAAAAAAATTAAGAAAGCAGCTAATATATAGTATACAAAATTTAACATTTAAGCAGTTTTAAAAATACAGAATTAGGAATTATCTCCATCTTTAGCTCTACATTATCTAAGGCTTCCTAATATTTTTCCTCCTAATATAATTATTTAACTTAGATATAATAATTAAAAACTTTCTGTCATGAATTAAACCACAGGATTATCCAAATATATATCATTTTATGGTCGTTTTTCAGTTTATTATTTTAAGAATAATTATTTAGCAATAACTATTATAAATGAATATTTTACAAATGAAACCTTAGGCTTCCAAATAACAAGGAGAATCTTTTTTGATTTATTCAAGCATGTAAATACCATCCTAATATTTAATCTGTTTAATTAAATAAATTGCTTTTCATAAATTTTATGATATTACAATAAGTAAGTTTATTTTCATCAGTCAGATCATCCAATTTAATTTTGCCATCTGTTTTAGAACTTTTAATAAGCATTATTATGACTTAAATCTTTATTAAAAATTTACATTTCATATCAAAATAGGCTTTGCAATTTGGAAATTACTTTATTCCTTAATCACAAATTTGAATGGCTTCATCAACTCTACCCATATATAATCCTAAATATTTGACTATTGTTAAACGAATTCTTTTACTATAAAAAGCTATTGTTATAAAATTTTCTGGGTTTTTTTCGTGTTCTTTTTTTAAATTTTCAAGTCCTTATTCTACTTCACCATTTTAAATTTGAGAAACATAATAAAATAGTCTATTATTAAAACGATCATCATTTTGATATTTCTACTTGTCTATATTATTATAAGTTAAATTTTACAATGATGATAAGAAATAGATATTAGCGCATCATTTTAAAAATTATCAAACGTAAAGTAATATGGTTAATTTAATAGTTCTTAAGCTTCCTATTATTTGCCCAAAATTACTAATAATGAATCTTAAAATATTTGAATAAAAATACATTTTTTGGTAATTAAATACTAGTCTGTTTTCAAATTCAATAAAGAATTGATTTTTTAAAGTGCTTCGTTATATTAAAGTAGTTCTAACATGTCTTCAACTAAATAATTCTAATATTATTTATACTTTATCTTTTTGTCATAGTGTATAAATAATCAGGGTCATCAAAATTATAAATCTAATTTATTATTTAAATTATATTTTATATTATAACTTAGTTATCTTCCTCAAATTATTTAATTACAGAAGCTACAATCTCTTTCTAAATTTCGCAATTGAAACCTTTTCTTGCCTGAATTATTAAACTATCCATATCTTAGTATACAGTATCATCACTAAATTTATTTTTAATTAACTCTTAAAATTCATTAATCCGTGTCTACAATTCTGCTTTAATGTTATCATATTTGTCCTTATTTGGTAAACGTTCTATTTATTTTACCAGTTCTTTTAATTTAACAACGTTGATTTCCAATATAAAGTATAAGAATTAAATCCCCAAGCAATCTAGTAAATGATCCTGATGAAAATCTTTCCAACACAGATCACAAAGTTATTTTTTTTATACACACTTCCCATTTAAACAAAATCTAATGATTGGATGCTCATGATGTTACTCACGCTTACAAGTATATAAATCCTATTATTAGTCCATTAAAAAAATTATACTATTTATAATAAATTTAAATATAAAATGAAATAGTTTTCTTTTCTTTTTTATTATAAGCTATATAACTAAATAGTACTGATTATTGTATTAAGATATTTATAACTTTTTTAAGAATAATATTTAATTAATATGTATCAAAGATCAATAAAGTTATTTTCAAAATACGAATCTGATTTCTAAATATCATTTTCAATTGTTAATGGTTCGTCGATAGTGAATAATTAGAAATCTTCATCATTTAAGAGATGAAAATCATCTTTTAATTTTAAAAATATGCTATTAGAATTATCTTTATTGATAGTTTCTTAACGTATCAAAGAATTTTAAACATTATTTTAATCATTTATGTTAATATTTGCAATATCATGAATTTAAATATGATCTTTAGATTCATTTCTTGATATTTCTTGTGGATTTAGTTATTCTTAAATTAATTCTGGAGATTGAATACTATTACCTTTGGAAAATTATTTAAGTTTAATTCCTATTTTATGAGCTAATTTAATTTTATCAGAATTATAAGTAGATTGCAGCAAGAATTGAATTTTTGACAGTGAAAACAATATATTTGTAATGCTTAGCTTTTTGGCTGCAATTCTTTAAATTTTATTGTAAAATAACATGAATTCTTCTTTGTCAATTATTATGTTATTGTATTTGACTTCAACAATTTTACCGTACCAATTCTAATTATATTTGATGTTACAAAATTCTGGATAATACATTTAAATAACTTTTAGGATAGATTCTTTTTCTAATTTTTGTTCATTTAAAAAAATAAATAAATATGACAAGACCAATATAATTGAAACAATTGATCCAATATCAGCTAAAACTTCTGATATCTTAGGATATTCTATATATTACTCTTATATAACTTCGCTTAAACCATAAGCCATAACTAAGTAGGTTTCCCTCCCAAAGACATTATAAAAACTATCAGGAACTGTAGTTTAAGATATGATTGTTAAATCCATAGGAAATTCTTCATTAGAATTAGAAGGAAATAAAAATCCATTATCAATTTGTGTATTAGACAATCTTATTTGATTTTAAAAATATAATGTTGTATTATTGGTTATGATTGCTAAAAATTATTTTTTTACATTTGATATTTGTTTTTATTTTGAATTATATTCTTTTACATAATGATTTAAGATTATTGCATGACTTTTTTAATTCATATAAGTATTTACTAACGATTAATTTGCACATTTTTATCCATCTAACAAATATTCTTTCATGCATGTTCCAAATGATAGTAAATATTCAATTTATGGATCGTCATTCGATTGGTTCGAATTTAGATTTAGTTCTATGTTTTCTAAAACAACTTCATAAATATCCTATTACTCTAAATTTTTATAATAATAAAAAGAATGTGATTCTATAAGTTATTAATTTGAGAATTTTGAAAGAATAGGCTGTAAAATAATATTATCTGGATCAAATGGGTCCATTTAGTCACTTTTGTAATTTTTTCTAATGTAAAAGGAAGATAATTTCTCTTATAAATTATAGTATTTCTTATCATAAGAAGTTTAAATGTATGTGATTTTTGGTAGTAATTAGTTTGATTGCCATTAAATAATTTGATACAAAAAATATGCAAGACTTGATCCATATAAAATTAATGTAGCAATTCCACCTAGAAACGACCTATATTCAGGATGGATATCTATTATAGGTGGTCTAAAAATGGCTCCAAATCTATCAATTTTTTACAATCCTTTGACAAATTGATCCATCATTTATAGTTATATAAAGAATAATCAAATCAAAATATATTTATATTTTTCATTAAGGATACTAAATACTTTTATTATCATTATTAAGGTTATTTCTACAGAATTACACTTATTTATAAAGCTTGAATAAAGTATATCTATCTAAAATTTGAACACTAATCATATTGACACTTTTATTAATAAGATTTCATTATTCTTTCTATTGTTAGAAAGAATCTTACTGATTATCATGATTAGGTTGTTAGAATTATTATTTATTATCAATTATTATGACATGAATTAAACTCATGGTTTACTTAATTAAGTTTGAAATTGGTTCCATTTAAAGTCATATTATAAATATAAAATACTTATATGCATAAAGGTTGCATTTTATTATAATACAATACTATAATATTTAACCAAGTGATTTATAGATTGATCATATCTTATATTTAAGAATTTTTACTAATTATTTAATTAAAACCAATAATCATAAATATCATTATTTATAACTTACTAGATTTCCTTTTCGTTCAAATAAATTATTTTAGAAAGTAGTTAAGTTTATAAGGCAGTAAATTAAAATTTACAAAAACTTTACTAGAAATTTATGTTCCTTGTTTAAAAAAACCAATTTAATAATTTTTATTTTCATAATCATTACTAGTTACTTCTTCTATAAAATTGTTATGTTAAGATATTTGCATATATTGTGAATAATTGATATCATTTACAGAGTATTATTATTAAGAAATTCTCTTTAGTCTACTTTTATCAGAAATGAATACATATCTAAAAAACATTCTAATTATAAAATAAATATTGATTTATGTTATTAGTTACCATTTATAGAGCATATTGATAAACAAAATTATAAATTAAATCACTATATTTTTTAATAGAGAATTTAAAATGATATGGAATTTAAGATAGATTACATCCATAAACTTTCTTGAAAATAATAGATTAATAAGCTAATTAAGAAATATACTTAAATATTTAATTTATGTTTTATGTAATTAAATTTAAAAAATATATAGTTATGATTCTATATTACAATTGAATTAAAAGATTAGGAGTTCTTTTATATTACTAAATTTAAATAAATATGTTTCTATTTTTTAAGAAAATAATCATTGTTTCTATTATCATTTTAATTGAACTCTAAAAGATTAGATTTAAGATGTTCTTTTTGTTGTTAATTAATATTTTGATGTATTTAATTATATAGAGGAGGATATAGAATTACTTCTATTTGTGAGATCAGATTTATATTAGGAGTAATTTGGGAATTCATTTATTACTCTAGAAAAGTTATAATTTGGAGTTCTTTAATATACTGGAAAGTTAAATGTCTGAATTGAGTCTTCATGATCAGATTCTTTATTATTAGTTTCTTATTAGATTTAGGAATTTTAAAAAAGCTTTAATTTATAAGCAGTTTATAGTTTTTTCTTCAGTAATTAAACTCTGGATTTATTTTGATATGTCATTCCTTTAAGAACATATTCTCTTAAAGTTCTTTTTGTCGAATGCTTTCTAGAGAGTCTAGTAATAGTCATAGATTTATTGAATTATTCATATTTCTTCTTTAAGAATTCTTAAGTTGCTTATTCACTTGTTAATGGATTAGTTCTATCATAATCTGTAGGAAATCGTAGATGGACATCTTCGTACCTTTAATTTTCAATATCATCTAATTATTTCTTGTATAGAATTTAATGAATTCGATATGATGGTAAAATTAATTCCAACCCAGCAACAACCAAAGTTACAATATTTATACTATGAGTTAGATAATTTGAAATATAGATTTCATCAATCCAATATTACATCCCAGCTAACAAAATAGGACTTAAATCTAAAAGAGTTAGCATTTCTCTATCTAAATGACTACTTTAAAATGGTGGTTTACTATTCCTCCTTAGTAATAAATATTTTTATATCCAATAAAATAATAAGAGTCCTATCCAATTTATAAAAATACAAATAGGAGATAATGGTGCCAAAAATAATGTAATCCAAGTAGTCTTACAAATAAATGCATATTAATCGTATAATAACACCTGAGGTCCTTCAAATAATTTATTCGCTTCTAATTAAGTTAGTTTTTAATTAGATTCAATAAGTATTTATTATAATTTCTTAATAAAATAAATAGGATTAAATAATGTTGTAATGGGAGTAAATAATGCATTCATGAAACAAACAAAAAGTAGATCGTCAGCAATACCTCCTTATTTTTAAATAGCAAATTTTGATTTATATATAATATTCCCTTCATATTCAGAACTAACTAAATGAATTAAAAGTAAAAGAAAACATGAATTAATAAATTGCACATAACATAATTTCTAAGCCACAGATGTGTCTTAATGAGTTTTTGTAACATGTCTTTCTTGATTTGCTAACAAAGTTATAAAATAATAAATTAGAGCATCAACTATAGTTATTATTGAAGATTTTGACAAAGATATAGATGTTTTAGTTATAAAATCTAAATCATTCGAAAGATACTTATTCTTAAAGAAGATAATTATTATATATACTTGTAAATATTCTAATCCAAATAAAGTAGCGAATGAGATTCCCAATAAAATAAGAACTACCAACCAACTTATAAATTGTCTTTTGATTTTTATTGAACTTTCAATTCCACAATTCTCCCAAAATATATCATCTGGTTCAGGTGCTCTTTAAATTGAAATTAATTTATTCTTAAAGAAAAATCCTCTTTTGTCTTTATTTTAAATTAATCTTTTTAAATGTAAAAGTAACTATTCCCAATAAGATAATTTAGTTTATTAAATTAATTTTTATAATTCTATATAATTCTTAGTAATTACATTGTTTAGTTTAAAAAGTTATGAATGCAACTGAGGTAGTTTTTCTATAGGATCCATTTTCGATTTCTTTTTCTATATCATTTAATTCTCTCTTTAATTTTTCTACTTAAAGTTTAGTTTTCTCATTTTCTTATTTACTTCTTTTATATTTTTATTTTTTAAGATAATACTTTTATTCACTTGCCAATATTTTTTCCAATTTAAATTTCTCTCTACTTTTGAGAACAAATGATTTTATGTCATATGCAATATTAATTTTAATTACTTCATATTTATTAATATTGTCTATTTTTTAACAATATTACTCTATTGCTGTTTCTAATTCTTTTTCGTTATAATCTTCTTCTGGTAGATGATTTAACATCACTGTAAAATCTGATGGAGATATTAATTCTTAATCACATTCAGCTTCTATAATTCTTTACTTTTCCCGAATCAATACTAAATAAATCTTGATAAATATCACAGATCCAAGTACAAAAAAAGATTAAATGATTTTTAAATCTTCTTTTAATTACTTATTTATAAATGATATTTCTGCAAATATTGTTGCTAAACACAACTCTTAATAATGTCCACAAATGGTCTTACAATCATTCGTAGTCATTAATTATTGAATTTATTTAAAATCGTCATGTTCTAATGGACAATTCTTATAACAACCTTATTAATTAAATATATTATAAGCTTTATTTGTTTGTTCTACACAATTTTTAGCTAAAAAGTTAAAAATCATCGTAGGCAAACCAAAAATAAGTAATAATATAAATGTTAGTAATATGAGGAGAAATGTTATATTATAAAATAATGGTATGCCTTAGCCCAAAAATGCTAAATTGATAATGTTAGCCTTCAACGATATTGGTTAAGTATGAATTCCCAAGCCACAACATTGACAATAATCATTAGATTCAATCAATAAACCACACATAGTTGCTCTCTAGCTATTAATTGAGATAAACTTGATGTCTTTAAGCAATTTGCTTTGATGGTGGACTTCGGAGTGGATCATAGTTTAAGCTTTGCAAAAATTACGATTAATTCATATAAAATAAATTATTAATGAGTGATATTAAAGAAATAGAGTAGGAAAAGAAATTTATAGAAGAGTATTTTAAATAAATTAATACTTCTGACATTGAAACTATTAAAAAGTATCTTTTGTATGTAAAGCAACGCAAGAGAGGAAATGAGAATGAGAAGGTTCCAATAAGAACATTTATAAATGTGATATCTGAAGGAAAAGGTAAGAAGGCAATTCATTTTGGAGCATCAAGAGGAGATTTAGAAGTGTTTAAGTTTTTAGTAAAGAAAGGAGCAGATGTTACTTTATTGGATGATGAGAAAAATAATCCATTCTTGATAGCTGTTTAACACAATCATATATAAATAGTGAAATATTTGATAGATGTTCATCATGTAGATGTAAATTACTCGAGAAATACAATTACAGGACTTCATTTGGCTTCATAATAAGGTGCTATTGAAATGATGGAATTATTATTATCATCTGGAGCCAATATAAATGCTTTATCAAATTACGGAACTCCTGTATCATTTGCTGTCGCATATTAATAAAATAATAGTGCTCTTCATTTGATAAAAAAGGGAGCAGACTTAAATATAGTTTAAGATTAAATGCCATCATTATTACATATTTTAATTGATTAAAATAATTAAGAACTATTTAACACAATATTTAATGAATTTTAAGATAGAATAAATGTAAATATAAAAGATCATGATGGCTGGTCAGCTTTACATTTATGTGCAGAGAAAGGATTGTTAAATTTTTCATAAACTTTAATAAAATATGGAGCTGATATAAATTATGAAAATTAAAAGTAAACTCCGTTAGACTTGGCTGTATAAAATGAAAATTGGGATTGTGTTTAGTATTATAGAGAGTTAGCATTAAGAAAAGAAGCATAATTACCTGCTCCTCAAGTATAATTAACAGAAGCTTAAATAATAGAGGTATATAATGAGATAAACACTGAAAAAATGGAGGCTAATAAATTATTATAAACAGAATAATATGAATAAGCAATAATTAAATATAATGAAATAATCGAAAAATCTAAATAAATTGTTGAACATCACAGAGATGAAATTGTTAAAATTTACACTAATTTAGCTAATGCTTTATTAAAATTATAAAAATATAAAGACATTTTAAAAATATGCAAATAAGCTAGAAATGTAAAGAAAGATTGGGTGAAAATTTATTACTTTGAAGGTTAAGCATATGAAGGATTGAATGAATATGGAGAAGCTGCTGCATCATACTTTGAAGCGTTGAAAATCTAATAAGAGCCAGGAATGAAAGCATTATTTGATTAAGCTATCAAGAGAGGAAAGGAATTATATAAATAAAAATGATCACAAGTACATTTCCAATATTTCCTATAATTTTTCTTTATCTATTGGTTTTTCAAGATAATTAACCATACCGTATATTTATGCTTAATATTTGGTCTACATATCACTAAAGGCTGAACAAGCTACTATGGTAATTTCTGGTTACAAATATTTAATTTATCTTGTTGTTTCAAATCCGTCCATTTAAGGCATATTAATATCCATCAATATTAAATTGTATTAACATTTTTAGTTTAATCTTGATTCTACCTATTAAATGGCTTAATATCCATTTTATGCAATGTCGCTCTCGAAACCAAGCATTTTAATCATTATCTTTAAAGGAAACAAATTTGCTGGTTCATCATCAACAAGTAATAATTTTACATATTGATATTCTGGAGAACTCATTGATGGAATTCTTGCTCTTTAACCAGGTAAATGGTTTGGTTTTGGATCTTCTGCTATTGTCCTATCATCTTCTTCTATTATTATTATATTGTCATCTTTAATATTTGATGGGAAGAATATTTAAGGTTATTGTCTGATCTAGCATGATTTACTAGGACTCAACTTTTTTATTTATGATGGACAACTTTTGGGATTTGACATATTACTGGAAAGAGGGGGAGCAAGATTCGACTTCTAATGAAGGAATACTTTCTTATCAATCATTTTTATTGATTTGGATTCATATTAACTTGAAGGGGACTCTAATAATTGATATTTCCAAATATAAAACCAAAATTTAGTTCCATCACCTAATTTAGATTTAAATTATAAATATTCCTTATGTGCCTATTTGAAAGATGATAAATGTTTAATCAAGTAATTTGAATTTAACAATCCTAAGCCTAAACCAGCAGCACCTTCTGAAAGTTTTGATGTTAATATTAGATCATTCCCTAACATTTATTAAATATTTGATGCAACATTTTCAGAAATACCGATTCCGGAATCTAAAACTGAAAATTTTATTCTTCTTTCATCTTCCTTTTCTGCAGTAACATACACATGTCCATCTTAATTTGTATATTTAATAGCATTTTATATTAAGTTTTAAAGAATTTATTTAATTCTTTATTCGTCTTATTTAAAGTTGATATTTACTTTATTCACTAAAAATAGGGATATCTTTTTTTATATTGCTTATTATTTGAAAAGTGTTTAGAGTTCAGCAAATACATTATCAATATTCACATCTATAATTTCTAATTGAAATGTTTTACTACGTAATTAGTGGAAATCTTTCAAATCTTTTACCATATTGTTCATCATTACCACACAATTATAAATTGAATCAAATTGCTCTTTCATATTTGGTATTTAAGCCAAACAGTTTTACGCATTTAAAGCTATTTGATTTAATAATGTACCAAATTCATGACTAAAAGATTAAAATAATTTATTCATTAATGCATAACATGAATTTTTTTTAATGAATTTAGCAAACTCTTTAATTTCTTCAAATTTTAGAATTATCACATCTCTTTCAAAATGTAATTTTATCTAATAATATTCTAATAGTATTATATTAGTCTTTATTATCAAGATATCTGTTGTTTTCTATAAAATTTAGCATTTGCTTATAAGTTAACGAAGACTTATTCCTTTAATTTTTTAATTTAAGTTTCTTTGAGTTTATTTATCAACCTTAAGTATTTTCATGTGATCTAAAAAATTATCTTCTGATATTTCATCTTTTATTAATATGTCTTTCAATTCATTTGTAAAAGATCTTACATCAAGAGCTGTTGAATTTTCAAGAACAATAGCCTTATATGTAATAAAATGTATGTCCTCTAAAAAAACAAGCGACTTTATTGTATTGGGGACCCTAGATGTAAGCAAAGAACCCTTAGTTGATAGTTTCTAAAGCTTTTATTGTTTTATAGCCCAAGAGAAGTAAGTAACAAACAAAATAGTGAATGCACTCATTAAATATGATTGGACTTCATTATTTTATGAAAATATACAGATTAGGGTAACATGGACTATGATAATTTCCAATACTACTTGAGCAAGCAAGGACATTAAGATGCCATCTTTTTTAGTCATTTTACAAAAATAGTATAAATCCAACTAGAGATTAAAGTACCATGTATTGATCATTTTATCTCGTGAAAACACTCAATATATTGATTGCAAATTGAGCATAAATATTTAAGTTACCATATTTTGTTACAAGTACTAATTAGATTAGACTAATAACTAAGCTGATCAGAAGCAAAATTAGATTCAAATAATAAGCTCTAGTACATTCTAAAGTTGCATTAACTATTTATAGAATGTACATTCCAATAATGGCATATTTTTTATGTTTTATCATTATATAATTAAATTCAAGAAGTTCAATTATTTTTCTTGCTCTAATTTTGTAATTAGTTTATACAAAATGGTGTTTCATTTCCACATACACCAATTATAGCTTTTTGCTATTACAGAATAAGCAAATCTTAATACAAGAATATTTTGATCATCTAAATAAAGGATTTTCCTTTAAATCCATTAATAGCATTCCAATATATATATTCTTAACAACTAAATGTAAAACATCTAATTTTATATTTATTTAAATATATACACAAAATTCTATTTATTGTTATTGCTATTCTTATATTAAAACAATCAAATTTGTTGACTAAATGTATTGTTATAAATACTTAAAATTTTAGTTCTGGATTTAAATTATGAATGATTTCAAATATCTACTACAACTACTATTATTTCACAAGAATTCATTAGATATGTAAAATGAGGATTTAAAATCTATATTTACTTGAGTTTGAAATTTAACTATAAAAGATTAATTTAAATTCCTATTATTTTGTAACATATTTCCAATGTATAAAATTGAATAAAATGTGAATTCTGATTGATCAATTACAATTACGCTTGTTCTTGCTTAATCAGTAAATTAAGTAACTAATAGAGAATTTTAGTTTAATTTATTTAAAATAAGGCTATCATGATATATATGAATTATTGAATTAAAAATAGAATTTAACAGATTTAAATATACAATAATTATAAAGTTAAGATAGATGAAAGATCAAACCTTAAATTTAGCATTTTAGATATTAGTGATAGTTTATTGATTATTTCTTACAATAATATAGTATATTTTCAGATAATGAATCAATATTTCAATTTAAGAACTTGGAATTTATGAAAAGTAAAAGATTAAAAAGTTCGAAATGAAGATATTGATATAATTTTAATAGTTTAATAATTTTAGATGATTAATTAAATTATTAGTTTTGAGAAATTTAATAATATCATTATTAAAACTATATAAGTATTTTTTATAATTCTACTATGTTCACTGGCTTGTTAAGGAAGTAACTCATTCCAATGTCATAACAACGTTATTTAGTTTCGCTATCAGTGTATGCAGTACAAGCAATTATCTTTATTTAATTTCCATAACGAGAAATCAATTGCCTAGTTGCTTCATATCCATCCATCAAAGGCATGTTGATATCCATGAATATTCCTTAATACACATATCTTTTTTATTCGACAATTTTTAAACATTCTACTCCATTGAATACATAATCTATCTCTATATTCATTCTTTTTAATATTAATTGCAATCCAATTATATTTATAATTTCATCATCAACAATAAGGAATCTCATCTACTTTTTAACATTTCTATTCAGTGTGCAAGTTCTGGCTTTTCTTTCTATTGAATTAACTTCTTCATTTATAATACTCTCTGTATTCTCCTTTACAGGATCGATCAAACATCTAAATGATAAAATTCTTGATTTTGAATTTAACGAGATCTTACTTGCTACTTTACTTAGTTTTTTACCAACTGTTCTTTCTATCTAGGATTATTTTAAATCAATATAGGAATGTTTATTTATTTATTGAATTCCTAATAACTTACTTATACTTTGAGTTGGTAATATATGATTTTATACCAAGAACCAAAAAGTTGTACCTACTTCATTTCTCCTAAATTCTAATTTGAATTATTTATTAGATAAATGTAAACATATTTTATTTGCCAAATAACAACCTAATCCAAATCCAGCCGTATTTGAAGAGAGTTATTATTCATCCTTAAAATCTTACTCTAACATTTATCTTAAATTTTATTCTTCAGTTTGATTAATTCCTATTCCTGTATCTGTTACAGAAAATTAGATCAAATCATCTTTTATTCCTAATACTTTAATTTTTATTGAACCAGTCAATGTAAACTTTTAGGCATTAGAAATTAGATGAATTAAAATTTATTTAATTCTTCTTTGATCTGAAATTATTTACCAACAATCTGGAATATGATTTTCAAAATCTAGACTCAAATCCTTCTATCTACATTGATCTTAAAAAAGAATTGTAACTTACTCTAAAATTGTTTATATATCTAATTCTTCTAACTATAATTTAAATTAGTTTCCTAATATGTCATTATAATCTATCATATCCAGTATAAAATTATGCATAATTTAGCAAGTATTTCGAATTGATTAGTAATATTATTAGGTTGGATATTTATCTATAGCTACTTAAGATATTGCTAAAATAAAATTTAGTTAAGTTCCAAATTCATGTGATATTGTATTGAAGATTTATTTCATAATTTTATATAAATAAGATTTCTTAAGGTATTCATCTCTCTCTTTGCTATTTTAAAATGTTATATTAATTTTATTATCATTTTCATCTTTTGTAATTTGTATTATGTGATCTGACATTATATTTGAATCTAATATTTACATAGTTGATAATTATTTTAAATTAAAATCGTTTAATAATTCAAACAGTTCAATATTCCGAACTTTATAATCTAATTTTTATTTACTTGATGAATCAATTTTATTTATTTTTAATTATTAATTACCTAATTTCCTTTTTACATAATCATTCATATAAATGCAATTTAAATTTATTGAATCAACAATCATTAAACCTAAACTATCAATTTATCTTGGACTTTACGTTCTCGTACAAGAAAACAAATTATTAAATTCTTCCTTTTTTGGAATTTTTTGTTTATTAATCAATACGATTAAAATTCCTAAAGCAAAAGCACTATTTCTAACATATTCAATCACATTTGTAGATATAAAAACTACTATAAAAACACTAGTTCCTTAATTATAATAATAGTATACCTAGCAATGAGACCTTCTGTAATATAGCTTATTTGAATATTGTAGTTTCATCTTGCAATATTAAATAAATGACATTATAAACAATCATCTGCTGATGATATAAGGTTATTAATGCTATTTAAATAAACAAAATTATGGTTTCATAAATTTGAAATATTGTATTAGTTTGAAATTTAAGGCTGCCAAATTATGTACAAACCAATCCTATATTTACACATAGAGGTATAAGATTTACACCCTCAAAACAAGATATTATATAAAGGATTAACATAGTGATCTTAATATATAACATAAAATTAATATTATCAATCTTTCATTAAATATTTTGCTTTTTTAATTCATCAATTTCCACTTTTATCCATGAAAGCAAGACTGCTTTTCATTTAACTTTTATTAAATCTCATGCATCAAATAAACCAATCTCCATAAAATCTCTTAAGTAAAATAAGACGTTTTTATTTCTACACTTATGTAATTTATCCATCAATATCCTTAAAATTAACTATTTTGCTGAATCATAAAACAAAGATCTATAATAGATTTTCTCAAAATAGCCGTCTCACTTCAGAACAATTTTCCAATTTTATATTATTTATTATTTTTATCATACCAAACAAAAAGAGAACCATAATTATTAGATTACCTTCTTTATAATATTTTAAAAAAACTATTCATAATTTATAAAGATAAACATCTATTCTATGGATAATTATAAAAAATCAAAAAGGGTAAAATAAAATTCATAATTGATCTTCTGATTATTTACATTTAAATCAAATTCCACATTATATTTCCTATAAATATTCCTTTTCTACTCTTATATTATAAAAACTATCTTTAACCTAATTAGTGAAAATGAAAAATAAGTTGTTTTTTGAATAATAAACTTGACTATTTCTATGAATTATATAAACGATAATCTGATTTTAATATTTTGATGATTCTCAAGCAACTAAATAGTCTTTTGTATTCTTCAATTTGAAATTCTATAAGAGTTCTAACACAATTTATAAAAATAAGGAATTTTACAAGATTCATCAAAAATTAAAAAGTATTCTTAAATTTTGATTACATTTTTCAAATCAATTCTCTTCCATAAAACTACTAAACTATCAAATTATAAGAAGTTCAAACTTAAATTAGGATCGAAATAATAAAAAATCCAATTATAAATTACAATATCCTGTTTAAGTTTTAAATAAAGCACTCATTTCTATTGATTTCTATTGATTATTGAATATTATGTTCATTTAACTAAGCATATTATTTTAATTTATTTTATTATAAAAATGAATATCAATCAATGTATTAATTTCTACTTTTCCAATCGCAAATACACAGTCCTATGGGAAAATCTCGATTAAGACATTATTAATGAAGTCCTTTTTTTTGTTCTTAATGATATTTCCTCCAAAAATAAATTGAATAACCTTACTTTTACTGATTCCAACTTTTCATCAATATAAAACTCGCTTCCACAATTTTTATAAACTTAGCATATCTTTATTAATGTAGCTGACAAAGACAATTTGCCTCTTATTAATTAAGCATGGGAATTTCAGAATGTTTATAACATTCTTCAAAATCAACTCATCATCTAAAAATTTAAGAATTTGCGTAAATTAGAAAGTGTTAATTATTAAATGTAAACAATCTTCAATCTTAATCAACAATTTCGAGATACATTATAAAACATTAAGGATAATAATAATATGATAAATCAAAAATAAAGTATTGAAAGAAGTGCTAATACCTATCCTGTTACTAAAATACAATAGGTTGGCGGTTAGCCTTTGTAAAAAAACTAAACATAGTTGAAATCTTATACGATTGAAGAAGTAATTTCTTTTAACTATTCTAAGGTTTAATTACATAACACTTAAAAAGATGCATGGATTGTTTTATAAAATAATATTTATGATATTACTTATTATATTGAAAAGCATCCTGGAGGCAGAGAGTAAATTTTAAGAGGAGTCGGAAGGGATGCTACACTCCTATTTCTTCAACATCATCCTTGGATTAATTTTCATTATATTCTTGAAAGGTTTTTAATAGGTTATTTAGTTAAATGAATAAAAATAAATATCATTTATACTAAGAAATAATAATTCAATTGAAATCTTAAAAATTATACAAATACCCACATCAATTGGATACATCATTTAATTTATTGAAGCTGATGCTTTATTCACTATTGAATTCACTGATATTTTCTAACTTTTATTCTACTAATTACTAAACGGATCCTCTGTTTTTTGTGTTTTGACTATTATCTTTTATCGCTATATTCACATCACTTTAATAAACAGTCAAATCAGGAGGCAAACAAAATTATTGTTTAGATTCCTATATAGATTCTAAGGATTGGCTTATGCTGTCTCTCTAAACTATGTCGGAGTTTTTGTGAAGATACGAAGAATCGGAACTCTTTTGACTAAATTCATTTTACTGTCTATTCAGTCTGTCTCTTAATTTCACTGCATATCTTTTGTATGCTTTGAAACACATTATGTGAAACAATAATTCCACACAAGGATTGACTTCTTATGAAGTGTGTCTATTTTTTTTAATTTTATTTAAAGTCTACTCTTCTTTTTGAATCAACTTACTTAATCCAATCTAAGTAACTTCCTTAAATAAATCGGTTTAGAAATTCTTCATAAAAGCAAATAAAACATAATGATATTCCAACATTTAATTTTCATCTGATTCTATTGACATATTCATGATGGTTTTAGCAACTGTTTTTTTGGCTTCTGTTATAACCATAACTTTGATTTTTTCTAGATTCTATGTAGATTTGTCTGCATCAGAATTATATGTTTTCCAATCATTAACTGCTGTATTAATCTTTTCTTTTAAATCGTAACCCATTGGTGCTTTAATAGACAACATCAATTAAACTAGTAAGTCTTAATGAATTTTCTATCCCTTTGTTTCTGAAGCTAATGGAGCCCATCCATCTACAAAGTCGTCTTCAAATTCTTGAAATCTTTGGAGAGGATTATCAGAATTAAAATAAAACCTTTCATATTAATCCAAAATGATTAATACAAATAAATTGAGCATAATTCTTTACATGATCACCACAAAGATAATGAAATAAGCACAATAATAATAATTAGCCTTATTCATAACATCATACATCAATAAATACCAATCTTCGCCTGTAGTGCATCTAAAAAGTAAAATTAAAGCATGATGAAAATCGTTAAAATTATTTTCACTATTTATAATATAACCATCACTAAAGATAATAGTTAAATAATGAATACCTAAGATTATTGAATAGAAAAACTCCCAATACAGAGAAGATAAAATAAAGTAAAAACATCAAGGAAGATACATTCAATAACGCAGGCAATGAAAACAAAGCTGTATCAATTAATTTTTTGAGACTATGCAAAGATTTTACTAGTCGAAATAATCTCGTTACCCTTAACACTCTAAAGACCCTAATAAGTTAAGGTCCTGCAGTTAAAATAGGATTATTCTTATTATCAGTGTAACTTAATATCAAATCAAGAATTGAAGAAAGTACTACAAAAAAATCAAATTAATTCCAATTATTTCTGAAGTAACCTCTTGGTCCAAATCCTATAATTTTTAAAAGAGATTCTAATATAAAGACTATACTTAAAACGAGATTCAAAGTTTCTAAAATATATTAATATTGGACACTAGAGTCTAATTTATTTAATCATAAAATACCTTCATAATTTGATGCCATTGCTGCAATGTTTATTATGATACAAAACATAATAAAGAGATCAAATATTCTATTGGAAATAATCTTGAAAACAAGTGCTCTGTATTAATTCTTAGGAGGATAATATAAAGCAAAATTAGGATTGGAATCAATAATTAGTTTTTGTATACTTATCCAGTCTTCTTAATCTCTGGATACATTCTTGTCCTTAATATCATCGTCAGCCAATTTGTAATTCACTAAAATGACACCTACAAACATATTCATCAAAAGAATAGATCCAATGAGTAAGAATATTAAGAAATAACTTGTAAACCACATTTAATTATTTTTAATTGGTCCACTTTCATCAGCATCTACAAACCAATACATTTGAGTTGGCCAACCTTCTTAAGTTGATACAATAAAGAGAGTTAACATAGCCCAAAATACGTTATCAAAATTCATGTCTCTATTTTTCCATTCATATCCTTCCTCTATACACTCACTCTCATGTAAATATGATTAATCCTCTTTACCATCATCACAATAATGCATTTTACCCTTTTCTAAATTTACTCCCAAAATTGCAAACATCAAAAACACTAATATTACGACAACTCCTACATTAACAATACCTGATATAGAATTTATTAATGTAGTTACTAATAACTTCATAGATTTATTTTACGATATTAATCTTAAGGGACGTAATGTACGTAATAATCTTAATATTTTTACAAAACTTAAATCGATCGAAGATACTGATATATCTATAAATGAACATACTACTATAATGAAATCAAGAATATTCCAACTTTCTCTTAGATAGCCATTTTCTTCCATTACAAATCCATATGCTATGATCTTAAATAAAAATTCTATTCCAAAGAATATTGCAAAGAACCAATCTGCCCAATCCAAAAAATTGCTTACATATGTATCTATAACCAATTTTAACGAGCTCAAAAATATTGCTATTAATATAACTTAATCAAACAAACTATTTTTTACAACTTTATAGCAAAATCTTCTTATTGGATTATTCTGACTAAATATATATAAGGAATAAAAGCACAAACCTGGTTCAGTAAAATATACAAATTTATTTATTGAATTTTATCGAGTTATAAATTGTTTTGCTAAAACAGGATTCAGAGTTTAATTTACAGACATGTTAACAACAGTCTAATTCATGGTTTATGTCTACTAAATTTATTATTATTCTGCTGCTTCCTAATTGTTATTTTACTAGCTGTGTTCCCTTAAATATTCTGCTTCAAATTAATCTAGCAAACTTGCCAAAAATAAATTCAATAAAACATAACTTCCTATAAAAATCCAAGCTATTAAATAAATCATAGTTATAATCCATGAAACTGGTTATTAGAGTAAATCATAAAGAATACTATTCCAATTTTCAAGAGTTAACACTTGAAATACAACTAAAAAAGACTCATAAAATGTATCATAACTTTATCTACTAGGTGTATACGTCAATTAACCACCAAAAAAGGACATTCCTAATAATGTAAATATATAAATAAATAGAATCAATAAAAGAAATATATACATTAAAGATTAGAATGCATTACTTAAAACTTAAACTAAGAAATTCATGAATTTAAGAGATCTAAAATTATTTTTCATATATATTTACCTCATTAATTTTGTTACTCTTAAAACTCTAAAAGCTCTAAATATTCTAACTGATTTGAATACAGAATTTCCTGACAAAAAAAATATGTCAACCAAACTTAGAGCTACTATTAGAGCATCAAATATATTCATCGGATCTTTAATGTATTGAACTAAACCAAATCCAATTATTTTTAATCCCATTTCGATTGTAAATAATATTGTAAAGGCAAGATTAAAATTGTTCAATTCCTCTGAATTATTCACTAAACCATCTAAACATAGTATTACAGTATTCATAAATACTGCAAAATTTAAAAAAATATTAAAATACCTTGAATCAACCATTAAGAATAATTTAAATTATAACATTTTAAGCAAGTCTTTTGTCATGTAGATCATATAATCTGACTTTTAAAAGTTCATTCCTTACAATATGATATTAAAACGTTTTAATAAATTGCTTCTAATCATTATAACATCTTCTATAGATGCTTATCCAAATAGATATCCATTGCTTACATTAATATCATCGTTTTTTATTTAATGATAAGATTAAAATGTAACCTAATTGTAAAAATGTTTTTCATTTGGAGTTTTAAAAGTTATTTGCTAAGTTTCAACTTATTCTAATAATTCAGTGAAATTAGAATCCATTTCTTAAGTACTATTAAAACCAGATTAATATTATTCATAAGTCATAATTTTATGTACAATAGTTTTACGTTTTTATTATTTTCTAACTGGTATTTTTGGAGTTGTAATTTCCTATACAGAAGGTATTTCAGTAAGAGGAATAATTTTTCTTGATTTAACAGTTTCTTTCATTTTTTAATCATTTGAATTTGATAAACCTTTAGATGATTACTGTTAAGAACTTTTCGATAAAGATAATTTAGTAGAATTATTTTGAAATTGATACTTCATAGTAAATTTCATATTTTATATCCTTAATCTTCTTTTTTCTTAATCTTTCTTTTATTTCTTAACTTCCAAACTTACAAGTATGTCTTTACTAGATTCAGAGATAAATTCTTTGTAAATTACCCTTGGTACCAATTTAGTTTGAAATAATCTAATTTTTAATTTTTCATCTTCTTTGCTTAATTCATAAGTTAAAGGAATATCTTATTTCCTTTTTCTTTAATGATTATGTAGAGGTTGTTTTCGATCAACAGTTTCATTAGATGTTTTGTCATCAGTTTTTTCAATTTGAAAGGAGATTTCAAAGTCTTTGAACCTCTACTTTAATTCCCTATCAGAGATGGAATCTATTTCTGAAAGTGTAACACTAAGTGCATCATTCTCATTAAAGGATTTCTATTCTTACAAGAAATTAAATTGCTATTTTGGTATATTCAAATAATTAGATTGTTAAGGTTTTCCAGGAGATTAAGATTCCTCCAACATAGAACTACTACTGGCACGTATTGGAGTTTCTTTGGAAGGAGTTGGTATTCTTGGAGAGGCCATAATTTTGGTATCAACTCTCAACACTGATTATCTCCTTACAGCTAATTTTAATAGATTATCTAATTCGTCCAAGGGAGTTTCATCTTAATGGACAATAGACATCTTTCTTTGAGATTGTTTAAATTGAGTATTAAGTTTACTTAACTTTCTAATTTATGGCCCATTAATAGATTAAACACTAGTTCTCATATTCTATTATGGATTATTGATTTCCTATAATTTATTATTGTTCATATTTTATTCTGTTCTAACTCCTTGAATTCCTTACAGCAATATTCTATTATTATTATATTTGACTTGATGAGGTTTACTAAAGTCTTTGATATTCAATGGTTAAAAATTAACCTTTATTGAACTTCTTTTTGGCTCCTCTAATTATTTATTATCCGTATTAATATTATTTTAATTGCTTATGGATTATCTTTATCGATTTATCCTTATGGTATGTTTACGATTGAGATTAGGAGTTTTAGATTCTCTATTGACTTTGTATATACCCAATCTCTTCATTTATTTGAGATTATAACTAATATCTTCAGGTTTAATAGGATCTTGAGATTCAGCTTTAGAAAAGTTTATTTTAATGATGGCTAATGTCAAATTGACAAGAAAGAATGCTCCAATGATAACACAAAGTAAAAAGTAAAAGACTGAAAATTATGAAAAAGTAGTCATTATAGTTGACATAATAGTAGTCCATCCTTCAAGTGTTGTAATAATAAATACTTGTAAAAATGACAAACCAAAATTATCAAATGATAATAGTCCATTAATTGGATTGTCGATCATTTTGCCACAAATATAATCGCCAGGACAAGATCCATCGCAATATGGTTCATCAGTATCGTATCCAGACATTTGGATAATACCATTCTCATCAAAACATCTTAATTTAGCGTAACCTGAAAAGAGTTATAATCCAGCTATTGCAAATATAGTATATGTGAATCCCAAAATAATTAGGGAATTCCCTAATTCAGCAAATGAAGCAAATAATGTCATCATAATACTTCTTAAAGATTTAACTGAAGAGATTGTTCTTAATGGTCTTAATACTCTTAATGATCTTAATGCACTTAGTTGGAGACCAGAATTATTTACAAAATAAGGAATATATGCTGTTACAATCACTGTTAAGTCTAAAATGTTCCATAAATCTCGAAGATAAGAATTATTATTTATTATAAAACCCATCGCTATAATTTTTAAAACTGCTTCAAAAGTATAAACTGCTAAAAATATTATATCCATGAGATCCTAAAACGAAGTTTAGATATCTGTAGTCGGATCATCCAAAGCAAGCATAATAGAGTTGAATATGATGATAACTAAAGTGAAAAATTCAAATATTGGATGCTTTGTCAATTACATTGCTAACATAGATATTTTCTTTAAAATTATCAAGATCTGTTTCCGTAATATCAAAAATGGATACCTAATTATGTTAAATACTATACTTATCTTCATAAATAAGAGCTTTTTGAACCTCATTCATTGGAACTAAATCTATATTTATATTTTCTTAAACTTATATTGCTCTATATTCTGGTTCATATTCATCTTCCAATTCATCCAAAATCTCCTCTCTGAAATCATTCAGCATTTGTAAAATTCCATCGTCCTTTGACATATCGGACTCCTTCCATATTTCCTTTACTTATTGAAGAATCATCTGATTTTTTTTATGTCTCTCTACAAACTCCTAGATATAATTTATACACTATAACTCACATCTTCGCTTTCTATTGAACTCTACTCCATTTTATTTTATAATAAATTTATATTATCATTATTCTTATTTTATTCAATTTCAAAATTAGTTCACAATGTTTTAATTACTATTCTGGTTAGGGTCTTACAAAATCTTCATAAATTTATACCCAAAACCATACAAATACTCGAAATACTTATTTAAAGATCATATATCCTTACAAATCAAAATATATTACATCTACAACATACTAAATATACCTTTACATCATTCAAAGTATTTCCTTAAAATTGATTTATGGTCCTTAAGTTACAAACAACATATTGTCCTTCAATTTCCCAGATATTATTATTTTAATATTCATTATAGCGCAATGTTAAGTTGCATTTTTTGAGTTATTTGTATTAATAATGCCTTTATTTATTATTTTTTCGGTTTTCCTATTTATAATCAAGTAATTAACTAAACTCTTATTATTTTATATTCCAAATTATGTCTATTCCAAGGTTAATTGCAAATAACATAGTATATCCTCATTTTATAAATCAATTTTTATATATATGACTGAAATTATAAATACCATAGTATACGATCTCCTAAAATTGAATCAACGTAACTAACTTTAAGCAGAAGTATTAAATTTCAAAATAATTTAGCTTATTTATGAGAATCTCAAAGCACATCTTTAGCCATTATTCTTCAAATTACAACTACAGAGTAGATCTGAATATATCTTAGTAAATATCTTTTATAACTGATATAGCTTTGTTAACGCATTCATTTACTTGAATTACAGCCCTTCTAAGTGATTTCTGAAACATTAAACGAAAATATTTACATATTTTTAGAAGGTAAATTGATACTTGATTCCTCTGAACAGGATGATCTAGATGCTTTTGAATCAAATGTTCAATATGTAAAAAAGAATAAGCTCTTATTTCAACGTCAATTAAATTATGGATACATTGCTGAAAAACGATACCTTTCTAAAATTGTAAATTATTATATCCAATCAAATTAGTTCTCTCTAGAACACTCAAAATTACTCTATGTTACTAAATAATCGCAATCCCTTCTATTCCTGAAACATGAATAATTTATCAGATAAAAACGTACGTTCTTTCTAAAATTATTTGAACCCACTAATTTAATTGAGAAATAACAAATATATTCTTTATCTGACTCGTTGCTCTTACATCAATTCGAAGAAAACGATTCTATTATAACTATTTACCAACCTATTGAATCTATGTTCTTTGTATATTAAGGACAAATCAATCTTGAAACTAAGCGCAACATCATGTGTACATGTTCCGTTTTTGATTCTTTTAATGAAGAATGTACTATGGCACCCTATACAGCAAGAGTTAAATAGTAGGCTCATATCTTTGAGATTCAAAAATCATAATTAGTTTAATTACCGCTCAAAGCTTAAAACATTATTGAAGAAAGATTAAAAATTAAATTGAATCTTAAAAAATCTCTTTTAGACCATCATATCATTGATCTTTAAGTACCTCAAATAATGAAATCTGTAAAATATGACAAATTGACTCCAAAACCTAGAAAGTAGTTAAGCTTAACTAGCATAACATCAACTAGATCTAGTTTAAAAAAGTTAAACACAGAAACTTTTTTGTTGAATAATACAAATTTGACTTCTTAAAATAGTATTATCAAACAAGATGCAGATGTTTTGATGCTACCCCTTAACTATCATAGACACATGACTAGTAGAATTAAACTGAATAAATTTTTTAATTGACAATAAAAATATTTCAAGAAAATCCATTTATATTTTAATCTTGATCATTGAATTCATAACAATATTTATTATAATATTTCTTTTTTTTTAAATTTAGAACTATGAAGTTTGATGTAGTGAATCAAAGAAAAAGAGAGAGTCTCTAAAAGTCATAATTGAATAGTTTTAAAACACAACTAATCTATAAGTGCATTTATAATTTAATTATTAAAAATTATATTAAAATGATATTAGCTATTTTATACAGTAGCTTTTGGCTAAGCAATACGATTTACGAAATGATGCTAGGAATTGAGTACAATATTTATATGATAGAGACAGCTATTTTATTATGGTATCGAATTAGGTATAGTTCTTTGTTTCCTCTTATTGCAATATCTATAAAGATCTAGGCAATCTATTAGTTTGTTGATTCCAATTCTTATGTTATCCTTAAATATTATAGGTAAAGAATGTATTTAATTGTAGTAATTCTGTAAAAAATGAATCATGATAAAGTATTTTTATTTCTGCTGCCACCTTTGATGTATGATCATATAAATAAGGATGAAACAATGAAACTTTATTTTACCATATTCAAATTTACCCATCTCATGGTTTTAGGAATTTGGAAGACATTAGATAATCTAAACAGAGGTTAACCAATAATAATAACATTTTTATTAATGTTGTTTACTTACTACTTCTAAAAAAAACACGAATAACAACTCAAACGAAATGAAGGAGGCTTGGAGGATACGATAAATATGAAGACTAGTTCAGAAACTGACAGAATATTTGAATTATAAAATTGTTTTATTAGCATCATAAAATTGGATGATAAATTAAATTTGATGATGTGTAATTAAAGAGCCCAAGAGTTACTGAAAAATATAAATATTAAGGAACTTTTAAATAGTCCATTATAATCAGTTGATAAGTAGACCAAATTATTAATGCAAGAATAATTTAGCTGTAAATTTCCTTCAATATAGGATTTAAAAGAAGTATAATAAATCCATTCCTTGAATGAATTGCTTGAATTATTGTAATAATTACAGAAATTTCCATATGAATTTGAAGTATTCAGCATTCGAGGATATAATGATCTTCATTTAAAGGTATTTTATTTAGAGCCTAAATCGTTTACCATCTTGATACAGAATATGGAGGAGTACAATTTATAAATTAAGAAAGTATTCACTCAAACTACAATGCAATAGTTATTTAAGAGTTTTAGTCATGAATATAACACATCTTTAAATTATATTTTAGCATTGGCATAGGTAGCTGAATGTCATGAGGAAGTGCCTTAAAATATTTAAGAATAATTTTTTAAACCTATCTTAGTTAATGGGAAAGTAATGCATAGTATGGTTCTGGATATGATGGATTATAATAGTATTTTAGGGAAGACTTTTGGTTTACAGGTAGCAGTATTCAATATCTAAGAATTAATAGCGGAAGTAATTTCTCTTTTCAAGGATCAAATTTCAAAGAAGAATCTAGAAATTAAAATTGAGTTCAATTGTAAAATAACTTAAATTCTATCAGATAGAAATAGAATTAAACAAATTTTAATTAATTTAGTATCCAATGCATAAAAATTTACACTTTAAGGATCAATATCTTTAAAAGTTGAAACATATTTGTCAAATAAGAATTAATAATATATAGTGTTTCATGTTGAAGATACTGGGATAGGAATGACAAAGGCAGAATAAGATAGATTAACTTTATTATTATAATCAGGAGTTCCATCAATATAAAAAATATCAAAGAATACTGCTGGATTTGGATTGGGACTTTTTATCAGTAATAAAATAGCTGAAGCCTTATCTTAATAAAGATTTGAAAAAGGAGGTGGACTAAGATTTGAAACTCAATCAGGAAAAGGCTTTCATTGTTGGTTTTGCGTTTACCCTCAAACAGTCAGTCCAGGAATCAAAACTAATAATCCAAAAAGTCCTTTGGTTATGCTTAACAAAAAGATTGTTATAGATACTAGATAAACAGAAGTCAATGCTGGGATAGAGAAATTTAAAAGAAGTTTGATGAGAAACAAATTCTCCCATTTATTGAATAACAATGGATAGAATAACGATGGAAATCATATTAGATAAAGAAGACCTCACAGTTAAATTCATTTTGTATAAGAACTTATTGATGCAGTCTCAACTGACACTGTAAATAATGAATGTTCAGTCGAAGATTATTAGTTAAGGATCAAATATATCAAATCCTAATAATAGTAACAACAGCAATCATTTCTAATGAGAAGTAATTAATCTTTAATTGAATGTCGTTGCCCCAATATTCTTATAGTGGATGATGAGCAAATAAATATATTGGCATTATCAATATTGTTAGAATAACTTGGTTTAAGTTCTGATCAAGTATTTAATGGGAAAGAATGTGTGGATTTAATATATTCAAAGTGTAAAAAAAGTAATTTTAAAGAATAATATTAGCATGTTGTGGCAAATGTTATGATCGATAGTACTCATTGATATTTATGGATATAAATATGCCTCTGCTTGATGGATGGGAAGCATCTAAATAAATTAAAAAGCGATTTTAAATAGCTATAATTGCTTGTACTGCTTTTACTGATAATCAAACAAAAGAATAGTGTTATTAAAACGGAATAGATTACTATTTATCCAAACCAGTAAAAAAGGAATCATTAATTCAAGTATTGTAATATTATCGTATACTTTGACTTTATAAATTCTTTATTTATTATATAATTTCTATGTAAATTAATTTATTATATTCAAATAATTAAAAGGGTACTACTTAAAAATCTAGAGAGGAATAAACTCATAATTCTACTTTGGATTATTCAAATCTATAGCTGTCTTTATCTGTTTTATTTTTTTTTCAGAATATAATTCCATTATTTTATAAGAATGACGTAAATTCTTTATTTTATTATAATAAATAAATTAATTGGTGTCATTTAATTTAACTATTTAAAACTTATAATCCGAAATAACAATAATTAATGCTCAATAATTGTGGGGAGTTCTTAAGAAGGGTTGATTAATTTGGTGCTAACTACAAACCTAGCTATGCATATGGAGAAGTTTAGTATAAGACTTCTTTGGGTGGTTTTCTTTCGATAATTTTATACGGATTAAGTTTAGCTTATCTAGTATATGAGATGGTATTATGGAGATCTGGAAGAATACTTCCGAAAATAACATCTTTAAATACTGAAATTGAGACTTATGAATTATCATTTGACAAAGTAACTATAGCATCGTTTTGTTTGAGAAGACATAAAAGTATATAAGATTAAATTGACCCTTTTGATCCTAATCAAGTAGTTTTATTACCCATGCTGTATTAAATTATAGATGATGAACTTTAAGAACCAATTCCATTACTTTCGACTAAGAAATCAGAAAAACATGAAACTATATTGATTGAACTAAAAGATGTGATATTGTCAAATAATGAACATGAATCATTGGATCATCCAAATAGGGAGTATATGCTTATATTACAGCAATGTGTTTAAAACTTATTACCTACAGGATGGTTTTGTGCAGATGAGGATAGAATCAAGAAATTCTTTAATCAAAAATAGAACTAATTGACAATTCAAACGTTTGTTAATCAATACAACACTTCAACAAGAGAATTGGATCTAGTTGAGTAAGATTATTATGCTTCAATCGATAATAAAACAACATATTTTAGCCAAATAACAATTTGTACATCAAACGTATCAATAGATACTGGATTTTTGTTGGAAAGTATAGATACGATTGAATTTCCCAGTTCAACGTAATAATATATTCAGTAAATGGATTTAGATTATTTTACACACACTTTTCATGAGGAAGTCTATGTTGTATTTGAATTTGAGTTGGGAACTCTCTAATCAACAGTTTATATTGAATACCCTAAATTTTCAGAAGTTTTGGCAAATATTGGATCAATAATTTCATTCTTTTTATTTTTTTCTCATGTAGCCTACATAATCAACGAGAAGAATCTTGAATTAAAAGTAGTAAGAACCTTAATAGAAATGTACTATCCTTAAGTGAAAGAAATTAAATTCAAAAAGAATATTTTTGGCAAAATAATTGATATTCAATATTAAAATTAAAAGGTAGCAATTACATTTTAAGAAACGTATAAGAAATTATTGAGAATAGCCTCTGCAAAGTTATGTTTAACCAATACACTCTATGAAATTTCTAGATTATAATTTATTATTAGATCAATAAGTGATAAAGATGTCTTAAGAAATTGTCATAATATTGGAATAAGATTAAAATCACTAGATATTATCCCTGATATTGATAAAAGTAACGTAATACAAGTTGAGAATGTAAAAAATAATCAGGAATTGAAATAAGAAATCATTGAGAATATTTCAATCGATGATTAAAATCCAAACATGCTAAAAATTGTAAATATTAATTTTTAATAAGATTTAGATTCCTTAAGCATTAGTAGATGGACCACCCTCAATAATATAATTCTAATAATTAAATTAATCTCAAAGTCTTTATTTAGGAAAGAATCTTCAGCCTTAAGAATCATTAGATGATGAATTGAAACTAACTGATGAAGATTTCTATGTTCTGATGTAATAATAAACAAAAATAAAAGATTTAAACATTGCTGATTTTTATGAAACTGTGACTCCAAAAGGCTATTAATAAAATAATCAACAAAATTCATCAACCTGAACACTATGTAATCATTATGTGAAATTTATATTATTGTATATAAATAATTGCTCTGTTAATCTTCTTGTTATTTATTTTAATAAAATAAATTCAATTAAGGAACAATGTAATTCAATTAAGGAACAATGTAATTAAATTAAGAGATGTAAGAGTATCTTTTATTTTTTTGTCGTATTTTTTAAAATGACATCATTTTTAAGTTTATATTATTTTATTAAAATTAAATTATGTCATTAACTTAATCTTAATTAGATAACTAATTTACATTTTCTAATTATAGATAAAAGAAATATGATTAATAATATCTAAGAATTCTTAAGAAGAGTCGATTAATTCGGAGCAAAATTATAAGCCTAGCTATGCTTACGGTGAAGTGCAATTTAAAACATCTCTAGGAGGACTACTTTCAATTTTGCTCTATGGGGCCAGTTTATCATACTTAATTTATGAATTAATTTTATGGAGGTCAGGATAAATTTTGCCAAAAGTAACAAGCATGGCAACTGAGATTGAGACATATGCTTTAAATTTCGATTAAGTAGCTGAATTTTGCCTTCGAAGGCACAAAAGTATTCCTGATTAAATAGATCCTTTTGAACCTGAAAATATGGTATTGTTACCAATGTTATATAAAGTTATAGAGGACGAACTTTAAGTGCCAACACCTCTATTGTCAAAGAAACTATCTTTGGAACATAACATGATTCTAATTGAACTCAAAAATATTTTACTTTCTAATAATGAGAGAGAAGAACTCGATAATAAAAATATTGAATATATTGTTAAATCATAAAAAACCCTGATATTTGGGGCTTGGAAAATATTAATTATAAGCACTTTCAAAAAGAAATTATTGTAAGCATTCTCAATTTTATTCTTAACTTATTAGCTTTATATATTCATATTAATAAATTGATATTAAACTTGATGCTGTACCTTAACATTAGAAACATTAAATTAAAATCTTTTGGCAATTTCACATGCTATTCAAGCTAAAATACTTTAGAATTAACAAAAACGAAAATTAATAAAATTAATTTGAAAAATAAGAATTTTAGTTAATACAGAAATAAAACATTAAATTACAATCTTATTTTATATATCAAAATTTAGCTACGTTTGAGTTCTTCTTTTAGTCAAACTTTAAGAAATTCCTCCATTTTTTTACTTTTTAACAATACGATTATGTTTGAGGAGTGCGATTAAAGTGTGTTACCAGAAGGATGGACTTGTGCGAATGAAGATAGAGTTAAAAAATTTTTTAGTTAAAAATAAAATCAGCTCTTTATTAGAACATTTGTCAATTAATATAATACATCAACTAAATAGTTAGAATTGATAGAGCAAGATTATTATGCTTCTTTTGATAATAAAACAACATATTTTAGCTAATTGTCATTTGGCACATCTAACGTCTCAGTTGATACAGGATTCCTATTTGAAAGTATAGAAATACATGAATTTCCAAGTTAAATAGTCTCATACAATCAGTAAATGGATTTAGATTATTTTACACATACTTTTGGTAAAGACGTATTCATTGTATTTGAATTTGAATTAGGAACACTTTAATAAACAATATTTGTTGAATATCCAAAAGTATCAGAAGTTTTGGCAAATATAGGATCTATTATTTCGTTTTTCTTATTCTTTTCAAATGTGGCTTATTTAATAAATGAAAAAACACTTGAAGATAGGGTAGTAAGAGCTGTAATAGAAATGTATTATCCTTAGTTTAAGAATATTACATTTATATCAAATTGGTATTCTAAAATTATTGGAGTTAAATATTAAGATAAGTCTATTCCATTTAATAAATTTATGTAAAAATATAGAGACTTAACTGAAATTGCTCGATAAAAACTTTGCTTGACTAATTCCCTCTATGAAATCTCAAGATTATAATTTATCTTACGTTCTAATTTTGATCCAGATGTAATGAGTGCAAGCCATAGTATTGGGATCAAATTAAAAATATTGGAAACTTCTCCTGATCCAGAGGAGAAATCAGAAATCTAATAAATGAATAAAGTGCATGATTTTCATGTTGAAAATGTAGATGATTAATCTTTGGAAGAAATAAGAGTACAAGCATAAAATAATGTAAATTTAATAAATAATTATAAGAATCCTTAAGCCACTCTTGATTTTAATGTACACAGTGTAATAAATATTGATTAACTATAAAAACCATAAAATCTCTTCATTATCAATGGGAATCAGAACTTATCAAATAATTTATAAAATGAATAATTAAAATTAAATGACGAAGATTTTTATATCTTGATGTAAAATTAATAAGAAATAAAATTTGAGAATTAAAAAGAATAATCAACTATTTATTTACAAAAATTATCAGAATTAAATGCAAAATGATTTTTTCACATTGTATATAATTTTTTATTAACATCAAAACTAATTCAAAAATTAATTTTACAATCAGAATTTTTACCCTGCATGATAAGCCTACACAATTCTAGTTTATGGAACTTGACTTCTGAAAAGGTTACTATCCATAGTGCTATTTCTTTGTTGGGATTTTATTTAAGTTTAAGCAACATTAGCTCTAGAATTTAATCTAGCTTAATAGTTTGCATTATCATAATTATAATGTAGAGTTGAAGAATTATATAAGGTAGATTAATCCAATTACTCTGATTTTAAGAGGAATGTTTATAGAATCAGTTTTGCTAATTATGATTTATATAGTACGTTTTAGTCTGATTATGGAAGAATTTACTGTTTTTTTTTCACATTATGGACATCTTCTAAAATTTATAGAACAACAAACTCCAATTTTATGTAATTGACAATCTATTTATTGCCTTTAATTATAACTTGAAAAACTTGAAAAACATATAGAGCATTCTCCTTCTTCAAATTATTATTTATTCTAATCTTAACTCTTTTGTTCAAATATTTATTATTATACATTACTTAATATTTATGAGTTATTTTTTGATTATTATTATTATTATTATTATTATTATTATTATTATTATTATTATTATTATTATTGTTATTATTATTATACTTATTGATGAATAATAAATCTAGAAGGATATAAATCTACCTTTTAATTTGAAGCTTATACTTATTACTATAATTGTAATTTTTACTTCTCGATAGCTTGCTATTATTATTATATTCGAAGTTACATTTCCTCTTCCTCCTTCTATTATTATTCTACTAACATAGATTATTGTTATTAATCATAAAATATTTCAAATTCCATTCCAAGTATATTATTGCATTATGGACATTTAACATGATATTAATATCTCTAATTTTATATAAATTTTTGAACCAACATCTAGCTACAGAAAAAACAAAGTAAATGGGAGCAAGTTAGATCTTTATATAATTTGCTTACATTATATTCATTCTAACATGTACTACATTTTTTAGTTTATGTAGAGTTTTAAATTTTTTATTGATCATATTAATATTAGTTTTTTTACTAAATTAGTGAATTATCTATTGCGCTCTTGCAATCTTTTATTGGGCATTTCTACCCTATTTTATCTGTCAAACAATTGATGCAAAATTTATGATTACAGGATTTATTAACAAATAAAGTTTAATCATTAAGATAATTACAATAACTACATATTTATTTTGTTGAATTGGATAGATTTTTATATTAATCTTCTTTCTTTATGTAATTGTTGTTACTTGTAGTAATATATTAGCTATTTGAGGGTTAAAATTTAGGATAATCATTAACAATTTATTATGATTTTGTTAATTTAAGTTATTATTCTGTGTATTTTTCTTGATTTAAAAATTAGATAATATCTTTTACATTTATTTTATATTTGCAATAATTATTGCATTAAATATATGATTGTTAATAATTCTTTTTTTTTAATTCACTTAAACATTTCTTACAAATATTATGAGAGCAACCAGGATTGGTAAAAAACTCATTAGATTTCTTAAAACATATTTAACATAATTGATACTATTCTTGATTTACAGTTTTAATTTATTTTGCTAAATAATATTCATCAAATTGTTAATAAATGATAATTTTTGATTTACTTACAAATCCTAGGTTTTCCTGTCCAATGAAAATGACTAAAATGTAAAAATATTTTGCTAAACTTTGGATAGCAATTTTAGGATTATTTATTGACTATTCTAAATTAAATAAATCGCAAAATTCTTTTAATAAATAATCACCTTTTGAATTATTGATGTCAAATTTCTTAAGTTAAGAGAAAAATTCTTTTTGATCAATTTACTGAGTTAGTAAGCTATGAATATATCTAGATATCTATAATGAGTCTGGATTTGTATATTGTCTTTTTGGTTTCGCCAATGTTTCAATTGCTTTAAAATTTTGATTTGCTATAAAAAAATCCATTAAAGCTATAAAAAACGTAGATAATAGATTTTGTCCAAGATATTGCAATTCAGAATATGACTATAATTCTTTATATTAGCTTTTTAGAATTGGTGTTATTTGGATTACATCGTATAATTATAATTTAGGCTTCATTTAATATTATAATTAACATAATATTACATATTCAGTTTCTTTATGAGAATTTAATATAATTGAGTAAAATTACGAAAATGCACACACAACCCAACTAGAAATGAAAATACTTATATTAGGCATCATAAGATAATTATTTTGAAAGGAATGGATGGAAAAATTTTGATTAAAGAATGGATAGTTTTTTTAAGAAAATAAATTATAAATTAAGTAATTGGTTTGAGTATTTGAATATCTTTGAGATATTTATTAAGTTAGATATGGAAGTGATTTATTATAGATCTGCTTATTTTTGCATTATAAAATTATATAGAAATTTCTAAATTCTGATTAGATAAGAGAAGGTGATTCATGAGTGGCTCGAAAATATTTATGAAGACATGGTTATTTGATAAGGAAAGATAAATAAATATAATTTATGGCAACTAAGGAACACAGTCTTTATAAATTAGTAAGCAAAGATTAAGCTGAAGCATTTGCATGGTCATTTGAAGGTCCAAATACAGAGGCAGTACTTTATCCATTCTAATTCCCTCCAATTAGACCAGATGAAGTTAGAATTCAATAGACATATTTTGGTTTATGCTATACAGATTGTAAATTGTATGATTTATTTTTTAGGTCATCTTGTTAATCAAGATTGGTTCCCAATTAATTATCCAAGTGTTCCTGGACATGAAATCTTAGGTCATGTAGTGTAAAAAGGTGACTAAGTAACACAATTTTAAATTGGTGACTTGGTTGGAGCAGGATTTATAAGAGATAGTTGTGGAAAATGCAAATAATGTATTTTAGGAAATGATTAATTGTGTGGATAAGTTGGTAATGAGCATTTGATTCCAATTCCTAAATTTGGTGGATTCGCCACTCATGTTTAATTGCCAGCAAAATGGGCATTTCCAATTCCAAATACAATTCCTTAACATCTTGCACCACCTCTGTTGTGCGCAGGTATTACAGTATATGCTCCACTCAAAAGACATTTCGGAGCCAATAAATAAGTTGGTGTTCTTGGAATTGGTGGTCTAGGACATATGGCTATTAAATTCTCAGCTGCTCTAGGAATGAAAACAACTGCAATTTCTACCTCAGCAGATAAAGAAGAAGAGGCAAGATCATATGGTGCAGTTGATTTCATTTGTACTAAAAATCAAGAATAGATGGCAAAAGCAAATGGAAAATTTGATATGATTTTGAGTTGTGCTAGTGCCAATACTGTTGATGAATTTATTGCTTATACAAATCTTATCAAAAGTGGAGGAGATTTTGTGATGGTTGGTATTCCTGCACTCACAAAAGTAGAACTTCAATTACCATTTTTCGCTTTGGTAGTTAGACAAATTTCCTTTGTTGGATCTCTTGTAGGTTCAAGACAAGTATAATTTTATGTAAAATCCTTAGGAAAATTATGAAATGCTTGAGTTCGCCAATAAACACAAGATCTACCCAACATGCGAGTAATTTGAGTTTGAAAACTTCAAAGGTGCTTATGATAAATTATTAAACGGAAGACCAAAATATAGATGTGTTGTAAAAGTTGGAAACGCTCCAGAAACACTCAAATAATGAGAGTATTATATAAAGAAGCAATTTAAATTTTATATCTTCTCTAAATAAATATTAATGTAATATTTATACAAAGCCAAATAACAAATCCTTCTGAACTCCTTTATTTAAAATATATAAAAAAAAGACCTGAAGTTACATTCATATAGCTTAAAAGATCGATTGATTTGTGTTGTAAAATTTTCATTCAACAAAAACCATTTCTTTGTTTATAGCTTTAATGTAAATATTTAATGTTTAAATAATATATTTTCATTTAAGATTTTTGTGGTCTATAAAACTATATGCTAATGAGAAATAAATTTCTCATTTTTGTGCTGCTATATCTAATCATTGATTTCTATGTTTAATTAATTATAATATAAAATTTAAATAAAAAGTTTGGAAAGTATCTAATTGTTGTCACAACAACTAGAGAACAAGTTAATCACTAGATTTTTATGCCATATTGTTTATTACATTTATGAATAAATATTTCTAATGAGAATTTTGTTATTATTTATGTAAAAAACTTTAATTTTATTTATAAAGTATAATTAAATAATATATTATATACTAATAAATTAAATTCTAATATCTGATTCAGATATAGAAATCTTAATTAAAATTTAAAAATAAGTTTATGGATCGTCTTAATCCTAATTCAAGAGATTGCATAGTTCCTCTTATTGAAGAAAATTCTCCTTGTATTTGTAATATTTAATATTTAATAATAGAAGCAAACAAACCAGAAATCGATCCTCACTTATTATTACCATAATTTACATAAATGATGTAGAATCCAGATTTCTTTCTTCAATCTGTATAATTAGAACAGATAAAGCAGATTCAATCATCATTTTTTTCACAGATGAATAATATTCCATTAATTACAGAAGAACCTAGGGTAATGGATTTGTTTACATAATAACTGTTATAATAACAACTTATGATTAATGCAGCATTACTAAACCAATTCTAAGTACTTTAAATACAAATTAGGGTGTTGAAAATATAAATTATAATCAAACAAAAGATCTCGGTGATAATAAAATAAAAAGAAAACATATAAAAAAATCACACAATCCTTAATTTAATAATGGTACCATAATTTTATATGTCACAGGTCATTGGAGTGCTTAGGAACATCAAGTCTATTTAACATTTTTGTAATAACATAGAGAAGTTATGGAAAGTTCTGAATTAAAAAAAACCAATAAAATTTTTAAACTCATGTCTGATATCATTAAGTCTAGATCTCCTTCATAATGTCGTTCTCATCATTAAAAATTCAATCCTTACTCCAAATATTTAGTTAATGTAAAATTGCTTCATTTATATTAGAATACTATAGTAAGAAGGAAAATGAAAGAATAAATGTTAAATGATCCCTAACTTTAACACCAATACTAAATAGAGAATGAGAATATTTAATAATAATCTTAGGATTCAAATTAGAAGATCTAACCTAAATAGCAAGAGTAAGATTCAAATCCTAAAGTTGAATCTTAAAAATAATTATAAGAGCCCAATATTATAGATGACTAGCCATAAATTAGTCCTTAAGAATGATTGATGAATTATTAGATGATTATCACCCATTAAAAATTTTATAATAAAAATTAAATATTCTTTAGCTTATAATATTCATATTCCAAAATTTCAATCACTATTATAAGTTCAAATTGAAAAGAAATATTATAAATCAGCTTTAATACAATTATCTTATATTTATTCTTCAAATAAATATTTACACAGTAATATTTATAATTTTATCAAAAATTAGATTTATGTGGTAATCTTAAATATAATTTTTCAATAATCATATAGAAGATGAGAATATTTAATGGGATTTCCTCACTTATTGTTTTATTTTTGGAATAAATACAATTAGTAAATTGATCATTTATTTTTTATAAATGATTAGTTATACTATAATAAAAATTATTATAAAGTAAAATTATTTTAGTAAATCATTAATTATTAATGCTTTAATATCAAATATTAATACTAAATAATATATGTTTGTAAAACTTAAATTAAATTATGATAGTCAATTCGGGAAATCTGATAGTCAATATCTAAAATGATATTATGTCAAGATATCAGAAAATCAGCTAAATAGGCTAGGGGACATTCGGGAAAGTATATAAAGTGAAAAATTAAGCTAATGAACTTAGAGCATTGAAGATAATATCAAAGAGAGACTTCACTATATAAAATGAAATTGAGAACATGAAAAAATTAGACCATCCTAATATCATGGCGGTTTATGAAATAGCTTAAGATGAATAGTTCTATTATGTTATTAGTTAATTGTGTGATGGAGTTGAATTATTTGAAGAGATTCATACAAGAATTAAATCGAATAAACCATTCTAAGAACAGGAGGTTAGATATATATTTAAACAAATTCTAAGTGCTATAGCATATGCTCATGATAAAAATATTATTCATAGAGATATTAAACCAGAAAACATTTTAATTGATCCTTCTGATCAACACATAAAGATAATTGATTGGGGTTTAAGTAAAGACATAACAAATATTGATTATATAAAATAAAAAATTGGAACTATAGATTATGCAGCTCCAGAAGTTTTATTAGAGAAGGGTTATGATAAAAAATGTGATTTATGGTCATGTGGCGTAATTCTATATATTTTACTATCTGGAGAAACTCCATTTCCAGGAAATAATACCTAAGAGATAGAGAAATAAATCATATCTTCTAAATTTAGTATGAAACAAAAGATTTGGAAAAAAATTTCTTATGAGGCCAAAATTTTATTAAAAAATTTATTGTAAAAAAATCCATCGAAAAGGTTCAGTGCTTAATAGGCTTTAGAGAGTAAATGGATATAAAGGAAAAGCGAGATAGCTTCATAGGAGATCTAAACAAAAGAAATGTAGTTAAGACTTTAACATTTTACTCATTTCCGTTGTGAAAGTAAATTAGTGTAGGCAACACTCCATCTTATGATTTAATAAAACTTAACTTAAGAATAATAAAAACAATTAAGGAAGACCTTCTAAGAATTAGATAAAAATGGAGATGGTAAATTAAGTATGGAAGAATTAAAGGAATATTATTCAAATGGAACAGATATTTTGGATTTGTTTAGCAGAATAGATACTGATAAGAATGGTTTCATAGAATTTACTGAATTCTTAACTGCTGCAGTAGACATGAAAAAATTAGCTTCTGCAGATCAATTAAAATAAGCCTTTTAATTATTAGATTTAAATGGGGATGGTTTCTTAGAAATTGAAGAAATAAAAAAAATGTTTAATGGAAAAATTTAAGTTTAAGATGAAAAATAATGGGATTAATTACTGTTAGAAATGGATGAAAACGGAGATGGTAAGATATCTTTGAAAGAGTATTAAGAAGCTATAACTAAATTTTTAGATTCTTCAGAACATTCCTCAAAAATTCAATCTTCAAATACTTTTCAAGAGATTGAACCATTTGTTTGTAAAAAAGTAAAAGTTAATGAATCTCCTTATAAACTAAGAGATAGAAAAATTAAATGATTAATACTAAACTGAAGTGCTAATTTATATTTATTTTTAATTCTTTATATTTTCTGTAGATAATCTTTCATAAAATATGAAGATAAAATTATTTATTTAGTGAGTGTAATTTCTAATTCGTATCTTCATATTAATGTTAAAGTACTTAACACTAAGAAACATTTAAATCTATTGTTAAATCTTCTTTAATTATATTTTATTTTATCAATTCATCTATAGAAGATATTGTTCTTTTATGTAAGGCAATTAATTAACCATTAGATTGTATTGATTTTTATTTTTACTACAATATTGTTTTAATTTCAATAAATTCAAAATTAAACATTTCTCTGTAGCAATTTAATCCTTTTTGTTGATTTAAAATTTTCCTGTTGTTTCTCATAATGTTTTCAATTAAAGTTAAATCTTCTACTTAAATTTTAATTGCATAACAAACATATTTATTATTAACTATAACATTTTTTTATCCTTTTAGAGTTTTAACTTTAAAAGTAGCATAAGTTTCTTCAAACAATTCTTTAATTGCATTTTCCTCTGTAGTTAATCTTGGTTCTAATTTGCCTCCTGCTTCAGTGAAGAAAACTCCTCCTCTTCCAGTACCGCTTAACAATAAAAGATAAAGTTCTTATTTACACTCAATAAAAACCATGACTCCAGAACCATTTATTTTTTATACTTACATTTATTTATTTATACATTATTATTATCATAATACTCAATTATCAGTCCAAGAGGGTTTTCTCTTTTCAACAAAGGCAGTCATTCCTTCTTTTCTGTCTTAAGTTGCAAATGTAGAATAGAATGCCTTTCTTTCATATTTCACTCCTTCTCTTAACCCAATATTTTCTGCTTCATTAATAGTATCCTTGATTAAAGCAGCAACAGGTCTATAATAAATGTGATGATGAATAAAATACTTGCTAAATGAAGCTATCTTCTCAGCAACCTTAAGTGTCTCATCAACTAAGTTTTATGGTGGAACTACTTTGCTAACTAATCCATATGAAAGTGCAGTCTAAGCATCTATAAATTCTCCTGTTAATGTCATTTCCATAGCTTTGGACTTTCCTACTGCTCTAATTAATCTTTGAGTTCCTCCACATCCTGGAATCTGATTTAATTAGAATATTTATTACTGTTCCTAAGGTAATCTCGGGCAACCCAAATTTAGCATTCTCTCCTGCATAGATTATATCACACATCAATGCTAATTCAAATCCTCCACCTAAAGCATATCCATTGACTGCTGCAATAATAGGTTTTTTAATATTAGTCAAGTTTTCCCATGCTAAAAATAATATCCTTTTTTACAAGCAAGCATTTAAATATTTTAAACTTGTGGGAACGATTTGTCTTACATTTCTTTTATGTCTGCTCCAGCTGCAAATGCTTTTTCATTTCCTGTGATAACAATTGATCCATATTCAGGATTTGCATCTATTTCTTATGTTACTTAATTCAATTCCTTAATTAATCCATCACATAAGGCATTCAATGCTTTTGGCCTATTTAATTAAATCAAGGCCACTTTTCCTTTTTATGTAAGATTAATGAAATTGTATGTGCTAAATCTGAACAATGATTTCCTAAACATAATGAAAAAAATAATTTATTTTATAAAATGACGTATTTCAGATATATGTTTTATTGTTTTATTTTAAAATTAACTTATTTCAATAATTATTATCTAATTATTTTCTTAGATTATCTAAATCTCTATTAAGTCTCTCTATCTAATTGTTTTTATCAATGATTCTAAATTAATTGTACTATTAATTACTATTTATTAAGATCAGAATTTTCTTATCCTCTCTTTCTAAAGTTATCCAATTCGTTTTCAGCCCTATTCAGTTTATCATTAAGTTTACTACATTCTCCACTTAAGAATCGAACCTACAATTTTAACATATAAAATATTACTTTTTCCTATAAGATTCTCAATTTCTCCAATTCTTATTAGTTCTATTTTAATTAATTATCTAAAGTGTCTCTTTCAATGCCTCTAAAAGGATATAAATTATATAAATTACAATTAATCAATATTTTAGTTAGCCTTTTAAATGTCAGCAATAAGAACTTCATGTTATCTCTTTAAAGTATCTAAAGCATCTTTATCTTATAATAAATGATTAATTTATTCTTTCAATAATCGTTCTCTATAATAATTTAAAACAATATATTTACTATTCCGATAATTATTAAAGTTATTCACTTAATTTTGTAATTTCATTGTTTGCAATCTACAAATTCTACTTTAGATTGTTGTTTTCTTCTGTCTTTTCAGCTAGTTACGCTGTTAATCTTTCTTGATTAGTTTAAGCAAAAACTAATTTATTTTCAATCTCTCTTAATTTAGCTTATAATTCTCTAGCTTCAGTAGCTTAGGCTTCTAATTTACTAATTTTTTATCTGGCGTCATCGTATAGTTTGCTCTTCTCTTTAAATTCCCTTAAAATTCTTTCATTGTCATTTCTAAATTAGGTTAATCCTTTTTCTAAATTCTATAATTTATCTTGAAGAGTTCTTGTATCTTGAACTTAAGTTTCTAATTATTATTTTCCTTAAAGCATATCTTCATTTTCCTTATTCAATATATTAATTCTATTCAATAAAACTGCTATATAATCTTCTGCAGATTTCAATGCATTTTAAGATATTAATAATTAATTATTCAATTGATCTAATTCAAATTATTTCTATCTCAGATCCTATTTAAGTTTATCAATTTCTGTATTATCAACTTAAACAGATGATTTCTCTATACGAATTTCTTTAGTAATTGTATGTTTAGGTGAAGATTGTCTATTTACAGTGACTTAATTCTCTAAATCAGATTTTTAAGATTCTAATCTATTAATTTCTTCAACAGCATTTTATAATTTTCTTTCAATATCATGTAAGTTTTATTCTTGTGTCTTCAATCTAGCAATTTCATCATTTAATCTTTTAATTTATTCTTTTTAATCCTCTGACTCCTTCAATTTATTAATAATATCATTTTGCAATCTAATAATTTCATTGTTTAATAATTCTGCTTATTTTTCTCTTTCTTAGATTGATGCCTATAATGCAGAGATATTCATTAACTCAATATCTTTAAATTATAATTATAATAAGGCTTCATTAAGCTTGTTAGTTGTTTCATTAATTCTTTTATCTTGCTAATCACAGTAAGTTTATAATGCTTTCATTTCTCCTAATTGATGATTCAAAGAGATAATAGAATTGTTTTGTTATTGTAATTACTTTAGTCTCTCCTTTAATAATTCATTAAGTTTGACAATTTCATCTTACATCTATTTCATTTTATTTAACAAATCTTCAATTTATTATTCAAAGAATTTCTTCTCTATTTCAAGAGATCCTATTTATCTTCTCAATTTTTCTAAATCTTAATTCTTTAGTTTAATAATATTTTTCATCCTATCAATTTCAGCTGAGAACAAAGCACACTTATTTTCTAAATCTTCATTCTTCTTTTATAATCTATTAAAATCTTCTTCCAATTATTAATAATTAGTTTTGAAATCTTGTAATTAATATTAAAGATCATCTACTTAATTTAACAATTATTTATTTCTCTCATCTTAATTAACTAAATTGAGATTATAATATTCAATTTCACTTATTTTTTGTCTCAATTCTAATTCCAATCTTTCTATTTCTGCTTTCTAATCAGCAACTTTCTTTCTTAATAGATTATTTTCATCAGTTAATTCCTTGTTTCTCTATTCTAATTACATTTATTTTCCTTATAATTTTGTTATTTCCTATTCTTTATCTCTCAAATCATTACTAAGTTTCTCAACCTCATTTTCTAAATTACCACATTTGGATTATAAATCACTAACTTTAGAATCCTAACTCTAATTTTAAGATTGTAATCTATTTAACTAATCTTCCAAATCTTAATATCTCTTCTTTAATCTTTCTAAATCTTAATTCAATTATTAGTTTTATAATCTTAATTCTGCAATCTTACCTTCATACTCTGTAAATTTAGATCCAGAAGCTTAATCACTTTCTCTTAATTTATTCTTATAATCATCCAACTCTCTTTGAGCAGCTAACAATTATTATTTTAATCTTTCATATTCATCATCTTTATTTTTTAAAAGTTAATTCAATCTATCTTACTCTGCTTTTAGTGCTTTTTATTTATTATCCCAATCATTTGATCTCAACTCCCATTCTCTCAATTAATCTTCATATTACTTTGCTGAATCACCACTAGATCTTAATTCTAATTCATGGTCGTCTTGCATTTGTCTCATCTATTATTCTAAGATACCATATCTTCTTTCCCAATCCAATGATTTTCTATTCAATTCGTCATACTTTAATTACCAATCCCTCATATCTGTATCATATTTCGATTTTAAGTTATTGTATAGACTCTCAAATTCTTTCCATTTCTTTTCAGCATCTGCTAATCTCTATGGTAAAGTCTAATCCACTTGCCCATATTTGTTTTTAGCATCAGCTAAATCTTACTCCAATGATCTTATTCTCTTATTTAATTCATCTATATCAATTCTATATCTATTTTTAAAACTTACTTCTATTTATTAATCTATTGTAATGCTTCCTCATATTATTTCTTCAATTAATTAAATTAATCAATCGTACCACCACTACTTTGTTTTAATTCATTGATATATTTAACCAAATCATTGTTCTCTCTTACCAATCTATCATTCTCTAAAGCAAGTAAAAAACACACAACTTCGGGATTCTTACCGAGCCATTTTCTTTCACCAGTAACGGGTGCTTAGGGTAAAGGCTTAGAAGCACTTGTTGAAACCGCTTATTAGATCTATTGTGTCGTTGTTGAACCTTAAGGTTGCATTATTGAAGCTCTACTCTACTGTCTTGATACATTTCTGCTCATTATTATTATTAATATAATAAAGATATATATTAAAAATTATTTATAAACAAGTTCGATATAGTTTTTTTATTTCTTCATTATTTTATTGTTTTCTTCCTTAAAATTTTGATTAAAAACTTTATTCTCAATAACTGTTATTTTGAATAAGATAAACCTTCATCCTTCCATAAAACCAAATATTAAATACACTAATCCGTATCTTCTTAAATAAATTGGAATATTGTTCCCATATTCCAGTCAATATGATGTCTTTTCTAATATATTCTTCAATTTTCATTTTTATTTATTAATGTTTAATTCTATCTTTGAAAGAGAAATTATTTAAACCTTTCAATCAAATTAGTCATCATTTTAGTTAAATAAGTTGAATTCCAATAATCAAATGTTAAATATTATGCAATATCAAAAATCTATACAACTTTTAGCCCTATTTATAGAATTAATCATTTATAATCTTTCATAGTTTTATAATCTTAAATAACTGAAACTTTGATAGAAGGTTTTTATTAATTACACTATCCCTTTTTAAAGTAATTAGTCTAAATTTAGAAAAAAACTGTAATATATTATCAAATTATCTTTAAATCTTTTTTTGTGATCCATCCTTCTCTGGATAAACATAATTAATATTATTTATATTAAATTTCATTATTACTAAATTAATATAGATTAGAAATCTATTAGATTATATGGGAATAGATAATCAAGACTCCTCTAGTTTTTTGAACATATTTAAGCATTTTTAATTGGTCAAAAGAATTTAAAACTTAAAATAAATTAATGATTATGTTTATTGATGACTATGTTTGAAAAATAAAATAATAGAAACAAAATTAAAAGGCAAGCTTTATTATCTAGTTCCATCCAAAGATAAATGATTATTGTATATCCTAAATATACATTCTAGATTACATTAGATTTAAAATTAAATGATAATATTTATTTTGGTTACTCTATTAAATTGACTTGGAAAAGAGACAATTTTTAAGCTGAATTTTTTTCTAATAAAAACTACATTTTGTATAATAAAAATTAAATGCTTTTGAATTAGAAATTATTATTTACTTCACAAAAATGTATTTCTTTAAATAAAAAATTAATGAGTAAAGCTTAAGAACCTTTAGGGACCCCATTTTTACTGTTGATCAATATACTAATAATTGAATTTTATATTTAACATTAATTAATTAATATATAAAAATGTAATTAGATTATTAAAGAGTTTAAAGAATTACAGATACATACAATTCAACGTTTCAACGTAAATTGTATTATGAATTTTAATTTGCATTTATAGCCATTACAACACTCTTAACATTTGGAATAACAAAAATCACTTTATTAGGCTCTATAGCAATTTTGAGAAAATTATTGAAAAAATTGTGTAAAACTGAATTCTTTTCATCGAATTAAATGATCTTTAATTTGGTCTATGGAATATACTGTTTAGATGCAGTGTATTTGTTTTTGACCAATTTTAGAACTGTCTAACTGCCATCATAAGTTATTATGTGTTATCAGTAATGATCCTTACAATTAGGTTGGTCATGTATATGTATGTGGGTACCAAAAATCAAAAAGAAAGGCATTTTACATTAGAGAATTCATTGAAAAATATAATGTTTAGAGAAATTGAATTAGCCTACATTTATGCTTTAACCTATCTAGAGCAATCAACATCAATTAATTAAATTATACTTATATTATGCTTCTTAATATAGTTATTTATATTTTAAATGACAAACTTAATAAATTAGAGAGGAGAATTACTCTAACAAAGAGCAAAGGGTTTAAGTGTCTGGATTAAATTACCATCTAAACCACCTGGAGACTTTGTTAATTGGAATTACACGTAAGAAAAATATCCTCCAAATGTTACTGTCTAATATAATAATAATTATTATAGGTTGTAAAACTTATATAATACATCTCCACCAGAAGACATTAAAGCCATTTTTATATAATTATTATTTTACAACATTTAGAAGACCAAACAAAGATTGTCAATCATCTTGTTTATAGTTTGTGTATTAGCTGTTTTGATTGACATTGATGCTTTAATGTTCAATTTAGAAATTTCATACACAATCATCCCAGATTTCAGAAAATGATATATCAAATTACACAAATCAAAATTTAAAATTTTAATAATATTTCATAATAATTAAATTTTAATTTGTTATCATATTTAGGTTCTTTTATGATAAAATATTAAAAATAACATCCTTTCGTTATCTTTAAAAGCAATCTATTAGTTTACTTGTTCGTAAAAATATAAATAAATTTTATATATATATATGTATTTAATAGAATTTATAAAGAAAATTTAAAAAAAAATGCATTTTCTAATAGTATTCAAGTTTTCATTAACTCTTTAATAAATTATCACCTTATGTTAATAAGTATTTTTTTTGAAATAATAACCTAGTCAAAAATATTAATTTCATTCAGATAAAAATAATGTAAATAAAACATTAATTAGACAATTAGAAAAAATAATAAAAATAGAAGGTATATAATTAATTAAAAAGAAATTCAATCATTTTATCTTTATGCTTTTCTCATAGCTGCATCTTTTCTTTAAATTTATTCTAATTTTTCCTTTTCAGATTAGGCTTTATCCATATCTCCTTAGATCATTAAAATTCTATCTGTTCTTTTTGTGTGATCTGATTCAAGATTAGATTTCAATATTTGCATTGCAAAAGGTTTAACAATTCTGGCATCCCAATACCGAATACCATCAAAATCAGCAAACCCCATATACGACCCAAATAGTTTACTTAAAGTTGTTTTTCCTCTTTTTATTTCCCCTTCAAAATAATCTGTTGGTTTATTTTTAACTTTTCCTAATTGTACTATACATTTTAAATCTAAAAGTAATTTAATATATTTTTACTATTTGCTTCATCTGTGAATTAAAGAGAGCCTTACGATTCATTTTTCATAGTTCCTAAAAAAGTACCGGAATAATGTTCTGATGAAAAAGTGCATTAAATTTTTTAATCCTAAAATTATATTGTTCTTTTTCCATGATTCAAAATTGTTAAGGAATTAAAACCTGCTTTGGCCTCATAAAGTGAGTATCCATAAAACTTATAAGACTTTTTTGGTCCAAAAACTAAGAAATAAGAAAGTGGAGGATGATGAGAGATCTAAATAATTAAGATTTAAATACTTATTCACAAAATAATTAAGTTCCATCTTCATATCCTCCTTCAAAAGTTTCTCCTAGAATGGGATTAAGAGGTTTAAGAAAAGAGTTTGCTTAAATATAATTAGAAATTAATCCAATAATTGAGAGTTTCATTCTTTCAAGTGGATCCTAAACAGATGCTGCTTTATTCATATATAGAGGAAATAGAATGGTTTACATAAAGGTTTTTTCTAAAGCAGATTTGGGAATCATGGCTTTAATCTATATTATTAATATTATATTTAGTTACTGGAAATGAAACTTGTGTTAAATTGAAATTTCCACTTAATAATTTCTAACCTACCTATTTGATCATATTTTTTCCTACACTTCTGGCTAATTCGATAATCTTTTTATCTTAACAAGCTGTTCCACCACTTTTATGAGCAGTACTAACTCTATATTCATCTTTATTATCAATTTTTTTAAAATTAACTGCATAATTCATTATAGAATTATAATCTCTATATGGACTATGTTCTGATGCTTCAAAAACAATAGAAAATTTCACCAAATTAATTTCATCTGAATCATTATCTTATGCCTAACACTAAAGAATTTTGGATTCCTCAATTTCTTAATTTTGTTGCTAATTTAATTTTTATTCATCCTTGATATTCAATTATTATTATTCTTATTAGAATAGATTTTACTTCACTTAGTCAATACTCTCAATATTATTAAAGCATCCTGTTTAAAATTCTGTTATAAACTCTAATTTTGGTGGTGTAATATTCGGATATTGATTCAAATTTTAATCAGATTTATGCATATGTACTTTTATGCTTTTAGCTACTTACACTCCTTATCCTTAATTTTCATCATTTATATCTTCTGTTACTATAGAAACTTATCTCTTGTTGCATCTAGGTGAAGTAAAAGTATTATAATTGATTTATTTTTGCTACTTATTAACAATTATAAATTCTTTAGTTTCATCTTCATTAATATTACTCATTTTATATTCTTTTTTGTAGAATTCTAAAGTTGTATTTGATAATAGTTTATCTGCATCTAAATCATCTTAATCATCGATAAATTAAGATGTAAACATAGAGCCTTAAACTAATTCATAATCTGAAATATTTAGATGAGCATTGTTTATGTAAATTTTAACATTTTCATTTTATGCTATTTCTATATAATGATTTTCTTTGATTTCATTCATGTCGGTCCTCAATTTTAACAGCTGACCTCTTCCTGATGGTTATATTTATTTTCTACTAAATTTCACCAATTTAAAAACCCCTTAGAGTAGTATTTTAGGACTAAAATTATTGAGTAATGATTAATATTTACTTTATATTATCAAATAAAATTATATCAATAGTTTAAGTAAATGGATTAAATATAATGCCCAAAATATTTTATGTTTTATAAAATGAACCTATTATTCCACCTAATAACTCAATATTACTAATTAATAAATTTAAACCTTAATCATTATTCATTAACAGATATTTGTTATTATTTTTTTTGGACCAATCATTCAAAGATACAAATATACCAGTGGTTAATTTAAATTCACTATCATCTACTTTAATCAATCCTACACCAAGTAAAGCAAAAAATGAATTCACTGTTTAAATTTTAGATGAAAAACAAATTTACAAATAACCTACTATCTTATCATAATTTTCATTTTCATCAATTACTAATTTAAAAATCCTACCTTTTGCTGTTCTAACATAAATTATTAACTAAATTGATTTATCAGTTTTTACCTTCTAATCTTGAACCAACTCATAATTTTTCTTTTTCTTCAAACTGCTTTCAAATCGATTAATTTCTGATTCATCTTTTACAAAATCCCCCTTATTTAATGAATAGTAATTATTGTAAGATGAAGATGTCTTTGTTTTGTAACATAATATTCTAGCTTTTTTTAAATTGAAAGAGAAAAAATAATTATATAATGTGCCCCATTTTTTATAAGAAACCGCTCCTAATTTTCTATCAATCTTGATTTACTAAAATTATGAATAATAACAACATACTTGCTTTGAAGTTTACTATTTAATTTCCTCATCATCTTCTAACTCATAGATCACATGATTAGCTTATATCATAATAAATTATATATATTTAAATTATCAATAATTTTGTTGAGATTTCAAACAGATTAGTAAGCTTGAGAAAATCATTTCCAATTGCATAAATAATGCCTAAAATGTATTCTCATTCCGCTAACAAGGTTTTAAGATTAAAATTATACTGAAAACATTAAAATTAAAGCATTTTTTTAATAACCATTAAATAAATTATCAATGAAAATATCTCTCAACGACATTTTAAGAATGAATATCATAAAATTCTTAAATTTAATTACAAAATTGTATTTTTAATATAGATACTTAGTAATTATAGTGATTAGTTTTATAATTAATATTTTAGATAATCATCATGCTAATCGATGCTCATGATTTATTGATCTAAGAAAAATCAGTAATAAGTTTTTATGGTGTTTAATATCTATCCTAATTTAATGGTTTATAACCTAGTTTATTCTTACAATACAATTCAAATGCCTTTTCAACAGATTATATAATCTAAACATTTGAAACAAAAACTCTAATAAATTTTTCAGAAAATTATTTTGGCAAACAAAAGCTTGTGCTTTTATCGTTTCCTTAGATTTTAATATCTGAATCAGAACCTTTATAGAAATGAACAAGATTTATTGGATTCTCATTATTGGATCCAAATCCTACTTTACCTTAAGAAACATATATCTCATCAATATTAACTTGGATAGTTGAAGGCATATAGCTTAATAATTCATCTCTAATTTTATCATTCGATTCCACGATTGTTGTACAAGGAACTAGGGCTTCACTTACAAATTTATACAATTCTCTTGTTTTTAATCTTTTAATGATCGCTTGAGCCTTAGCATATTCCGGGCCCTCTGCACTATCAATTTATTCAATAATAGAATCATTCAACTTATAGTACTTTTCAGGTTGATAAATAATCTGATCAAACTTATAAATATGGTATACAGATAGTAGAATGTCACAAATCATTTATTCAATACATTAACTTATTCTATTGAGATAAACAATTTTAAATAGCTTATATCTGGTATTGAACAAATCAAAAATATTAAATGCATATCTTTATGGATAACATATCTCATCATCAATGACTCTAGATTCTTACATAAGATATTTAAAATCTTTAATTGAAGGAGGTTGTCCTAGATGATGGCAATCTCTGCGAATATAATCAACTCTATCTACATCAATACCATTTCTTTTATTTGAAACAATATCATAAAACCATTATTTTTTTCCGTTAGAAATTTTATTGGAGTCTCCATGAACAAGTGCATTAATAAAATTAACATCATCTTTTTCCAATCCAAGATTATAATTTTCGTACATATAATTAAAAAGCATTTCTGAGGCTTCTTCATGACACCATAATTCTGAAGTATTAGTAATTTTAGGTATCAATAAATTATCAAACATATGACTAAATGGTCCATGACCTAGATCATGAACAATACCAGCTATTGTGACCAATTTAATATTTCTTCTTTTATCTTCTTCACCATCGAGTTATGGTTAATTCTAATATATTGAAGATATGAATTATTATGCTAAATGTCCAACTCCTAAGCAATGTTCAAATCTAGTATGATTAGCACCCTGAAATACCCAGCTTGTTGTACCTAGTTATTTGATATTACGCAATCTTTAATAAATAGGAGTATCTATCACTTTCCAAATGGCTTAATCAAAATATATGAAATCATAAATGGGATCAGAAATTTTTCTGATTTCTGATTTAGAATTCTTAATCAATGTGAAACCTATATCCTAATATTAAGAATATTCTTCCTACTCAGCCATTTATTAATGTTTTTTTTATTTTTTATAAATATTGCAGTTTAATCCTTACAATTTCAATCTTTGTACAGATTTTATTTAATTAGTGTTCACATTATTCCCCATCCAGATAAGGTAGCCAAAGGAGGAGAAGATGCTTATTATGCAAATGAGAATTTATTAGCTGTAGCTGATGGAGTAGGAGGATGGAATAATCATGGCGTTGACCCATCTAAATATTCTAAAACACTTTGTGAAAAGTATAACTTAAGTTAACCTCAAGCATCAAAGAATATTCTCATTTAGAAAATCCTTAATAAATAATGCAAATTGCTTCAGAATTAACTAATCACATTTTGGGAAGCAGTACATTAGTTATTTTAAAGCTGATTGAAAATGTTCTTAAAGTAGCTAATATCGGAGACTGTGGATATACAATAATTAGAAATTAAGAAATACTGCATTAATCAGAAGAGTAGCAGCACTCATTTAACTTTCCATTCTAATTAGGGTCATAAGGAGACAGTGCTTAATTAGCTTAAGAATTCGAGCATATTTTATAGACTAATGACATTGTTATTGTAGGTTCAGATGGATTGTATGATAATTTAGATGAAAATTAAATTTTGAATCTTATTAATGAATACGGAGTTAGTTAAAAATCTGCTCAACTTTTAGCGAAAACCTCTTTTTAATATTCTTTAGACAAAAGATATAATTCACCATTTGCTAAGAGAGCATAAAGATCTAAAATTAAATTTGTGGGAGGTAAGAGTGATGACATTACAGTTATTGTTGCAAGAGTCATTAATAATAATGAATTGTGAAAAAAATTATTAATTTCTTCATAAAATACAAAGTATAAAACTATTATTTCTAATTTTTATGTTTCTTATATTATTAATTTAAAGAGTCATAATCTAAAATAGATTTTAATTTCTTCAAAACTTGAAAAAAAGAGAAATAGAGATATTTGAGATAATATTAAAAATTTTGAAGATTACAATTATTATTGAAATTACTACCTTTATATTATATATTCTTAAATAAAAAGGTTGCTAAAGTTCAAAAAGAAGATTTAAAAAATCATTTTGTTAATCTTATATAAGCAGAGATATATTTTGGGCTAATTATTTTAAATTGAAAGGGCCAAAAATATCTTTGAAATTTTTACATATTTATATTTGATCCATAATAGGTTGTAAATAAAAGGATTTCAAATTCAATTTCAGATATGCGTTATCAAATTAGGACCAGAAAGTTAGCATTATTTAGCCGTGTTTAAATAAATGGTATTCTTCTATTTATTTATATTATTCTGTATAATAAATGAGGATATGAATACAAACCTTTTTACTAAAGAAAGTAAAAAGTATTAGATTAAAATTTGATTATAATTTTGATATTTATGTTTCCCATTTTTTTAAATGAATTGCATAAAAAAATTAAAATTTTATAAAATAGCTTTAATATATTATTGGCTAATTTAATCCATATTAAGAAATACTTTATTTAAATTAATAAACGAAAAGTTATTAATCAAGAAAGTTTAGTTTTCTTATAACCACATCTTAAATACTAATCCTCTTAAATCTAATAATAAAACGATATGCTATTCGAAGATCTAAGCTTTTTTGATTGGAATATCGATTCTTTATTCTGGATTGCAGGTTTGTAATTGAAATAAAAATTAAAATTTACAATGTCACCATTTGTCTTTTATGAGATTTCTTTCCCTATCGAAAAAGACACGTCAGTTTTCAGACCCTTAAAATATATAATTTGTCCTGTTATACATAAGGATATCGATGCGAATAAAGATAAAATTCTTGTTCTTCATCAGGAAATATCAAGGGTTTGCCAAATTCTAAAACATTTTTATAATACTGGTCGTTTGTGCTATCTGGCTTCAATGATATTCTTATAATAGATTAAAATAATTAAACTCTGGAATTCCTGTCTTAAAACACTATTCAATAAATTATGGAACTGAAAATCCCAAATCTTCTATTAATTTTATGTCATATGTTACGGAAGAAATGAAAAATTAATTAAGCTCTTTTATGTATTAATATTAATATGATCCTTTTGATCTATATTAATTATTATTAACCTACACAAATATATACATAGTTCTACAATTAAATTATTATCTTATTTTAAACCAGAATTAAGCTGTTCATTGTATTTCTTAATATATGTACTTAATTTATTCATTTCTATATCTCCATAGCTCTCCAGCCTTCTAACTACATATTCCCAAGGAGTTTATGAAAAGTCTAATTAGGTATAATGGAGAGTGATTGTTTCAGTGCATTTATCAAAAACAATATTTGTAATTTTTTTGTATGGATTCTGACAACTAACCCCAACTTTTAAAGGATTGTGACTTTAAATATATCTTGAATCTGCATAAAGATGAAAATCCTAGAATTTAATTGGTTATTCTTGGTTACCCCATTCATTCTAAAGGTCAAGAGAGGATTGAGGAATTTCTAAGGAAAAATAATTAGTTGCACTTCTTCCTTTACTTTAAGACATTCGGCTTCTTTTTCTTGTGTAGATGCAGATTATTATTATTAATCGATTTACATTGATATATAAATTAATTGAAAAAAATTAAATCAGATTATAAATATTTATTATTTATTAAAATAAATCTGAATTGATAAATTTATTATATTAGATGTTTGAGTCCCCTATATTTTTGAAGTGTAAAATAATAATACAAAAAAGAAGGTTTATTTTTATAAATTAAATTCGGTACAATCAATCATTAATTTAATACGTAATAAGTAAAAGTTGTCATTTGAATTAGATTATTTTTTGTTATTGTAATTTATGTTAAATGACGTAATTATTCGAAAAGTTAAATATTTAGGGAATAACTTTTATAAAATTAAATTTTTATGAAAGTAGCATCTGAAGAGGAACAATTGTTATGCAAAGTTGATTTTTACTAAGTATAATTTATGATGCCCAAATTTATATAAGAAGAAGGCATTATTAAACAGATAGTTCCATATAAATCACCTATTTGGAAGCAAATAACTTATTGGATTTTTTGTGTCTTAACAAGTAATCATTATTATTCAATATTAAGTTGGTTTAACATATTTATTTTCTCGATGGGAATAAAAATTTAATATATGGTTAAAATTTTAGAAGTGTTTATTGGATGGAGCAAGTCATTTACTAATTTATTCTGCTTTAGACGAAATAGAGCTTGTAAGAATAGAAGAAAAATCTATATAAAAAGGTGAAAAACCATAAAAAATGAAGATTTTCAGTTATAGACTCTACTAATACTTCTTAGAAGATGGTGTGTTCAAACCAATTGAAACTTCATTTTATAAATTATAGCATAAAGAAATTATTTAGAAATTTTCCAAGGGTGTAATAAATCCTTAAGAGATTGCTTAATTATATGGATACAATAATACAACTATACCTGATAAATCTACAATCAAAATATTAGTGGATGAAGTTTTGTCTCCATTTTACTTATTCTAAGCATTTAGTGTAACTTTATGGTTAATAGAGTCATATACCTATTATGCTATTGTTATACTGCTTTCTTCATTGATATCTATAATAATCAGTTTAAGAGAAACAAAGACAAATTTCAAGCGATTACGAGAGATGTCTGCTTAAAATACAAACGAAAATCTATTTAGAAAATAAAATAAAATTAGAATAGAAAATGAATGTCTAATCATTCCCTATGACTTAAATTCAATTAAGGAGAAATAAAATTCAAATGATATTGTTCCTGGAGATCTTATTGAAGTACAAAATGATTGGACCGTTCCTTGTGATTGTATTTTATTGAATGGATCTGCAATAGTAAATGAATCGATGTTAACAGGTGAATCAATACCAATTATTAAAACTTAACTACCTTATAATTCTAATATATACAATCCATAAGAAGATTCTAAAACATTTACATTATATGCAGGAACAAAGTGTATAGAAGCAAGACATCCTGAAAAAGGAAAGATTCCTGTATTGGCGCTCGCTACTTAAACAGGATTTTCAACAATAAAGGGAGAATTAGTTAGATCTATTTTGTATCCAAAACCAGTTACTTTTTCGTTTTACAGAGATTCTTTAATGTTTCTTGTAGTTTTAGCTATTATGGCATTTATTGGATGGCTGATAGCTTTACCAAATACAATAGAAGGAATTAAAAATGGAGAAATGACTATTTTTTGGTTTATCATAAATTCTTTTGATTTAGTTACCATAACAGTACCACCAGCTCTACCAACCTGTTTATCAATTGGAGTTTCCTTTGCCTTAGCGAGATTATAAAAGAAAAAGATATACTGTATTTCTCCAAACAAAGTTAATGTTGCTGGAAAGATAACAATAATGTGTTTTGATAAAACTGGTACTTTAACAGAAGATGGTCTTGATCTATATGGAGTTAGAGCTATTGGATATAGTGAAAGTATAATTAAAATTAAAAATCATAGAAAAACAAAGGCTAAAATTTGATGATTTAGTAATTAATATAAGTGATTTAAATGTCCAAGATAAATTAGTTGATGATTCAAATTCAGCTTTTAATGAATTAAAGAAAACACCAAAATAAGTTTTGTTTGAGATAATGGCATCATGTCACAGTTTAGCAACTGTTAATAATAATTTAATAGGAGATCCATTAGAAATTAAGATGTTTGAAGCCACTTAATATAAATTAGATGATATTAATTCTTTAGTTTATTCGCAGGAGGGTAGTTAAATTAAAATAGTAAGAAGATTTGAATTTTCGTCAACTCTTCAAAGAATGAGTGTGATTGTAGAAAAGGATGGAATATTGAGAGCTTATGTCAAAGGTTCTCCTGAAAAGTTAAGGGAATTATGTAAGAAATAAAGTATCCCAACCAGTTTTCATAAAATTTTAGACTTTTATTCAAAATTAGGTTTTAGAATATTAGCATGCGGTGCCAAAACTTTAACTAAAGAAGTAAATAGAGATGATTTAGAATAAAATCTCACTTTTATTGGTTTATTAATTATGTAGAACAAACTAAAATCTGCAACAAAGAAAATTATTTAAACTCTGTAAGATGGATTCATTAGAACTATTATGGTAACAGGAGATAATGTTTTAACGGCTATTTCAGTTGCTAGATAATGTTCAATAGTTCAACCTAATTAAAGAATATTTTTAGGAGATATTGGGGAGGAGAAAATTGGTGGGAAAAATTAAATTGTTTGGAAAGATTTTGATATGAGTGATAATGTTTTAAATCCAGAAAATTTATCACCTGAATTAGATATTTAAGATGATCCTGATGATGTAGAGGATGAAAACGAAATAATCTGGAATTAATTATCATTAAAGGAATAATAATCTTTAGAAATTGCTTTAAATGAAGGCATGGATTAAGTTATTGAATAAGAGGATCTTGAAAATTACCCTTAAGCATCTTATGAGAAAAGATCCTTCTCTAGAAGATCTGAATAAATACAAAAAAGCAAAATATAATCATATAAGGAAAAGGAAAAATAATTAATTCTAGAAAACTTAGATCATCTTATTGATGATTAAGATCCATGGAAAACAAATGAACCTTTTGTTATTGCTATTTCTGGAAAAGCATTTTAATTATTGACAAAATAAATTGATACAAATCCTGCTGCAAGAAAGGTTTTTGGTAAACTCTTAGAAAGAGCATAAATTTTTGCAAGAATGAAGCCTGAACAAAAAGCTTAATTAATTACTCATCTTTAAAAAATTAGTAAAAAAGCCTTATGCGGAATGTGTGGAGATGGAGCTAATGATTGTGGAGCTCTGAAAGCAGCTGATGTTGGAATATCTCTTTCTGAAGCTGAAGCTTCTATTGCTGCTCCTTTCACATCTAAAATTTAAGACATCTCTTGTGTAGTTAAATTACTGAGAGAAGGTAGAGCTTCTTTAGTTACAAGCTTTCAATGTTTTAAATATATGGCATTATATAGTATGATCTAATTTATCACTTGCACTTTGCTTTATTTAATTTTAGCCAAAATTTCTGACTTTTAATTTCTCTATATTGATTTAGTTTTAATTATACCTTTAGCTTTTACTATGGGTAAGACTAAAGCATATAAATAATTAACATAATTTTAGCCGGGTTCAAATTTACTCTCATTTCCTGTTTTGATGTCAGTTATTGGGCAAACCATAATATAATTATCATTTCAATGCGTAGTTTACTTTACATTACAAAAATAAACTTGGTATGTGAGTAATTTTGTTATTCACGAAGGTAATACTGATGACCATTATGCCATGATGATCAATTATGAAAATACAGTAAATTATTAAATTATTTTATTTAGAGTCTCTTCTTGTACTCAAGTTTTTAATATATTTTTTAATGCATAGCATTCTCTATTGGAAAACCTTTTAGAAGAGAATTTTATACTAATATAGGATTTACATCTGTTTTGATTATTCTTTTTATCATAAATCTCTACGTATTTTTCTTTTCCTAGCACCCTTAATTTTTGGCTGATGATATATTTAAGGTATCTTAATTTATTGAAAATATTTTAGTTGATTTTTTCTTATCAAGATAGTGCAATGCCCTAGAAGTGGTTGATAGCAATGTTCATTTTAATGATTTTGAATATGGCCGTAACCATTCTCTTTGAAAAATATGTAGTCCCAATTACAACAAGATATTATAGAGCAAAAAAGAGATAAATAGTTAAACGATATCGTTTTCCTGAAAATCCTTATCTCAGAGATTGAATTAATTATTTATTGTGTTATAGATTTTAATATTTATTAGATTTTTACCAGATAGCTTATGACTAATTTTTAAATAGTTGTCTATTTCTTCAATCAAAAGTTGATCATATAAATTTGATTTGGATTGATTCAAGTTTTTACTATTTAAAGATAGTTATCTAATATATACATAAAAATACTATTAGTTTAATAAATATTTTGTTACATTGTAAAATTAGAATTGAATTTGCTTTAACACTATTTACTACTTTTAAAATCTTAAGTAATATAATTCTATAAAGAAAATTTAAATGTTTCTTTACTATTTAGACAATTAACCTATTTATTTTAAGTAAAAAGTTTTAGGTATGAAACATAAAATTAATTCTGTAAAAATTTTCTTATTAACTTATTCTATCATCTATCAATTTACCACTAAAATATTGTTAATAACAAATTTTCATTGTCATATATTCAAATTAAAATAAAATTACATATAGTCTTTCTAAGTTTTGGTTTTTTTTTATAGATAATTTTATTTATAATTACTAAAATATTGACTGATATAAAATTGAATTGTTTCATTAATTATTTTTAAATAGGGTATTATTTGATAGTTTTTACTGTCTAAAATATTGTCTTAAACTTTTGTTTTTTAAATTCTTTGAAATACAATTGCTTATAAATAGTAAAAGAATCTAAATTATAAGCATAAATTATGTCCCTTTCGAATTAGATTAGAACATTAAATTATTTGATTTTTAAAGGATCAAATTTTTTAACATTGAGAGAAATATATAGTTTTATTTTGGAAACGCGAAACGAGGTAGTAATATAAATAAAAATAATTTTATCTAAATTTTTTTAATGTAAAAAGCCTAATATTTGATCTTTCAGTGTAATACTCGTGAATATTAAATCTATTATTTATATAAGGTTTAAGAATTTTAAATAGTATCTCTAAAATTGAAAGGGTGAATGAAATTATCTAATTAATTCTTAAAAAAGGGCAAATTTTTATTAGATTTTCCTTTTATGTCGAAGTAATAAAATTTGAAGATTATTTATTTGTTGGCTATTCAAATCCTGAATTTGTCTAAAATATTTAATTTTTAATTAGCTCCTATTTTAATATTACCCTTATTGAATTAGATATATCAATTATAGTAATATGAAACAAAAAAAATATTAAGAGTGCCATTGATTGATTATGTTAATAAAAACCATCAAGAAATAATTAACATAAAAAAGATTAATTGATAACTAAAAAGCAACCTATTATTCAACGACATTTTTTGTAAGGTAATTTAAATTAACCCATCAATTTAACATATTAGCATAATAGATACTAAAACATTTTGTATTTTTATATAATTTCTAATTAATCATCCTAAAGTAATAAAACTTATCAAATTTTAATTCTTTGAGTAATTCTTTTTAATATATTAGACAATTCAAAAAAGGATGGATGTTCATGAATAAAAATGAATAATAGAGAACATAATGAATTTAAAAAATGCATTAATTAATTTGTAATTTCTAATTATTTATGTATTGAGATGATTTAAAAATAAAAAAATAATTATATTATGATTATAATTTATAATAACTTATTCAATTTAAATTTAGTTATATTAATCATAGTAAATTTTCTAGAAAACATAGTTTACGAGTTTTCTAATTTATTTGGATTGACAGTACTTTAATTATCTAAATAGATTAGCTAATTAAGTTTATTTTCTCAGTAGTTAAAGAGCTCGTATAAATTAATGATTTTGTTTTATAATATTAAAATAAATGGGATGCGTAAAATCAAATGGAAATAAAAAAGTAAAGATTTTATCAAATTAAGTTAGAAGACATGAAGTAAGGTTTTGTAATTCGGATTTTGCATCCTGATAGCAGAATAGAGAAGCAATATAAATACTTTGATGAGAAACAGAAAAGCGATCTTATTATGAATGTTATGAATGGGATATGTTTCAGCGAGAAGGTTTCTGATAAATGCGATGGTAATTTTATTTCAGTTTATGATCCTGCTGATGATCGGTTTCACTATTACATTTAAAAATTAGATGGTACTTCTTAGAATTCTAAAAGTACTAGGAATAGAGATTGATAATTAGAATGAACCTTTGAAAGGAAGGATTTGGGTGCCATATATAAATGAAAAAAAATCAGATTGGGATTTATTAGTAGAAAATAATACAAGAATATCTATAAGTGATCACTTGTTATGGAAATTAGAAGCAGTCAAAAAATGAATAATAATTAATTTATGATATTATGATTAAAATGATTGTCACATCTCAATATCTTTAGAATAACTAACAGGATGTTTTCTTGCTTTTCTTTCTCTCTTTTTTCTACGAGCAACATCAACTCTACTTTCTGGTTTTTTTATAATTTTTTTCTTAAATAAAAGTATTAATTACTTCTTTCTTTGTTTTTTTGTTCTTTTTGTCTTTTTTTATTTTTTTTTTTAATCCAAAGACATGTTCTTCAGAATCAATTTCTAGATCATCTAAATCGTCAATCCATTTATTCTCCTCCTTCTCTATTTTTTTCTATTATTTCAGTTCTTTCTTTTTCTACTATTCTTATTCTCTCTATATCATAAACTCATGTTGAGCCTTCTTTTTTTGTTTATTATTTTTTCTTGCCATTAAATATAATTTTACTAATTATTACTATATAAATAAATTATAAAATTCATAAAGAAAACTATTGTTCTTTACTCTTTTGATGAAGCCCGAATAAATTTAGTCTCAAACTCTAAAAAACTGAAATCCTTATTATACATTTAGAATTGACATTCTTAAATATAACAGAAAAATAATATATCTTTACGATTGGGCTTTTCACTAAGAATAGTATTCAAGAATGGACTGTTATGGATAATTCGATTGAATTAAAACATAAAGGAAAAAGTTCTATAGATTAATTCTAACATAATTTGAGCAAAGTTTATATTAAGTAATTAGTTAATGAAGCTAAAAAAAAAGTTAAGGATATATTTGTTGAAATAGAAAAATGAATTAAACATTTCTTTATCAAAAAATTCTGAATTAAAAAAATTATAGTAGGGAGCTTAGTAATAAATTATTTTATTTTTGAGTCCTTTTATCATGTCTATACATTATGAATAAAAGTAGACAACGTATTTACAAATAGAATCCAGAATTTTCAAATAAGTAGATTAGAGGTTCTTCAATTTCTAATCATTCTGTAGATTATTGAATCTGTCTATTAGAATGTGGTTACTTCTAATCGATCTAAGCTAAGTAATTAATGTAAGTTTTAAAAATTTATCATTTTTTAGTTGTCTAAGACTTAAACCATCATCTTTAAGAGTTTCTTGTTTAAATTACACATGCTCTTATCGTAATTATGGACTAGAATTTCTTATATATTTAACATAAAACTCGGCAATTAGATTGGATATAAATTGTTAAGGTTAAAAGTTCTAAATTGTTAATGAGTAAGAAAATGTAAAAAATGTATTTTAGATAATTGATTAAGTTGATTTGTTTGAATTTGTTAATATTTAAATAATAGTATAATTAATGTAGATAATTTAGTTTATTAGATTATATTATTAATGTATACTTATATTTGAAAATACAATTGGATATTGTATTTAGATTGAAAAGTTGATATTGTTAAAAATTAAATTAAATTGAAAGGATTTCATTTTCTAAGACTTTTATTTTTATTGATGAATTTAATAAAATTGATTATCAAGTAAATTATGAAATGTTTGACGTTTAAAGATTCTGAGAAGGAACAGTATTTTAAATTGATTTGAAAATTATAGATTGATATTAAATAAAAAATTATGTTTATTTGCTGTAATACCAAGCCAAAGAAAGATAAGTATACAATATTTCTATATAATCTTCTTAGGCCTTTAAAAAATGGATCTACTGCTGGGAACTCAGATGCTGAATCAATTAGGTAGAACAAGGGAGAGGAAGAAATTCACAAAGAACCAGTCTAGGACATCACAAATAAATCTCCTATTGCAGCATTGAATTAATAAGAGTTACAACTTTAAGAGATTTAAAACAAAGTTAACAGAATTAAAGAATATAGAAATTAGGGTAAACTCAGCATAAGGTATTAATATAGTTAGAGTTCTATAGCATAGATGAAGAAAAATCATTCGTGACTTCTTTAATTGAAGCGGATTAACCGACAATTTACTTTGTTGAATACAAATGGGCTGTAAATTATACAACATTCTTAGAAGGAAGAATTTAAGAGTTACCAAAAAATATTGATAATACTAAATTATTGAATGAAGAGAATTTTTAAAAAGAACTTGTTGTAATCAGATCGGTAAAGGATTCTCAACTCTTACCAGGTTTATAACCAGACAAACATTACGTTCTTTTAAATGAGAAATCATGGACATTTATACATTTATTATACAGCGGAGGACCAACTATGAAGATCGAATTAGCGAAACCTGTGATGTCACCAGATATTTCAAATGATGGTCAAACAAACTTTACATCTCCAACGCCAATTCCTTCAAAGATTACAATAGAGCCATTAGTAGAGGTTCCAAAGTAGGAACCAGATGTATTAGAAGATTCAGAAAAATCCACAAATAGAACCGTAATTGCAAGTTAAAAGGCTCAACAAACTAATTCCATAAAAATTTAACCTAAAATATATGAATTGCCTTATGTAGGTTTACAAAATCCAAAATATTATTGTTATATGAATTCAGTCTTATAATGTCTCTTAGGTGTAAAAGAATTAAATGATTTCTTATTGAAATAATCAAGGTAATAAAATAAAAAATTTTCTATGGCATACTAAGATTTGTTAAGAGTTATATAGAACTCTAGTCCAGGGACAGCTATATCTATTGAAAAGTTCTAAAATATGTGTCTCAATAAATTTAAATATTCTTAATAGTAAGATGCTCATGAGTTTTTATTATATCTCCTCACTGAATTTTAAGAAGAATAATTAGGGGAAAAGATAGATTAGAAGGAAGAATTTTCAAACGCTTAGGAAGCTTGGGATGTTTATAAAAATAGGAATCACGACATTATTACTAATCTATTTGTAGGGTAAGTAGCTAGTAAATCTCATTGTTCAAAATGTAAAGAAATCACTGAGGGTTTTGATCCGATTTTAGATTTGAATCTTCCTTTAAAAAAGCATTTGATCCCTCGTGAATTAAAATTATTTGATAGTCTCTAAAATTACTTTAATTAAGAATAGGTTAATGATGTTTGGAAATGTGAGAAATGCTAATTTCTTAACAAATCTTTTTTAAGGAATATTTAAGTAACTTAAACTCCAAAATACTTAATTCTTCATCTCAAACGTTTTACTTAATATCCTAAGAATTAAAAGATTGCTGGTGAGGTAATCTATCCGGAAATTTTAGATATTAAAGAGTAAATATTTATAATTAGTCTTTAGATTTTGTGTAGAAAATGTCGAATAAACAAAGTATACATTAAAAAGTGTAATATCGCATATGGGATAATTAAATGGAGGTCATTATGTTGCTTATGCTTAAAGATAAAATTAATGGTTTCATTTCGATGACAACATAGTTACTAAAGATAAAAATAATCAACATCTCTCAGATTAAGGTGCTTACATAATATTTTATGAATTAATGTGAATTTATCATATTTATTGCTCCCTTAATCCTTATTACTCATAATAACCAAACAAAATTTATTATAAATCAAGAATTTAGTTTTTTCTCGTCTTTTAATACTTAAAGTCTCCAACTCTCAGAAAACTCATTAAACTTCATCATGAATTCTTAGTGAAATCCTACAGGATCCTATTCAGGTATTTTCAATTTATTTAGATTATATTATTATTGTTATTACTTTTTGGCTAATTATTATTGTTGCATCTATTATAACTATTATATTTTTTATTGTTGTAGATTGCATTTCGATAAATCAATCTTCATTCTTACTGAACTCTTGCTTTCCACTGCATAGGAATAATTTTGATTCCTATTCTCGAATCTTCGGATACTCTCAACTATACTTTCATCATCCAATCTACCATTATATTGGAAACTTGATTCATCTGAATCATTAACTACAGAATTATCAGCATCATTAAAACTCTTTTCTAACTAAATATTTTACTATCTAACAGTTATGATTTAACTTACTTTTTATCTCTTTTTGAATGAGTCTGCTATTCTGATCTTGAATCTTCATTAAGGACTTCTTCATTGTATAACTTTTCAATATCAACTCCTGATCTTTTTATAGCTAATACTAATTTTATTAGTTTAGATTCCTTATCTGACATTTCCTATATTTTCTGTTGCATCAATGTTGCCATTTCCTTCAATTGATGTGTTTCTAATTAATCTAAATCTTTAGCTTTCTTATCTTATTATTATTGAGGTTTTATCTTCTCTAATGTTTATTTTAATTAAGATACAGTCTCCAATAAAATGTCTCTTTCTTATTCAAGAGATTTATAATTGTTTTACCAAATATCTCTTTCTCTTCTCATTTGTTCTACCAACTCATTTAATTTTAAGTCCTATTCATATGACATTAAAACAGCAGAATTTTACATCAATTCAAATATATTATTTGTTATATTCATTGTTACATCTTACCATTACTATTCTATCTCCCTTACTTAAATTTATAAAGAATTTAAAGATGATTTATATTGAACTGATGTTTTAGCAAATTACTTAACGAATAAATCTTTAAATGGCTCCCATAACCCTCTTGATTTTAAATAGAGTAATTTTTTTTATTATTCTTACATCGTTCCTTATATTTATTTATCCAAGTTGATTAACTAATCCATTAATCCTTATGATTAAATTAATTGAAATTAATAGGCTTTTTTTTACATTAAAGTTTTTTCCCTCAACATATTTATTTAGGCTATGTCCAATTCATTCTACTTTTTATATGCTGATTTATTCTACCTTGCACCAGGACTAGATGAATCACATGTCAAATTAGATTTTGAGCTAAAAATGTGTTGTTATTAAATTCTACATATATAGATTGGTATTCAAAGTCTATGAATCCCCTATTATTTTTTTTAATTTCAAAGCATTTTATGAACTATACATTGATTCATCTTCTATTTGATTGCTTGTGAATGCTGATATACGGCTTTTAGAACTACTATTAGTTCTATTATTTGTTTCTGATAAATTATTCTTAATAGATTTATATCTCTTCTCTTCAATCGATTTTGAAATTGTTTGTTAAGGCTTGAATCTTTGTTAGCAATATTTTTATGGTATATGAAACAATTAACTAGACTCTGGTATACTTACAGTCTCATATATATTGTAAATTAAATACTGGTTGAGATTACTATTTTTTATAATCCTAAGTAGAAACCTTACATGCTGTTTCTTTTACGCTGTTAGGAGTTGTTCTCATTATTAAAGTTCGATAATTAATTAAAATAAAAATGTATTATAAAATTGATATAGATTTTAACTTCTCAACTCATATTTTTTGTGGTTATATCACTAAATAATGTTCTTATACAAAAAAAAGATAATTTAAGGACATAGTACTCTTATAAATTATCTTCGAGTAAAGTAAATATTTATCTTAATTAATTTTTCTATAATGAATTTTATTATTCAAGATTTATTTGATTAAAGAATGAAATGTTTATCTCCCTTTATTTTTTTTTATCAATTCAAATTAATTACTATGAATCGATAAAAATGTTATTATAGATAACTCAATATGCAATTGTGTTTTATGTATTTTTGAAAATAAATAAAAATTGAAGATTGGTATGTTGATGGTTGTTAACAAAATTTTTATATTCAATAAGAAAAATCATGAATTTTTCAAGCAAGACCTATGGTTTCACATCAATTTGACATTTTTCCTTTATCCAATAGACATTGGATTCGAATAATTAAATTTTGGTGTTGTGGTAGGTGATTCTTGATTTGAAGCAATAAACTTCTTATCTCGTTTTAAAATGAATTCCTCATCATTAGTGATATCAATCGATCTACACTATAAAATTGGTTTAATATTGTCAGTTGTGTTTGTGGGATCGATATTAACTTTTTTATTTTGATGAATGTTGGAAAAAGATGAACTATGGAATCTAAATTTATTTTGCTGTTAGGTTGGACTTTATTTCTAACTAACACAGCCCATATGCAAAAAAAATGATTATTAATTATAATTATATGTATAAAGAGTTGAATTAGATTTATATTCCTAATTATTCATCAATTTAGAAATTACTTTATTATACTAGATAATATTTATATATAAATTATTTTATATAATAATGTCATGAATTCCTCAATATAACTAGAGGTGATTTCTCCAAAAATTTCAACATTTCTATATAATAATATTATAAGATAAAAGTTAAAATATTAATTGACATTTTTTATGTTTGAAAATAACGAGATGTTCTCTCCTGAAAAATAAATTACACCTTGCAAACTTAGGATAAATATTTTAATAAATTATATTATAGTTAGCAAAAACTCTTATAAGATAATTCATTATATTACTGCATCATCTTATTGTTTAGTATAAGGTTCTATATAATTCAGATTAAGGGCACTTTTCATATGGTTGATTTATAAAATGTAACAATTTAAAAGGATTATCATAATTTATATTGTCATAAATCAAAACGGAAACAAATTCTTCAACTGTTTCTAGTTAAAAAGGAATCAGCATTGGTTAGAGGACTTTTTTAACTGGCTCTTCTTTAGAGAATAGGATTTTTTTTGATTTTAAATAATTTAAGTTCAGCCTTTGAATCTTCATTTTTTGGCTTGGATTATTATAAGTGTATCTCAAAAGGATCAAAAACAGTCTTTTTTTATTATTTAGTAGCAGCACAACCCATGAAGTAAAAAATCTTTTTAAATTAATATAAATATATTTGAAATGCATAGTACAAAGCTTTATTAACAATATAAATTTAAGATTTTCAATAAAGTAGTATTGATGATTCCTTAAATGAATTTTTTTATATTTTATTATTTAATTTAATATTGATATAAAAAATGGGTTGTAATTCAACAAAATCTAATGGAGGGTAACTCATTTTAAGTGAGAATATAAAAAGGATTTCAAAATAATCAACTGAATTGATAGAAATTCAGTAAAACATACTCAAGCACTTAAATCAATAGCAATTCTAAACACGAACAAGTGTTACTTCTTTAAAAAGTACTCTATCGTCATACAGTATATTATAATTATATATATAGAAAATTCAAGAATGAGAGATGAAAAACCTGAAATGACTTTGTCTACCATTGTTCTTCAGACAGAGATTGGAACACAGTAGCTAAAGAACAAATCGGCTTATTGAGTCTGAATGCTCACATATATATGATTTTTCTATTCTTTTTCTATATGATAGTTTATCAAATTTATAGAATCAAATAATACAAGGAAAATGAAAATATATCAATTCATAATTTGGGACTATTCATCAAGGATAATTTTCTTCTTTATTCAGGGGAGTTTTTGATGTAACCAAAAGGACTTTAAGAAATACTGTGTCTCTTATTGATAAACTTATGAAGTTCATCATTAGTAGTCATATGTTTGAGTCTTTTGCCAATTTGAGGTTACAAAGCAATAATGTTTTCTGTTTCCTTAATATCAGTCTTTTCTCCATGAGTCTAGACTTCTTTTTAATTATTAATTCTTGCACTTTCTTATATCTCTTAAGAAGGATATTAAAGTTTATTTGATTAACTTTTTGATTTCTGAATATAGCAGCCCATAGGTAGGATTTTCAAAGTAATCTAATAATAAATAAATTGCTGATAATTAAATAAACATTTATATTTTGTTCGAAATTTAAGGGCCAATTAGGGTTGTGTATCATATATACAACAAATATAATTAAATATTAGGTTCAACTTAACTATTTTTAGGATATCTAATAAATTTCAAGTTTTATAATTTAAGTGATGAAAGTGAATTTAAATAATTTGATAATCAATAATTAATTCTAAATTTATTAATATTTATTTAAATATTATCATTCTAATTATTTTTAACTTCTAAAAGTTTTAATTGTTTTCAATCTTTTTTATTTCAATAAATAAATCATATTGGATAAACGATAGTCAGTTAAGTACTTCGAAATAAATATTTTTTTGATGTTTCTAAATTTATTTGCCCTTTAGATATTATATGATTTGATTACTTAGATATAGTAATTTCATAATTATTATGAGGCAAATAGGAATCAAAAGAGCACATCATATCAAAATTATTTAATCCATAAGAACTATTAGCATACAGAGGTAACTTGATAGAATGAATAAGTATACATCTACATTACTGAATGGTTAGAAACTAGAGGGTATTATTGAAACTTTTGTTCCAGTTTTTGTCGATATTTTCCTAATTGAAGCTCTTTATTATTAACTTCTTATGTCATCATTATTATTGATTTCAACTTAACGAGCTTGCTATATTAATTTTTAAGGAAATGAAAATGTAGATTTTCTATTCTTTTTAGGAGTAGGCATTCCTGATTTTTATTAACTATTTGAATGAATTGGACTATAAGTTAAAGACCTTGAAGAATCCTAACGTTAACTTATTACATCAGGATATTTATATGTACTATTTCTTGAACTTTATTATCGAATTGAACCAGAACCTAAACGATTTAAACGAGGATGACTTAAATTTTACTTTTGAAGTTCATTCATTTAAGTTTCAAAGTTATAATTGAATGTTAATTTAGGATCTTTATTTTTTCTAGCAAATTTATCTTGAGGTGAATCAACAACATTCTCTTCTTCTACTGATTTTGAACTGGGTTCTGAGATGCAATCAGAATTTTCATGTTCCAAAATTATATTTAATGATTTTTATGTAAAATTTTAAGTTAAATCTTTATTTGAAGCAGCTAAACTTGAAGATCCAAATCCAGCTGTTGCGAATGTTCTTTTTTGTTGGTCTTTTCTCACTAAAGATGCAAATTCATCATACTTTTTATCCTAATTACTATTTATGATTTAAAACTCATTTTCTTAATCAAAGTTAGAGCTTTTAATGATGTTTATGAATACAATATATTATCGGTGTTATTTGGCAAAGATTATTGTTCATAACCAGATTGTTATTTCATAAAAGAAGTCGATTTGATAACTGATCTATCTTTACTAAATTTCGTTAAGCTTCTAGCACTTAGATACGAATCTCGAATTGCCATATCGTCATAGGGTAATTAAGATTAACTAAATTATGAAGTTTATAATTGATCGGAAAATAATTTTAAAAATGCCACCTCATATTAGGATGCATTTTAATAAAATTTTAAAGCTCTTGTATCTTTATGAGAGCTTCTTCTTTTATCTAGGAATTAATCGAATCATATTACATTCCTTTCTAATTTGTTTATGTGGGAAAATAAACTTTTTTAATATTAAACTTTAATTTGGTTTATAAGTTAATAGAGGACATCTTGTAATAATGTGATCCTGATCTTAGCAACAAGCACATTTTATTGGTAAACCTAAATTGAATAAGATTTTATCTCTCTACTCATAATATAATTACTAAATATTATTATATTAAATTTGTACTTTGTCATTAAAACTTAGTAATTTCAAGAATGTTGACAATTCAATTTTTAGAAGTCTTGAAACACCATCACTTTGAACAGTAAAATTTCTTGGTTTCTAAGTGTAAAAAGCAATCTCTCCAAAGGAATTATTTTATTTTAATATTTACAATCTGATATTGTTTCTAGATTTTAAGGACACAGACCCTTCTAAGATAAAGTATAATGAGCAATCATCTAATGTTCCTTCTTAGATTATAATCTGTTTAGGTAAACATAGAATTTCTTAAGCATTATCAATTATTGATTGAATGGTCTATTTATTAAAGTGTTTAAAATATTAATTTAATAATTTGGCTCTTTAACTGACTTTGTATTCTTAGATTAAATTAGTAGATAATTAAGCTATGAAAGTATCATGATAGTATTTAGGTTGATAAAGGATATGACTAATAATTTTTTGTTTGAGATTCGAATCTAAATTGTTTTAACTCATAAATTCACTTAATTAGAAATTCAATTAGTCATCCTTAAATATTGAAATCATTTAAGCTAAAAAGTAAGCATAGAAAAGAAGAGAGAGTAATGAAATTATACTGTAGAATATTATGTTATTATGATCATTTCTATCAATTAGATCAGAATTGAATGTTACAATACTTAGTACATAATATAAGGAATGTAAATATTATTCTAAGAAAGATTCTTCATCTTCAAGATATAAATTATATATCCAAAAACAAGTAAAAGAATGGACCAGTAAAATAGCTTTTATTATCAACATTGTAATAAGTGAGAATGAATTAAAAATATTATATTCACTATTGTTATAAACAAATATTTACTATTAAATATGCTTTTAGATTTATAAAAGTCTTGGTATAGTACTAAGCAGATTTATAAAAATAATGCTCCAATAATTTTATGAAAATAGAATGGTAATAAGAAATGTCTATATTTTAAAATATATAAATTTTTACTAGATCAAATATCAATTATGATTTACAATAATTATTGAGTATTGATATGTATTATGTTTCAATCTCACCATTAATTGCAAAAGTTGAGAGAGAACTTAAAATGGCGTCAATAATTTTCAGTATGAAAAATAACACAAAAAAGTGTTAAAATTATAAAGGGATGATAATAATCTAAACTATCAGAATGAATAAGTAAAAGGAATTCCAATATTAAAGTAATTTTGAGGTTGGTTACAAGACAACTAATTAATTGTTTAGATCATGATACATGAGGGTATATTTTCTGATTGTTCCAAGTCAAAAATATAAGAGTATTTCTTTACTTTCTCATTTATTTTCATTTTGTTTTTGAGAAGTTCTGCAAATTTTGTTTAAAGTTTCTTTCTATTTTAAAACCCTTTAGTAGTTTCTTGGCTTTTTTAGGTGAATGCCAATAATTAAAAACTGCTTGGTTCTTAGATAAAAGAAATCTTGTCATTTGACAACTTAAGAAGTAAATAAGAAAATAACCTCATTATTGACATGAAAGGGTGATAAACATATTTTAGATCTATCCAATGTCTATACAGTTGGGTCTTTAACTGAGTAATCATCATCAGGTTACCCTGGATGGTTTATAGTAAATGGTGAATATTAAAATGGACCTATTTTATTTCATGAACTCTACCTTTCATTTAATCATAATTATTTTATACTGGTTCTGTTTTTGCTGAGTTAACATATTAATTTATCATTAATGATAGAAGATAATTAATTAAATAATTAATTAATAATGTTAGTGGATTATAGCGATGATGAGCAAGAGATTATCGATAATAAACCAAAATCAATATTGGTTAACCCTGAAGTGGATTGCTCACATTTAGTTTAGAAGAAAGAAGAAGAAAAGGCACTTGAATTGTCAAAGACATATAATTTCCTTGGATAAAAAAAGAATCATTTAACAGGAAATGTAGAATCAGTTTATTATAATGATGCAGTCTTTGAAGAATAATTTCATAAATTCAACGTATATGGTTTTGCTGTAGATCCTAATGGTATAATGATCAATTTAAATTAGAAAGAAATAGAAGAGTCATAGCTTGTAATTAAAAATAAGAGCACTTATCTAATCTAATGAAAGAAGGTTATGATGTAGATGCATCAGATCCCCTCTTTAGTAAAAATGTACTAGCTGGTATGCACATTGAAGATAAATTAAGATAATAAGAATTAAAAAAGAATAGAGTTAAAGCAAATGATCCATCAAAAGGAGAATTTATGGGTCCGTGGGCAGGACAATAAGATGAATAATTTGAAAATATTCAAATGAATGAAGAATAGCAGAAGTTGTTAGATTAATTAGAGGAATAAAGGAAATAAAAGATCGATGAATCAAAAAAGTAAGAAGAAAATTTTGTTCCTTATATGGAATAACATGTAAGTTAAACAGAATAGTTTGGAGGAAGATAATTCATAGCTCCTCCACCAGAATTAAAATATGTGGACCATACATGTTATATACCTAAAAGATGCATTTAAACATTTCATGGCCATACTAAGGGAGTTTAAGTGTGTAAATTCTTTCCGAAATTTGGCCATTTGATGTTAAGCGGTAGTTTAGATAATAAAATAAAAATGTGGGATATTATTGGTAATAAATAATGTGTTAGAACATATTATGGTCATTAAGGGGCATTAAGAGATCTTAATTTTTCAAATGATGGTAGAACATTTTTGTCTGCTGCTTATGATAAGAAGATTTTAGTCTGGGATACTGAATATGGCAAAGTGACTCAGACAATAAATCTCTAACATTTCCCATATTGTGTTAGATTAAATCCAGATCCTGCAAAACAACATTCATTTCTCTTAGGATCATCAGACAAAAGAATTAAATAGTTTGATATCAGAAGTGGATAATAAACATTAGTTTATGATGAGCATTTATAAGCTATTAACACAATCACATACTTTAATTAAAATAGAAAATTTGTTTCAAGTTCAGATGATAAAAAACTTTTCATTTGGGAATTTGGTATCCCTGTTGTTATAAAACACATTAGCGATCCCGAAATGCATGCGGTTACTGCAACTGCTGTGAATCCATCAGGACTTAATTGGGTTGGACAATAAAGCAACAATTTAGTAAAATATTATAAATATTTTTTGAGATTATTGTTTATGATACTAAAGCTGGAAATTTTAGAATGAATAGAAAAAAGAATTTTAAAGGACATGTTTCAGCTGGTTATGCATGTGGAGTTACATTCTCAGCAGATGGTTAATTTTTGGCATCTGGAGATTCAGAGGGCAGAGTTTTCTTTTGGGATTGGAAGACAGCTAAAAGTTATAGAACTATTTAAGTAAATTATTTAATTCATCAATTAGGCTCATGATAATGTTTGTATAGGAGTAGAATGGCATCCTATTGAACCAAGTAAGGTAGTTACTTGTGGATGGGATGGAGTACTTAAATTATGGGATTGATTAATTATAGATTTTAAATTAATGTAGATATTGCATTACAAAATCATCAATTTCTAGATTTTAATAAAAATAACTATTAAATTTAAATAAAATCAAAATTAATTATTTTAATAAGAATTATCCTAATTTGATGAACTGTCTATTCTTTCTTAATTGTTAGAACTTGTGAAATAAATATTAAATTCAATTTTATTTATAATTAATTATTCTAAATAATTATTGATGGATAATTTAATATTTTGTTGTTTGATTCTAAATACTAATAATTTTATTTTATTTTGCCAACCAATATCTTATTATTAGATTTTCTATCTTATGTAAATGAATTTAGGTATTCTTATCATTTTATAAAATTTTATTTATTGTGAATTACTTTCAGCTATTAATGTTACTTTATTCAAATAGTGTTTAACGGTTAAATCATAAAGCTGGGAGATTCATTTCAAATTTAATATTTAGAAAAAAACTATCTAATTAGAGAAAATATTTTATGAAAAGGATCGATAATTATTGTCAAAATATCAATATCTATGTTGTTACAAATTTTTTCTGCAAATTTGTATTATTACTTTAATCAAATATTGTAGTATTATAGTTTAAATAAATTAATATAGAATATGGTCTTATGTAACACGAAGATTGAAGATTAAAAATAATTGAGAAACCAAAATATTAATTCAGAATTGAAAAAATTTTAAACCTGAGTAATAAATAATTGGATGACTTAGAATAAAAATTATATAGACCTTCTATTTAGTTAAACTTTTTTTGATATGAAAACAAATTATTATAATTAAAAAATCAAAATTTAAAGAATTATTTAGAAAAATGGATGAAATGATTTAGTTTTAGAAAAAAGAGTAGTAAAATTAAGAATATAAATAAAGATTTAAATAATTAAATCAGATAATTAAATTAAAATATGAAAGAAATTATTATGAGAAACATTCAGAAATAATAAATACCTCTTAACTTTAAAGTAGACATTAAAAAGAGGCTAAACATTTTGAGTTCATGACTTAATTTACTTATTAAGTTGGAATTAAATCCTTTTTAATGATTAATCAATTAATTATACTACTCAATAAGTTATAAATTAGAAGTTTGATTTTACAAATCTAGAAAATTTTTTATAGTATTTTATTTTAACTGTGATATATTGCTTATTTTTCCTTGAGTTAGCTACAAAACTTTTGTAAAAAAGCAGGATAGGTTACAATATTTGTTAAATCTATCAAAAAGAGAGTTAGTTAGATTATCATTTGCTTAAATTATCAAATAAGCAGACTTTCGATGCTATAAAGAAGTCTCATATCGCACCCTAAAAAAAGCAACTTTAATAGAAGCAATAGGCAATAATGGATTCTTAAGTCCAACATAGAGACAAGTAATGATTAATATTGAGAATTTTTATTATGTCTTATTCATAAATTAAGAAAATTTACAAGCATTGGAGTGGTAATTTTTTTCCTTGTTTAACGAATGCAACAATTATTAAGACAATAGAGAACGATTATAGCTAATCCTTATTTCGAATGGATGGAAAACGATTTGATGAGGGAAGATTTAGGAGACTAAGAATGATAATTCTGCAAAATAAATGATTACATAATTTTGAGTTGCAAGCTTAACGTTGATTAATTAGTTGCTTGTATGAATTACCGTAAATTCTTTTCGATTCTTAATATTATTATTCCAACATGTACTTAAAGTTTCATAACTAAATTCATATCCGAACTCTGTAATACAAGTATTAGAATTAAAAAAAAGGTTCTGATTACTAGCTTACAATAAATTAGTTAACATAGCTTAGTAAAATAGTTATTTTTTAACTAGACATAAAAATAGTATTTTGCAACGACAATATAAATATTTTATTAAAATCATTAAGATAATATATTTTGAATTAAGGCTTTTGTTGAAAACAGGATTTGTTACATAAAATAAATCATAAATTGAATACTATTGTAACTTTATGTTAGAAAAGATTAGGCTAAAATTCTTAAATTTAAATTTAGATTATTCTTGATTTTAAAGTGTAGGTCAATAATTAAATTGAAATGCACTTTAAGTTAGACTGATTCATTTAGAAGCTCTGATTGGATTTATTTTTATGATTAATCTTAGTTTACATGAATTTATTATTTTTAAGTTATAAGCCATAAAAATTAAATTCTATCAGTTGTTTATTTCAATGACAGCATAAATATTTTATTTAAGTTAACTGTTTCATTTTGAGTTAAGGAAAGAAATTTTATATTTTATAAATGTTCAAATATTGACTTCTTAAAAATAGTGACTTGATTTCAATTATCAAAAAAACATGTTATTAAAATGAATATATGTAAAAAATAGTCTAATAATTAAAATTTATTGTTATTTGTCAATGAAACAACTAAAAATGTAGGCAAAAAGAAGTTATTGCGAAGATTTGAAATAGAAATCTCATTTCAGATCATATACATTGTAATCTGATCAGGAATCTATAATAGAAAAGTTAAATGCATCAACTGTTAAAATATTAAATGAAATGTAATAAGTGAAATCGAAGGTTGTAGAAAATGATTCTGAATTTTAAACCAGGTAAAAATAGTATGAGATAGAAAAACAAAAAAAAATTTTGTAAATGAAGGAAGAATAGTTGAAGAATGAATAAATGTTAAGTAAAGGTAAACCAAAAATTAACAAGACTTAATAAATATAGGATATGATTAATAATTATATGGAAGCTTCCAAAAATAGTAAATTTGGCGATTTATTATTGAATAAAGAGAAGAATGTGTAATAAGAATAAACATCAAACATGGGACTTGAAAATTTAAGTAATCATGAAAACAATGATCCGGCAAGGATAGCAACACAAACATTAGAAAGTACTAAAATGTATAGTGAGTAAAGTAATACAAGGAAATCGAATTCATACATACCAATTCACGAAAGAGTTAATTTTATAATATAAACAAAAAATGATAAAATTCAAGAATAGAAATAATAATAAGAATAAGAAATAGAAGAATTTTACTCAAGTTTATCATTCTAACCTTTAAGCACTAAATCTTAAAATATTAAATTTACTCAATAAGATACTAATACATTTGTAAATAATTAAATAAAATGGAATTAATAGAGGGATAGATGGATATATGAATAATAGCTTAAAAAATAAAATGATACACCAAAATATTCATACAGACCATCAATAAGTCCTTGGCCTATTAGATAGCCAAGCTTGCAAAAGAAACATTCCAAATCTATAAATTTGTCATTTTTCTAGTCAACAGTTTGTAAAAATGAAATTTCACCTAAGAAAAATGAAAAATCATCATTTATCTTTTAAACTGACTTAAGAATTGCAAAAAGAAAAGAAAAAGAACTAAAAGACTAAAAAAAGTATTAAAAGTGAAAAAAAATACAAAAACTGTTATTATGTGATTTATTTTTAATTTTAAAAATACTTTTAATTTGTGATAAAATTTATTAATCTTAAAATTAACATATTACTTCAATTTCATTAATTTTAATAATAAATACTGCACTTATTGATTTACTATGAGATGTGGTTTTGAAAATAATAATTATGTTGTTTTTACATTATAACAAATAATTTAAAGAAAATAGTTATTATAATCAATAAATTATTAACTCTAATATTTAGTTATTACAATTATAAATATATTAATAGAACTCATATAATAAATTAAAGGTGTATTTCAAATTAATTTTCTATACCCAACCTCTGGTTTACATATCATGGTGACTTTATTTTTCAAACTTTATTAATAATCATATATTCTTAATCGTATCTGCATATTTCTTAAAATACATCTTTTAAATATTGTCTCTTTAATATGACTTGGAGAACATCAATAATCTTGATAATTATCATGATACTATGGTTTTAAATGAATTGAAATAACATACATCATATTTTTTAGTTTTAAAAATAGTCTAAAAAAGAAGAATATTAAAGAGCATAGAATGAGACCACTAATTAATAATCTAATTATATATAAATATATAATAGTGTAATCATTATGGATTGACTATTATTAGTTTTTGAGAATGAAAGTATGAGCTGTTCAAATTTATTTTTTCTAAGAATCTTCTCTGCATTATGGAGCTGTGACCTAATGGATAAGTATAAATAATTACCTATTCCTTACATTAGTTTTACACCTCTCTTTAGATTAAATTTGCAAGGTGCATGAGGCAAAGCACTTGCAATGTAGTTACTTTTGTTTATATAGTGTCTGTATGGAAGGTCTAATTATTATCTCTAACTTTATCTATTTAATTATTCCGCATGATCTTGAACAAAAGACAGTTTCTTATTTTTAGAATGCATATTATGACAAAGGATGAGTCCCATCGATTTATTGGCTAAAATTATCTTATTTAATTGAATCATTTTATAGAGTCATTTTATATGGTTATAAATATAAGTTTAATAAAAATATAGGAAATAAAATCTTATTTAAATTAAATTGGATTTATAATTAAACAAGCGATTCAAATTGAATTTAAAGAACATCCAAACTTCATTTTTAATTTGAACATCCATTTTTTCTAAAGTACAGTGCTATTCAATTAGTATGGTATATTAGTATATATTATATAATAACACATAAAATTTGTATAAGGAACATCAGGTATTTTCCATCTATTTTCATGCTTTAAAGGCTTTTTCATTATTGAATAAGACATTAATTCTAAATATTCACAATCTTCCATAAAAAATAATGCTAAGAGCATGAAATTTATTTGAATTCTTTTCTAATAGTTTTAACTATGCAATGTTTTAAGGTCTTATCGTTTAATGGAAAATTCCTATATTTCAAGAGAAATGCAGCCTTACATGTTCATAACTATAACTTAATAAATCAAAACATTGTCTTTTAAATACTTGATGAAAATAAGCCATAGTATAATTCTTGAATTAATATAAAAGTATTATCTATAATATGTATTATGGAAAAACATAAACTAAACCTTCATGTCTTGATTAATTCAAGTTGAGAATACTTTCATAATAAAACGAACTTATAATCATTTGTTACAGATTTATTAGAAATCTAAGGCATCTTTTAATTGATAAATCCAAAAAAGACTTCTTTAAATAGTTTATGATATAAATTGCCGTTTGAAACAATGTGGGTATATTATTTTCTTGACTGATTTTTATTTCTTAGAAAAAAAAATAATACAATAAGAATTTCCTAAGTAATTCTTAAATGATTCTAATTATAATATTTTATTTAATTAAAAATGTAATATATAAAAATTATTGTATAACGATTTATAATAAAAAAAAAAAAAAGGCAAACATATAATATTCATTTATTGTTAATAATAAAGATACAACAAAGTTTAATTGAAAAAAAAAAAATAATGGAATAAAAATATAATTGCATAAATTTTAAAAAAGTTATTTAATAAATAAAAAATTAAATGTTAAATCCAACTAATGCAAATAAACTTTCAACATCTTCTTAAGCTCTTTCTAAATCAGTTCATTTCTCTCTTGGTAATTCATAAGCGCCAGTGAGTTTTAGTGATGTGAAAGCTGTGTCTGGGATTTCAAAATCAGCAATTGATCATCCATAAGTTGGATAAGTTACAGGGATAGATTGCGGAATTCACATGAAATAATTAAAGGGATTTTGTATAGAATAGAAATGTATACATTAAAGAAGAAAATTATGTGTTGGGTATTGAAATAATTTGTTAATGTTAGATGTTTATGGGGACACACGTGTGTTCATAAAGTATAAGTTCCTGAATTCGTTAAATTATTAACAGATAAATTAGCAATAGCTGAATTTGACTTTTTTGATAAAGTTTTGAAAGTTGTTAAGAAAGATCATTTATAAAATGAAATCGATGAAATGTTCTTGAAAATAAAAATGGATTTTGATAATCATCTTAATGATTTATATTCTTAATTTATGTTTTGGACTAAACACGGAATGGGAGAGGTAATTAAGAAAGGATTTTTAGCTGATTTTTTATTAGATGACAATGTAATTGAATAAATAATGGAATTAGTATTAAAAGGAAGAGGTACTAATTATAAATATATTATTTTAGCAATGGAAGCAGAGGATGAAACAATTTAGACATGTGTAGAACTGATAAATGCAGATCCATAAGAAATTAAATTGTTACCATAATAATTATAATCTACACTTGTAGAATGTGAAGAAGTAATTCGTTAAACTTTACATTAATTGGAATAGAGTTTAGTGACATTTAAATAAACCCCATTTGATTTTAAGAATATAAAAGTAAATTTGAATTATAAATAAATATTAGGAAGGTGTTGAGATACCAAGATTAAGGATTCCAGGAACTTAAGGTAATATATAAGGTGGAGGAGGTTTTGGATTTGGTGGTGGATTTAGCTAAATACCATAAACAAATTTTATTGGAACTGCTAGTTAATTACCAAGAACTAGTATGCCACCTACGACTACTCATTTTTAGAATAGATTTGCTTCTGGATTAGCATCATAATTAAATGCTAAGTTGTTTATTGATGCTAGAGATTTACATTAAAGTTAGGTTTGGGCTGTATGTAAAATTAGTCCTTAAGTAATTGCTACAGGAGATTGGTAAGGAAATATAAAGATTATTGGATTAACATTGGAAGGATAATATCAATTCATGTAATCCTTAAATCATGGAAAAAATGTTTATTCTTTATTATTATCTGATACAACTACTTTAATATCTGCTGGTTAAAATCAAAAAGATGAATGGACAATAAAGATTTGGGATTTAGAAAGATCATAATTGATAAAGGAATTGAAAGGACATATTAATTACATATTTTCATTAACATAACCTATTTAAGGAACATTAGTGTCATGTTCATATGATGAAACTGTGAGAGTTTGGAATTTACAAAATGGATAATGCATAAAAGTATTTAAAGAATTTAAAACATCATTTAATGATTTATTATCTTGGAATCAAGAGGAAGTTATTTGTTGTTCAGATGATAAAGCTATTAGATTATTAAATATTTAGACTGGAGAAATGAAAATGTAATTATTTGATTCTTGTTTTGTTAATGGAATAGCAAGAGTATCTTAAAATGAAATTGCTGTTGGTAATTTCAAAGGTGAAATTCTGATTATAAATGTAACTGAGCAAAAAATAGTGAGACGAATGGGTTCGCACAAAAGTTTTGTTTGGAGAATTAAGGTATTAAATATGAAAATTGTAGGTGATAGATAAAGATTTGATAGCCTCAGCTTCATTTGATAAAACAATTAAGATTTGGGAATGGTAAAGTGGATAATTAGTTGCTAGTTTGGAGGGTCATTAAGATATTGTAAGATCAATTGAATTAATTGAAGAAATAGGATTTTTAGTAAGCACTAGTGATGATAAATCAATCAAAGTTTGGAGATTAATTTGAATATAAGAAATAAAAACAAAAATATATTAAAAAATTTAAATTATTTTTTAAATATATATAAATATAACTTATCAACTAAATATATTCTCTAAAAATGTCTTCTTTTTCTCTTATGGTTGTTATTACTTTTAAACTTACACCGGTCTAGTTGGTGGTGACTTAGATTAAATTATTTTTAATTACAAGTCTTCTTGGTTAGCTTACAGGTCTGCCCTAATAAGGAGCTGGGTTATAAATAGGAGCAACTCTTGATGGAACAAAATTTGGTTGAACATATGATTAAGCAACATATGGTTATGGAACTGTAGCAACATATTATTATGGAATTGGTGCAACATATTATGGAACTTATTAGACAACAGATTGAACAACAGGTTAAACAACTGGTTGAGCAACAACTTATTATTAGTGTACCACTTATCTCTCAACTGGATAATATTCAACCCTATCTTGATATCTATCAACAGGAACGTATTCTAATTTTATATTATCTTATATTTTACCTGTAACTTTATCGTAAAATACTTATGGAATATATTCTGTTTAATATTCCACAGCTTAATATTCAGTGACATATTTTTCTCTTGGTACTTAAATTCTTTATCTTACTTCTTCATATTCAATCACTGATTTTTCATAAGGAATGTATCTAAAAATGATATTTGAATTTTGATTCTTACTCAATTCTGCTTTCACCCTTAATTACTTATTAAGCTGGCTAGACAGCAACTGGTTGCACTGCCACTGGTTAAACTGCCACTGGTTAAGGTACATATTAAACTGGAGCAGCAACCACAGATTATTAGATAGGATAATATGATGGACTAGCAAATGCCACAGGTGGAGCATATGTTCTTGGTGGTGAATATGCAACTGGCACTTATGGAGCATTTTAAGCTGCTTAAGGTGGTCTTTAAGAGGCAGGATGATTACTCATTTATTTTTGAATATTTATATTAATTATTTCAAAACGATCGTTAATTATTTATACATTCCCAACTAAGTTCTGTTATATAATATAATTGATTTCATTTTTAAATTTTTAATTAATCACCATTTTATTTTCAATTCATAACTTATAATAAGACATTCATATTATATTTCTTATTTAAATTCAATTTAGTAATTAAATGATCAAAATTGATGAATATTCAATGCATATTAAATAAATGTCATAAATATAAATTAAATTTGACTATTACTATCCTATTTCATTAGTCAAGTTATTATGAAAGATTACTAAAAATAAATATTGTTCTTTTATATTGATTTGGGTAAAAATATTACAGTTCAAAAGAGAAAAGATTTTTAATTTGATTAATAGCTTTAATGATTATAAATAATCATTGAAAATATGAACAATCCTGCAAATATATTTTATAAATTTCTAATAATAATCATACTGATTATGAAGTTTAAAATATTTGAGCTATAATTAAATTATTTATTTCTTTCTTTATAAAATTAAAATATCATTTTCATACATTTTTTAATAGAATTTCTAATTTCTATTAAAATAAAGACATAGATTCTTTCAATATTATAATAAATAATGTTAACTTTAAGGGTAGTTCTATTAGGTTCAATTGGTTCAGGAAAAACAGCTTTTTTTAATTTTATTACAAACTCAAAAGAACTTGTATCGGCTGGAGGATAATCAGTGACGAAATAAATTGTGGTTGGTTATTCAACATAAGGTGAGTTTGAAATAGTTGATACTCCTGGTTTCGAGAGTGAGAGTGATAAATTATTACATGCAGCTGGAGTTGTAGCAGCATTGTCATAAGGAGATATAAATAGAATACTCATACTTGCTAAATTTGAAAGGGATGATAGAATGATTGGTTCAATAAGAAGAATATTATCTCCAATTAGAAGATATTTAGACAATATAACAATTTTTGTTACGCATATGGATTAATCTAAAAACGAAAATGAAGATAAGGTTCGTTTTTCACAGAGGATAAAATAAGAATTTAACATAGATTCAGTTTTATATTATTCGAACACCTAATCAAAACCAGATTATATAGCATCATAGGTTAAATAAATCATAGTTAATTCGAAATTCAAATCAATTTAATTGCAAGATTCCGAAATATTTAGCTAATTTGATCTTCTTTAATTAGATGATTACAATTAAACTATATTGGAATAGAATTAAATAACAATCCTACGTTCATTTCGAAAAATATGTAGAATTTATTAATTGTTTATTGAATAAATAGATATTGATAATCCTTAGCTTGTTGATATCTTACATGAATTAACTTAAGATATTAAAAGAGTTGCTAATGATCATGTAGAAGAATTTGAAAAATTGCATGGAGAAGAACTAAATGAATTTTACGATGTTAATAATGTAAACATAAGTTATTTGCATCATATTTATTTAAAGAAATAAATTAAATTAGATCTATCTAATATAATTATGCTTGCCTAGAGTACAATGACCAAATCTTAATCACATTGTTTTAATTTCATTAAATTATGTCCTTTTTGTAAATAACCATGGATCAAAGTTGTTGGCTGTAATGGAGAAACTAAATGTGGAAATAGAATACTCCCATTTGAGAAAGATGAAACTATTGGCCAAATAACTGCTCCTAAAAAATTTTAGTTTTAAATTTAAGATAATCAATTAAAAGTAAATGAAGTTGAATCTTTTAAAAAGTAATATTAAACAATAAACGATGAAATGTAGTAAAAATCTGATGAGTTATATTAACATTTTAAACAAGATAAACATTTTTAAGCATATTTAGGAAAAGATTTTAATAGAGAAAACTTTTATAATTTAATGAACGAAAAGCTTGGTGTTCGCTTTGATGATATGATTCTAAAATTAAATAATTCTAGTAAGGGAAAAATTATTGAATGTTTGAGGGTTTACTTTTATAGTTTGTTCAAAGTTTAATATGACGATGAGAACTTAAATAATAGAATTGGTTGTGGAATGGTTTTTAATTGGCTAGATTAGCCTCCTCTTAGTGGAGCAGAATTAAAAGAATTAATTTCACAAGACTTAATTGACTTTTTTAATCGAGATTAAGAAAAATTATTAAAAGATGAAACTTACTTTTTAGAATAAGCTTATAAACAATTAGTTAAAGATGCTATTTAAGAATAAATGAACAATACTAAATTTATAAAATCAGAAGTTACTTTAAGTATCCCATGATTTTGAATAATATTTATGAAAAAATTTTCAATTATAATATTATTATAATTAATTATAACTATTCTCTATAAATAATGTTTGAATTGATCAACAGATAATTAGAAAGACGTAACGTTCATGGAGTATTAGCTATGATTAATTTGTTTTAAAAATGTAAATTTTTAGAATGATCCTTAATAAAATATTCAATTTACTTTACACGATATTTATGATTTAGAATTAGTGATTTCTAATGGATGTAATTTATATGATATTTAATGAGGCTTTGTGTTAATCGAGAAATAAAAAAAAAAATAACCTATCAAAATATATGATAATACTGCATTATCATATAAAATAATAAGTATAAGTATGTAGATATAAATGATAATAATATGTATTATTTTTATTAATGTATTACATAATATAAAATAATTTGTCATTGATGAACAGTCCCAAAATATCTATCTCCAAAATCACCTACCCCTGGGAAACGATGATCTTGAATAGTATTGAGTGCATAGTCAACTCCAGCCGTAATGAGTTTAACTTTAGGGAATTGATGTAAGACTTTTGAGAGCCCTTACTCACATGAAACTATATTCACAGCAGCAATATTTTCCTGATTGACTCCATTAGATTAAAGTGCCTTGATTGCTGTACTTATTCTTCCACCTGTTGTGATCATGGCATCTGTTAGGATGACCTAATTTAGATTATTCATACTTATTTTTGATCTATGTCTTCAGGGAATTTGCAATAAATTAACTATGGATCTTTAGTTTATGGATGTTCTTTAACCAGAATAAATCCAACTGAAGCTCCAGGAAGTACTTTAAGAGCTTCACCTAAGAATGCGTTTCCTGATCTTACCATAACAACAACACAAAATTGTTTATTTTCAAATTAAATCTCTTATGCTGGTGTTTAATTTTATGAACCTTCGGGTGGAGTCAATTTTTTACTATGTTCTGATATAGCTTTTTCTATAAGCAATCTAATCAATCTGTCAGAATACAACCTAAAGTCCTAAAAAGTATAAATATTAAATATACTTTAATTTGAGTTGTTTGATTACGAATTACACCCAATAAGTGTTCAACTTAGAATTTATCCAATACATAGAGAGTTGGAAATCTAAGGTGAAATTGTTATAATTCAGAATGTGAAATAAAAGAGAAATAAGGTGCAGCACATTAAAATCTTTTTTGCTATTGTGTAATCAAAGTGAATCCAACAAGACTTAGTAATCCAGTTTCGAATATCTTAAAAAGTTTTGAATTCATATTTAAAATAAAAAATTAATAATGACAATTTGGATCAATAAAAGTTGTTGTTTATTTGAAATTCAATTAGACTAGTAGTTAAATAAAGTTATTTACAATAAAAATTTGAGTGAGAATTAGAATGTAATAAAGTAAAAGAAATAAATATTAAATTTGAATGATTACATACATGTTCGATTTATTGTAAAAGATTAATTGTAATAAAATTGATATATTTTAAATTAAATTTTTGTATTTATTTAACATATAATATTTAGATCAGAGTTTGTCCAAATATTCATTAAGGTCTGGTAATTAAACTTTAATACCCTTTCTCTTTCTGATGGATAAGACTAATTCATTAACCTAAATTGATTAATATAAAATAATACTTTGGATCCAACTTCAAGTGGGTTACCATTGACAATAGCCCAATGATCAAAGACACATTGAGGGAAAGCTTATCCTTAAGTCATACCTCTTAAATGGGCAGTGAAACCGAAAGATTCAGCAACTGGTAAATGAGCTCTAACCTATAAAATTAGAATAATAATAATACCACTGAAAGTGGAGTTCCTGCAACTTATTCTTCTTCAATAACAGTTCCTCTTCTGGTGTTGAGACAATTATATACACCACCAGTAGCATCATTTGGTGCAGTAATTTCAGCCAAAAAGACTGGTTCTTATAATCTTGGTTAAGCAGTCAATTCGCATGCATAATACAATCTTCTGGCAGTTGGAATGA